>JAGUCJ010000024.1:0-315928 GCA_019670975.1 Acidiella bohemica
ATCCATCAGGTATCGGCGGCCAGAGTTATACATGGGAACAAGAGCCATGTATACGATGCCAATGACGAAAGTAGGAATAGCGACGATAACGTAGCTGACGGTGAAGCGGATCAGACGGTGGAGCGGATCACCCCGCCGCGTACCTTTCGCGTTATCTTCTCTTTTCTACGCGACGATCTTCTTCTTTCTTTATTCTAGTTAATGGATCTCGCGCCAAACGTACTTAATGCCCTTATTGCCTATCGTAATCGCGAGTATCCGTCGATACGCGCAACAGCGCGCGCCTTCTCTCTCCCGTATTCGACGCTCCGTCGCTACCTCTCCGGCGGCGTTACTCGCGCTACGAGCCACATCTCCGAGCAATACCTCTCTCCCGCCGAAGAGAAGGTACTCGTAAAGTATATCCTTCGCCTCGATAGCTTCGGTAACCCGATATCGCCGGCGTTTACTCGACAACTTGCCTACGAAATCCGCCTCTCGCGAGAGAAGCCTTCCGCTTCGACGACCCCTCCTCCCTTCCCCGGTAAACACCTTGTCGATAGACTACGCGGCCGATATCCGGTTATAAAGAGCGCGTATACGAGACAACTCGAGGCCGGAAGAGTCGTAGGAACGGACTATACGATATTAGCGGCCTATTTTGAAGCGCTTTCGACCCTCTTCCTCGAGAACTCCTACCTTCCCGACGATATATATAACTTTGACGAGACCGGTTTCTCGCTAGGGACGAGTCGATCGACGAGAGTACTTACAAACTCGAAGAGGAAGACACCGAATAAGACGATACCGGGCCGGCAAGAGTGGATTACCGTTATCGAAAGCGTAAGCGCCGGAGGAAGAGCGCTTCCTCCGCTTCTCCTTTATACGGGCGAATATACGAATACCGGTTGGATACCGACGTCTACGCCGGTAGATTGGCGCTTCTCGTCGACCTCGAAGGGTTGGACATCGGATACTATCGGATACGAGTGGCTTACTACGGTATTCGAGCCCGAAACGGCGCCTTCGACCCCCCGTCGCCGCCTCCTCTTTACCGACGGACATTCGTCGCATCTTACGGCTAAGTTTATCGGGTTTGCCTCGAGAAGGCTATCGACCTTGTTATACTACCGCCGCACTCGTCGCATATCCTACAACCTCTCGATGTCGCTATCTTTAGCCCGTTAAAGACGTATCTCTCTCGAGAGACCGACTGGCTCTCTCGCTTCGATCCGGGTCGGATTTCGAAGGTCGAGTGGACTACGGCTTATATAGCGGCTCGAGAGGAAGCCTTTCGAGCCTCCTCGATCCTCTCTGGCTTCCGGAAGACCGGTATTCTCCCGTTCTCCCCGATAACTGTCCTCTCGACTCTCGAGATGCCTCCCCCTTCTCGGGACCCTACGACGCCGGATCGGACTCTTTCGGTCCTCGAAACGACTCTCCTAGCGAGCTCGCCCTCGAAGGAAACCGATATTCGAAAGGCGAACGAAGAGCTACTCGGAATCGTACAAAAATCGACGGATATTCCGTCGCCCGCGAAGCGGTATGTCCGTCGGCTTACCTCGACGCTCGAAACGTCGAATTCCGAACGAACGCTTCTCCGGAAAGAGAATAGCGAAGTACGGGACCTTCTACGAGTTCGGAAAGAACGTAAGAGAGGGAAGAGAGTCGCTATTAAAGGGAAGTTTGTATTTAATACTCGAGAAATCCTCGAAGTCGTCGAGGAAGCCGAAGCCGAAGCGTCGACGAAGAAGACGAAGAGAAAGCGAACGGCTAACTCTACAACGCCGAGAATCGAAGAGGAGGAAGAGGAAGTACTCGAGATTCTATCCGAGGAGTCGGAGGGAGAATGTATCGTTGTTCTACAACGTAAATAGCGTTGAAAGGTAGTCGGGTCGAAATTCGTGATCCGCTTCACCGTCTGATCCGCTTCACCGTCAGCTACGTTAACCGAAAGGAGGACACGAGTGAATATCCGTCGCTGAGCGCGAGCATGCATCTGCCTCGCGCGCTCCTCAAGCGTAGGAGGATGGTAGACACTTGGTGTCAACTGCGGATCCGCTGTCGAGATGGTACTGAGAATGCATCTAATAGTGAAATCCGGTGCCTTAGGGACGTACGAGATGGTGACAATAGGGGTCTCCAGAGTGGGGGCCTTTTCAATAGCCACCCGGCCGTCCAATTGATTGAGTGCATCAACAACCCGACCAGTGCAATGCTGACAGTACATTCCATGAATCTGGATGGACACCGATCTGCGCCCCTTACGTGATTCGCCTTCGGTGGAGACGGGGCTCACGTCGTTGAGGGTAGCACCGTACCCAACATCCTCCACTGCAGTGGTGACTAGGTCCGCGTGACTTTTGCCTTCGAGGACGACCATCGCGCTGTTGTTAACAAGACTGACATCCATTTTGCACCCAGCCGAGGCTCCGGATCGCTCCTGTGACGGTGCCTACGCAGGAGTTGCACGTCATCCCTTCGATCGAGTAGGAGGCTTTGCACACGTCCGAGCCAGCGCCTGGGTTGGACTTTGCCTCTGTCGGGAGCTTCGCCACGTCTTCCAGGCTCGCCTCGTAGCCCAGGTCATCGATGATTGTGGTCAAATGCGCGGCATCCGTTTCTTCCCCGTTGAAGTCGATGGACGCGCTCTGCGTCGTCAAGGCGACATTGACTGAAGTCACCCACGGCTTGTCCTCCAAAGCCGTGACGATCTTGCCCACGCAGGAACTGCAGCTCATTCCTGTGATTGATACGGTTGCGCGGAAGACGTTGTTACGCTGCAAGGACAGAGTGTCGACCACTACAGCGGGATGGTCAGCCGTGCCTTGATCGGCGAATTGGCTGGAAGAGCCATCGTCTCCAGTCTGCCGGGCGCGACAAAGCTCGCAGTGGGTCTGGTGCCGCTTCTTCTTCGTCTCCTCATCCAATGCTTTTTCTCATCGCAACCAGCGCATCAAGGTGTGCACAAAGGTGGTCGATCGAATGTCGAGGCCTTCGCCACGCCAGCCTGACCCGGAGGCTGCATCTCGGGCAGCCTTCAAACTGGTTGATTCAACCTCATAACCCGTGCCGTCCAGCGCTTTTGCGATCATGCGCGGCGTCAACGACGGGTCGTGGCGGACAGTCACAGTATGCGACACGATTGAAGTCGCAACCGATGCAGGCGGAGGATCCAGTCGCGCGAGGAAGCCATCGATGAACGCGGCACACGTAGGGCAATGTGCGTTGGGGACGAGGAACACCGTCTGGTGGAGCGACGGCGGAGAGATGATCTCGAGGGCCGACATTGAAGGTACGGCACCGATGCAGCGTACATGGAATCCAAGAGGGGTCGGGAGCGTGTAAGGAGAGGAGGGTGGTCACTCCGGTACGCGACCAGATGGATATTGGACGGCGTGAAACGGGCAAACGGCCGTCCCGCACAAGTCGCGCATGCCGCAGTGTGTGGCGAATGCGTCCCGCCGCACAAATTGCGCATTCCTTGGCGGACACTCATCAGCTCGCCGCACAAGTCGCGCGATGCTGGCTTCACTGCAGATTCTCACTGTCCATGATGCTCAAGGGTCTCCACCTTCCTCTCAAGCCGGGGACAGCGGCCGAACGCAGGCGGCGTTCGGCGGGTTTTCACCAGATGGTGCTTTGCGAGGTCGGCTTTGTCGCCTTCGCCACCACCCCCCGGCTCGAAAGCCCAGCCAATCAAACTGGATATAGAAGAAGGCGAAACAGCTTCGTTTGGCAAGTGCCCAGGCGCGTGCCGCTATGAGCCAAGCGCGGCGCTTCGTCGCTCCTTGGCGCTGGTCTCAGCACTTCATAATCCAGTCGGCGTGCTCAACCTGGTCAGACAGTGTTTACTCGACCGCTATCTACTGCCCGGCTGCTTTTTCTGCTGCCACCGCGCCGCCTGCTACGTTGGCTTCCTTCACGAGCCTGCTCTCGCTGGAATGATGTGGACGCGCACCGCTGCTATTTTGCTTGCATGCGGCGTGTTCTCAGCGTCTGCTGCGACGCGCACGTACAATCTTACGCTGCATAGTGGAGAACGGTCCCCCGGTCAGTCTGCCTTCGCATCCGACTGCCTTCGCATCCCCTACACGGCTAACAAGCTTGCAGATGGCTTTGCTCGCCAGGTCTATCTGATCAATGGCCAACAACCCGGCCCCTTGATTGAGGCAAACCAGGGCGACATTCTTGAGGTGACGGTGTTCAACGACCTCGATGTGGAGAACACAATTCATTGGCACGGTGCGTGCATCACCCCAGACCTCTCTTCCACATCTGCTCCCAAGCCATCGTATTGACGCGACACGTGGATTAGGACTACTTCAACGAGGCACTCCGGACATGGACGGTGTTCCAGGGGTTACGCAGGTGGGAATACTACCCACCTATGCCACTGGGGTGTTTGTGCTGACTCGCGTGACATCCAGTTTGCGATACCACCCGGCGGCAACTTCACCTACCATATCCCCCTCGGGGACCAGTATGGCTTTTATTGGTACCACTCGCATTTCAAATCATACTATAACGATGCTATACGCGGGCCACTCCTTATACACCCATCCCCGTCCCTACGCCGGCCGTTCCAAAGTCTGGCTCAGACCGAGGCGGAGAAGAGCGCTCTCCTCCAGGCAGAAAGGGACGCAACCCCTCTGCTCCTTGCAGATTGGTATCACGATCTTTCGAATACAGTCTATCAGCAGTACTTTCGTACGGGCGCGTTTCCTAGTTGCGTCGATAGCTTGTTGGCTAATGGCCACGGAAGGGTTCAATGTCTTCCCAACAACGTACTCATGGCGGGACTTGGACTTGACCTCGATTCGACATCTACCGAGGTGGCCTCCAAAGCCTCCAGCATGTCCTACTCCATGGACTCGAGCTTCACTATGGCAAGCTGTGTCAACTGCGCTACTACGACAGACGCTGTTTCAATGAAACCAACCTCATCGATGTCCATGGCTATGATGAGGCGTGCGACGTCGACGGTAGAAACTACAGTAGACGAAGCTGACGGTGAGATGAAGATGTCATCTCTCAACGCGCTCGGATGCACGCCACCAATGATGTTCAATCCTGGCTACAGTATCGATTCACTTCCGCCAGTTACGTGCACGAATACGACCGCCCCTTTACTCACAATACCTGCAACGCGTTCTCAAGGCTGGCTTGCGCTTCATTTGGTTAATGCCGCCGCCACCAGCAAGTTACAAGTCTCGCTGGACGCACACACGATGTTTGTTTTCGCTGCTGATGGACTGTACGTGGAGATGCAGGAGGTTAAGGTTGGGGCCCTCCCGCCGGCGTACGTCGTTCGCACTAATAGAGATCGCAGGTGCTCCCAATCGCTATTGGCCAACGCTATTCGGTTATGATCAGACTCAATCAGCCATCAGGCCAGTACTACCTTCGGTTTGCATCCTATCCGGTCGGGGACATGCAGCAGGTCATCCAAGACCAGGCCATTATCGATGTCAGCGGTGGCACGTATAGCAATACTAATACTTTATACGATAAGCCGGAATCAACTTGGATGTTGCTCAACGGCTCGGCCAAGGCTCAAGTTTCAGTTCTGAAGGAAGAAAAGCTGGCTCCACTTATCCGAAACATGCCGCCTACCGCTCCAGCAGATCTTACGAAAGTTTTTACGATTAACCAAACAGATCCAGTGGTATGGGTCGTGGATAAAGCCCCTTACTCAGAGGCCAAGACACCTATTCTGTACGGAAATAGGTCAGATGGCTGGACCACTAGCACGACCTTACACATGCCCTATAATTCTACAATCGACATCATCATGCAAATTGCAGATGATTCGATGGACACGGTATGTTATGACGCTTGGTGAGACCGTTTCTCTCCTCTCCCACGCTAACGACTGTACGACGGCAGATGGGCCACCCAATGCACCTGCATGGGCACAAATTTTGGATATTGGGTACGGGCAGCGGTTCATTCCCATTTTCTTCGGTGATGGATGCCCCAACATCGGTCATCAACATGCATAATCCTCCTTATCGAGATACGGTTGAATTACCAGCGTATGGTTGGGCAGCTATAAGGCAAGCGCCAACACTCCTACTATGCATGTGCATAGGTATGAACTGA
Organism: Acidiella bohemica; assembly: GCA_019670975.1. Lineage (NCBI taxonomy): Eukaryota > Fungi > Ascomycota > Dothideomycetes > Mycosphaerellales > Teratosphaeriaceae > Acidiella > Acidiella bohemica. The sequence goes on from JAGUCJ010000024.1 coordinate 6,085, forward strand.
CCTTTCTCAGATATGTGACAGACAATCCTGGGGCCTGGTTTTTCCATTGCCACATACAATGGCATCTACTGGTAAAATGAACCCGTATTGTATTTGTTCAGCCAGAAGCTAATCTTTATGCATTCAAACAGAGCGGCATGGCACTGGTGCTCGTAGAGGGGGACTCTCTGCTTCCTAATCTTGGTGCTGCGTCGGCTGATCCAAGCACACCAGGTGCATCTGGGAACACGACTACGTCCGGCGTGTCCCGGCCTCAAGCGACTGCAACCAACGGCGTAGATAACCTGGCTGTAACGAGAAATGGTCTGCTTATGGTTTTATTTGGTATTCTGTTCGCATACTCGAGGTACTGGTAAATATCACGAAGTGTTTTGCCAAATATGGCGTCCTAGCATTTTTCCGTACAGGTTTCTGTACAAAGTCATGTAAAAACATCTGGCCGCCTCGCATTGCCCACTTCTCATCCTCAACATCCACTTTACTCCGTTTCGCCTCATTCAACACCCACCTCTTCAATTGAAATCCCCCATCAGAGTCATCTCGTAGAGTACGGCATGGCCTAACCAAGCACATCCCACTCAAAAGCCACTTACCGCCAACTCGGCAAATCCGGCCTGCGCGTCAGGAAGCAGTCCTTTACGCTGCCAGATATCTTCTTTTAGATATTCCCTCTATATTAATTCTAGAGTCGAAAATATATAAGGTAGTATCTTGAAATAAAGTCTATTAACCGTATCCTTGCAAATCTGCTTTTGGAAATGTGAGCTTCCGTTTCCGGAAGCCGCGAAACCGCTAGGCTCTTCCGGGGCTAGACCGCTGCGGCGGGGTACATCTTCGTCCTCACCTCTTGCGGGCATTTGCGGCCATTTCCACCCCTCCTACCCTGTCACCGGCCGTGTCACCTTCAGGGCGCAGTCGTCGCCACGAAGCGCCCGCCAGGTCTATCAGCACCCATACGGCGATGTCGAGGCGCGATCGTCGCCCCCATGGCGCATCCTGCGGCGAGGGCGCAGACATAAGAGGCGCCAGCGCTACGAGCCTGCAAGCCGCCCGCGAACTGTCCAATACCGCCCGGCTCGCCTGGGCCTCTTCCGTCGATGTGGGACACGAGGCCTGCGATGCGCAGCGTTGGCGCGCGCCTCGACGACATCATCTTCTACCAGGGACCTCCCCGTTCCAAGCCCGCCCGCCCGCGAACGGCTGCGCGCGACAGTCGGCCGGCGTCGGCGGACGAGCGCGTGCTGGCTGACGGTAATGTAGGGCGAAACGTTGCAACGGCGTCGGCGGCGATGACCGACGAGCTATCACACTGCGAAGACACGGCGAGCGGGCTGCACGGCAGCGAGGCCAATGGCGGCCAGCGCAACACCAGCCAGCACTGTACGTCAAAGCCGCTAATATACCCAACAGCGACGTCGCTAATGATCTTTTAGACGTCGCGGGCTTGTCTGCGCAAGACTTCCTGCCGCTGCAGCAGGTCGAGGACAATCTGTCCGCCCGCTCGACCACGCCGCCCCTCGCTCCGACATGCGTGAGTGAGCCTGAGATCCGACGCTCTCGGCGCCTCCGTCTCAATTCCATATCCGGCGAGACTACCCGAGGCGCCTTCCTGCCGAAGCACAATACCCGCAAAAGGCGCAAGCGGCAGACTGTCGGCTTCACGGGCACCAAGACGACGAGATACCGATTGAGTCTTAGGCCCGACTGCGCAGTCGCGGTAGAGCTGCAATTGCAAGAAGGCGAGTAGCACACCTATCTCTGGACACTCTCACGGCTTCGCCGAGCCGGCGCCCTTACACCAAGGCTGAGAACGACCTTCTAATCAATCTACGGGAGAAGACAACACCGCGGCCTACCTGGTGGGAGGTAGCAGCTTGGTTTCCTGACCGGTCGGCAGGGTCGTTGCAGGCCCACTACAGCACACGGCTTAGGAAGACAGGGTGATGCCCATTCGTAGAGTGTGCACAATCCATCCGGCAACTCCTCTGGCACTCTAACATACGTAGAGACGATGCAGACAGGGCAGACGACGCGGCCAATGCTGCCAGCGCAGCTGAAGCAGAACGCATTAGCATGATGCACTGCATCTCCCTCGTTTTCGGCTTGATGCAGAGGGCTTAAGCGGTCATGGGGCGAGGCTGAGTCGTTCGCTTTGCCAGCGAAGACGCTCTGGGCAGCAGAGATGCAGTCTCAACCCTGTGGCGTCTATGAAGGCAACCTGTTTTATGCATGGTTCGCACGTAAGCGGTGATATGTGCCCTAGGGCGTGTCGATTTGGATCTTCGGAGCCGCACTGATCTCTTACGGATTGAAGTCGCCAGCTTTGTGAACACCACGCCAGATGAGAGGGGGAGATTGATCAGCTAAGTCGATAATGGTGACAACGGAGTGAGTAACCTCGAGGCGCGCGCTGCTTTCGCCTCCACGCGGCTGACAGCACAGCAGGCTTTTTCAGAGTGGCAACGGATGTGCGGAGTTGGCAGGAGCCTCAGCACCTTCCGATGTCCCTGGAGGCTCTGGGACCACTAATGATGATGGCAGTACGCCTCCAGAAAGTCCTCCAAATGAGACAGATGGAGTCTACTCAGTCACACACGTCAGCAGGTCAGAGCCATCACGGTACCTGAGCATCAAATGGCAGGACTCGGGCCACGGATCGCGGAAAGCATCTGTTCCACATCCGGCCTATGTGCCTCTTGAAGCTCAGATTTCGGAGGGAAGACACTTCGGAGACTTAAGATTTTGCGCCTGTCGACCCAACCCCGCAGCCGGCTATTACGAATCCGGCGCAAAATGCCAAGTGGCAGGATCCTACACGGCCGCCGACGAGTTGCTTGATCACCGAGGCGCAATTGACCGCCGAGATCAAAGCAATCTATGCAGGGGTCGTCGTGGTCGAGGCCAAGTGCATGAACGCCGATTTAGCAGAAGCGAATAATCGTTCTCCGGACTTTGACCAGGCGCGATCAGACTTTCCAACAAGCAATGGAAGCAAGATCCGAGGTTTCCATTGCCTTGCTTGCTGCTCCGGTAGATATCCATTGCCTTGGTCAAGGGATTAGGTGATCCGAGATATCCATTGCCTTGCTTCCTTGCTATTCCATTGATTATGACTCGTGCGGTTGATGAGGCCGGTATATCGCTGCGGGAGCTCCCGCAGGGGGTTGTTGTTTCCCCCTTCAACTTCATGCTTCAGTACCACAACAACAGCTCTTTACCGGTCGATAGCGGTGGATGGAGTAGTCGGATACGTGATTGCGCTGTTGGAGCTTGTTGAGGAAGGTATTGGCTTGAATTCTGACCCGCCAAAGAACGCCCTGTAGTTTTGGTCAGCATGTAGTCGTCGTCGAGGGCTAGGTACTGTTATACCGGCTTAGCGTAACTACGCTGCTTGCAATCCACCCTCGCACGCACATCAGGTTCCTTATAGTGACGTCGCTCAATAGGCGCCGTCGTGGTGATACCAACGCTCCGGAGGTGCTGAACTGTCGCTCCGGCTCGTTACTCATGGCTGGCGTGCTAAAGATATCGGGGGCAGGGCGCGCTAGATGTGGCCATCGGCTCTTGTTATCCATCCAATATCGCACCGGTGAATCGCCTTTAGTAAGGCCAACGCGCTCCGGTTCTGCTTTGGTTCGCCGTAGAGGTGTTACCTTGCGATGAGATAGATCTTTAAGATAGACCTGTAGCTCCTCGTAGGTTGTAGGGGCAGCTTCAACCTCATCTAGCTCGTCGTCTTGAGTGAACGCCTCGCCAAACAAGTCGTCGTCGTCAAGGGTAGCGCTAGCGCTGTTGGAGGCAGTAGTAGTTGTCGGATGCGCATCTTGTTCGGCTTCTCTCTGCTGCTCTGCCGTAGCGTCGTCAAGGAGGTTATTGAATGCCCTCTTGGCCGTGCGTATCCACTCACGTTTACCAAGCTTGTTCCAGCTCTCTTCGATAAAGCGCCACTTCATTACCGGACGGAGCAGATTGCGGCGGCGTAGGTGAGACTGTCGTCAAGCAGCCCGTAGTAGTGGTTTAGCTTCTGCCAGCCAAGGTTGATATTGGTCGCGAAGTGGTGCTTACAGCTGAGTAGCTGCTTCTCCGGCGCCTATTCTTCGATAGCCTGCTGAGTGAAGTACCAGCTGTCGTTAAACGAGAGGTTGTCGAAGATCTGGCTCTCGCTCTCGCTCTGCTTGATACTCTCAATAGGGAGGTATTTAGCCCTCTGCTCCTCGAAGTGATTTAATAGCGTCTTATAAACAGGTAGCACTTGCCAGATACAGCCGAACCGACCGCCGCCGTACCCTTGCAGCTTCGTAGTCGCCTTCTTGATAGGCCGGAGGATCTTACGGTATGCTTTGATCACCGCCCAATCGTCCTTAGTTAGCTCGTCCTTGAAAACAGCCGGAAGAGGTCGCTTCTACTGGGTGTATTGCACCTTCACCTTGACTAGAACCGCCTCGATTGCCGGCTACAGGTATAGCGCTCGCTCTGCCATATTATCGAAGCTGTTGCACCGCGTGGCAACATCTCGCTTCAGCTTATACTTATCCTTCTTCTCGTCCGGCTCAATACGCGCGAGAAGCTCTAACTAAGCGCGTTCTAACTCCTCTTTAAGGTAGCCTAAACGACTCATCCACCACGCTACGCTATGGAGCTTACCAATCGGACCCTTCTTCCGCCAAGCCTGTAACTCAAGCTCCTCAATCGTGAGGTTGTCAAGCTCTTCTTCAAAGACGTCGGTATCATTGCCAAACAGCACAGCCTGCGCGACAAGGTTGAGAACGCGGCTACTACAGTGGAGTGATATTGATAAGTTTGAGTTCCCGGCTACTGATCCCATCTCCCGATGACCGAATGAACCGCTCTTCTCGACGGATCAGGGCCAGATACCCACCAGGCATAGATACAATCTGGATATCGTGACCGCGCAGCTACGGACGAGGTTCTATTATGCGCGGTTCATGACGTACCGGCCCTTCGTCTACAAGGCCCTCCACTTCCCGGAATTGATGACAGCAGACGACTGCAACTGCTGCGCTTTGGCGATCAAATCCGCCTGCCTCTGGCCCCTTGCCATGGCTCCGCCGAAGAACAAGAAGAGGCTTGTCCCGCATTTGTTTGCCTGGACGCAGAATTTCATGGGGATCTTACTGGCGTTGAAGATGTGTTCGGTGAATGAGTGTCTACTGCAGATCGTGGAGGAAGGGGGCGTGGTGGGAAGAGCGGAGATCGAGGCGACGGTCACGTTAATGTTGGAGTGGATGAGGGATGTCAAGTAAGTCGACGGGATCGCGGAGTGGGGTTGGGGGATCCTGGAGCCGTTGTATGAAAGCCGGTTGGGGTCGGGGAATGCCGAAGACGAGCTCAACCGGCGTCCGATTGGAACCAACAGGGATAGCGCGAGCAGACACAGGGGGTTCACACTATAGAGAGAAGCAAGAGCTGTAGGCATAAGCGAATGACCGAGTGGGCCGCAGACACAGAATTGTCTTTACTGAGCCAGCGTTTCCTTCCCAGCAACGCCAAACATCGAGCGTACAATCTTCCGATCGGCGAGAGAGGATGTTTGTGTATCCAAGATCTCGCTCTATAGGAAGGGACATTACGTTGACGGCAGAGATCTCAAAGAAGGACGAAACTCCTTGGAAATGCATGAAGTCGATGAGAGCATTCATGTCGGTATAGGTGACGCCAAAAATGATGGCGGAGGAAGGCTCAGCGGCGCTTGCCGACGCGACTCGGGGGCACCAAGCTCGGACTCTAGGGGAAGCGCGGTGGAGAGCAGGACGGGGGTGGTAAATGAGGACTATCAGGGGGTGACGAGGGCTCGGAAGAAGAATTTGGCAGTGGAACGGTGCTTGGGAGTAAACATTCTCTTCGTTTCGAGAGGAACTGATGACAGTCTCTTCAATATCAGCCGACTCTTTCGCAAAGGTCGTGAGGATGTGATCAACCGGTCAACAAACTCTCCACCTTGTTGCATGGCGAAGGCATTGTGAGTGCTCGGTACCTCGGGTCAGTCGTCTGAGTGCTCCGGTCCTTCCCTCGAAGCCGCCGTAAGCATGATGTCCTGATCCTTCAAAGTGTTAAGTATGGACGGCGATTGTGCGTTTGTTATCTTCGTCCCTCAATCGGCATTAGGTCCAATGTGAATGTGGTTTTCGAGGTGGTCAGCATGCAGGCATCGATTAAAGCGATTCAATGTAAGTTTTCGTGCCTCAGATGTTCATTGTACCGTTTGCATGCCGCAAAATCCTGCTTTGGCTCGGTGGCCGTAATTAACGTTACGCACTTGGCTGTGTACCAAGAAGTCGCGCAAAGGAGGCAATACATGAGTGACCTCTGTTCGCTTCAGCATGAGGACGACTGTTTCACCGGTGCGCCGTAAGCCGAGCTTTAACCGGGCCCCATGGTAACGAACCACACCGTCCAACATCCCCTGTTTGTTTACGCGGGTTACGTTCTCGATTCGCGTTCTCACTTCCACAGTCACATTTCTTTATCCAAGCCATGCTGCAGCATCCGGCAGTGCACACACCTGAACACCTGCGCCACACTGCCAACATCAGCCATTGGTTGCAAGGCATCGCCGCTGCGTCACCCTGCTTGCTCCCTCCACACGGGGCGCAGAAACGCCCACTTGCTGAGGTCGACGACCACAGCACCACTGGTCTGCGCAAGAGAACGAAGACGGATAGTACAATGGAACGGGATACTGTTGCAGCGATAGATTCGCAGTGGGAGGCTGATCCGACCCCCCGAGCGGCGCGTAACGCTCCCAGCGATCCTACAGCGGCACCCTTGGGTGACTCCCGCCCACCAATGTTTGCTATTTCGTACGCTTCCAGCTCTTCAGCAACTGAAGACGTTCAGTCGAGCACGAGCGCTGCTAGCTGCAGAAAGCGCAGGCGCATCGAAAGTCCTACCAAGCAGATGGCGGCGCTGCGAAACGCAGACTTCAGCCTTGGACAGCGGGTGATAAGGCGCGCCAGAGATCTTCCGGCAGCTCTGCAGCCTCTCATCAGCGGATTCCAGCGCATTCAGCACGCCCAAGGGATTGTTTCACCCGATGATCTGTCCACATCCCTACTCGATCGCCTCGACGATGTGGTCAGCAGCACCGTTCTTGCATCACCGGAAAGAGCGGGGCTTGGTCGGTGTCCGGATCTGGGGTCTGCGAGTGATACGGTAGACTATGTGACGCAGAGAATCATCTCAGGTGCCAGCGAGCCGCACTGGAACTCAACTGTGCACAGCCGACTCTTCGACATGGCCTGGCGCCTGTCCGAGCACCGATCACGAACACTGTGGCACAACATCTCCACCGCAGCCGTCCATCCGGCGCCCCTGCTGCCGCTGCTCGTTGACAGAATGCAACATAGCCACTCAAAGAAGGCGGATTTCTGTCTCTCGATCCGGTTTGATCGTGACGTCGAACGACGGCTGAGCAAAATCGGCGTTATGTCACTAAGTCAAACCGACTATCCGCCATTACAGTGGGGTCCTCCGGCTGTGAGCTTCGAAACGAAACGTCCTGGTGAAAGCTGGGATGAGGCGAGGCCGCAGCTCAATACTTGGGCTTTGGCGCAGGCGAAGAAGCTAACTGAGCTGCTCTACCAAGCAGGAAGGCCGAATGTGCAGATACCGCCCCTACCCTTGGTAATTGTGCAAGGCGAAACGTGGACTCTACTCTACCTCGAAGTGCAGAAAGAGCAGGCAATGCTGTGGAGTAAGGTCGCCTTTGCGGACACCAGCACCGAATGTGGCTTCTATCAGGCCATTGCTGGGCTACAAACGCTCATGGCATGGGCAGACACAGATTACCGGAGGTGGTTCGAACAAAACATTGCGAGACCTTTGATGGAAAGGGCAGAACCGGGTTAGCTTCGTTGCAGGCAGGGCCCAGCTGTCTCACGCGATCAGCGGCGATTGCACCCCCTCAACGCTACGAATGAGGCACTTTAGACTTGGGTTTTGCACACATGCAGCTCGATGCAGCACGTGCGGAGATTTGACTGGATGGTAGAGTCACATATCGGCTACGGTCACAGGCGCATACCTTTGCCTCCGCCCAGGCTATTGTGAATAGTATCGATTCTGGGGTGAAGTTACTAGCCGGGCACCCCTGCATCTGATGGTGACACTTGCCCTCAAGTTATATCCTGGTAGACCTTGGCTTAACTTAGTTCACTGGGAAGTGGCGCACACCGTGAAGTGGCGCACCCCTCCGTGTACCTACCACCCTCTGCAGCGCTGCATTACATTGTTCCGAGTGCAGGGCTCGGGTTTTCCGAGTTCACTTCGAGCGACTTACGAGATCTACAGGACAGCATTAGAGCCTCGCCTGAACGTACGAGTCAGCGAATTCCCCAGTGGATGATGCCACCCTGGCACTTTCTACAGCGGTCGGTGAGATGGACCGACGAGGACGAAGCAGTGTTGCTGTGCAGGTCACTTAGGTTTCGTGGAGCGTACATCTACTACGCCGCCGGAGTGGGTCAGAACAAGCGAGTTGGTGCAGCCGCGATTATCAAGTATCGGATGACAACTGGCGTGGTTCAGCAGGAGACGATAGGATGGTCATCGACTTGTTCGTTGCTTAACGCAGATCTGACGGGGATCTGGTATGCATTGCAGCACGCGCGAAGAACGATCCGGAAGTCAGCGCATGTGTACGTGGCGACAGCGAATCGCGGCGCGTTGATAGCCATTCAGAAAGGACATGATGCCACAAGCGGAGGGGAAACGCGCCACAAAGTGGCGGAGACCGTTCTCGAACTTGAAAGCGTGGGCCACCGAGTCACCATGTTTTGGGTCCCCTTCGACAGAAAGATCAGGGGATTGGACGAGGCAAGAGCAGCGGCAAGAGCTGCGACATCTGACAACAGCAAGCCGACACTCCAGCCGTCCGAGAGGGTACGGGAGCTGTCTGGGGTCTTGCGTTTGATCGATCGCGAGCGGTCCAAAAAACTGCACGTAAGCGAGGAGGATTTTCGGGTGAGGTACTACACCTGGAAAATGGATCGCGCCTGGTCTGGAAGGCACACGCTCCGCTTATACGGGGCTTTGAGCTCGGACGAGGCTTCGATCCTGGTGCAAGCGCGGACGGGGCACTGTGGGCTGAACGCCTGCCTGTTCAGGAAGAAGCTCGCAGACAGTCCGACGTGCGAATGTGGACGCGGTGACGAGACAGTGCTACATGCGCTGCTGCACTGCGAACGATGGGCCGAAGCTCGCGAGATATTGCGGGACGCGGCGGGCGACAGGTGGGGAGACGCTTCGTACCTGTTGGGAGGTTGGAGTGGTTGCAGGAATGCTCAGACGGGCAAGCTGGTGGATGGCCCACGTGAGAGATGGAAACCGAATCTGGAAGTCGTCAAGGCGACTATTCGATTTCTTCATCAGACCGGCAGACTTTCTCGTTCTTCGGACATGATGGTCAGGTGAGGTGTTGGCTAATCTCTCGGGACATGAGGCAAAGGCGATGTTTGTTGTAATGTAAGGCTTCGCTTTAGGGACGGCTCATACGGAATACCGTGCATAGCCTGAATGAGAATCATCATATCATCATCATCAGCGTACCTTTCGCGTTCTCCTCTCTTTTTTACGTGACGATCTTCTTCTTTCTGAATTCTACTTAATGGATCTCGCGCCGAACGTACTTAACGCCCTTGCTACCTATCGTAATAACGAATATCCGTCGATACGCGCGACAGCGCGCGCGTATTCTCTCCCGCCTACGACGCTCCGCCGCTACCTCTCCGGCGGCGTTACTCGCGCTACGAGTCACGTCTCCGAGCAATACCTCTCTCCCGCCGAAGAGAAGGTACTCGTAAAATATATCCTTCGCCTCGATAGTTTCGGTAACCCAATATCGCCGGCGTTTACTCGAAAACTAGCCTACGAAATCCGCCTCTCCCGAGATAAACCTTCGGCTTCGACGACTCCTCCTCCCTTTCCTAGTATAAACTTCGTCGATAAGCTACGCCGCCGACAACCCGTAATAAAGAGCGCGTATATAAGACAACTCGAGGCTAGAAGAGTAGTAGGAACGGACTATATGATAGTAGCGGCCTATTTCGAAACGCTTTCGACTCTCTTCCTCGAGAATTTCTACCTTCCCGACGATATAGATAACTTCGACGAGACCGGTTTCTTGTCAGGAACTAGTTAATCGACGAGAGTACTTACGAGCTTGAAGAGAAAGACACCGAAGAAGATACAGGGCCGGCAAGAGTGGATTACCGTTATCGAAAGCGTAAGCGCCGGAGGAAAAGCGCTCCCTCTACTTCTTCTTTATATAGGCGAATATACGAATACCGGTTAGATACTGACGTCTATGCCGGTAGATTGGCGCTTCTCGTCGACTTCGAAGGGTTAGACATTGGATACTATCGGATACGAGTAGCTTACTACGATATTCGAGCCCGAAACGGCGCCTCCGACCACCCGCCGCCGCCTCCTCTTTACCAACGGACACTCGTCGTATCTTACGGCTAAGTTTATCGGATTCTGCCTCGAGACGGCTATCTATCTCGTTGTACTACCGCCGCACTCGTCGTACATCCTACAACCTCTCGACGTCGCTATCTTTAGCCCGCTGAAGACGTATCTCTCTCGAGAGACCGACCGGCTCTCCCGCTTCGATCCGGGTCGAATTTCAAAAGTCGAGTGGACTACGACTTATATGACGGCTCGAGAGGAAGCCTTTCGATCCTCCTCGATCCTCTCCGGCTTCCGAAAGACAGGTATCTTCCCGTTCTCTACGATAACCGTCCTTTCGACTCTCGAGATGCCTCCTCCTTCCCGGAACCCTCCGACGCCGGATTGGACACTCTCGGCCCTCGAGACAACGCTTCTAGTAAGCTTACCCTCGAAGGAGACCGATATTCGAAAGGCAAACGAAGAGCTCCTCGAAATAGCTCAAAAAACGACGGAAATTCCGTCGCCTACGAAGCGGTATATCCGTCGGCTTACCTCGACGCTCGAAACGTCGAATTCCGAGCGAGTACTTCTCCGAAAGGAGAATAACGCGATACGGGACCTTCTTCGAGTTCGAAAGGAACGTAAGAAAGGGAAGAGAGTCGCTATTAAAGGGAAGTTTGTGTTCAATACTCGAGAAATCCTCGAAGTCGTCGAGAAAGCCGAAGCCGAAGCGTCGACGAAGAAGACGAAGAGAAAGCGAACGGCTAACTCTACAACGCCGAGAATCGAAGAGGAGGAAGAGGAAGTGCGAGAGATTCTGTCCGAGGAGTCGGGAGGAGGATGTATCGTTGTTATACAACGTAGATAGTCTTCAAAAGTAGCGGAGTCGAATTTTGTGCGCCACTTCCCAGTGAACTACGTTAGGGGACGAGCGTCTCCTTGAGCACCCATCGCTTGCGTCACAACTACGCAGCGGCAGCCTGTGTTGGACCATGAAAGCCTGGCGCTAGGACGCCTCGTTAAGCACAGGCTGTCAGGATCATGGACATTACTTCCTTAAGTCGAACCTGGAGGCATGTCACCGGAGGCCAGCAGCAAGGGCAGAAGCGCGGACTCGCTGACCCACTGGAAGGTGAATCGGCTCATCTGAACGTAACGTAGCTGACGGTGAAGCGGATCAGACGGTGGAGCGGATCACCCCGCCGCGTACCTTTCGCGTTATCTTCTCTTTTCTACGCGACGATCTTCTTCTTTCTTTATTCTAGTTAATGGATCTCGCGCCAAACGTACTTAATGCCCTTATTGCCTATCGTAATCGCGAGTATCCGTCGATACGCGCAACAGCGCGCGCCTTCTCTCTCCCGTATTCGACGCTCCGTCGCTACCTCTCCGGCGGCGTTACTCGCGCTACGAGCCACATCTCCGAGCAATACCTCTCTCCCGCCGAAGAGAAGGTACTCGTAAAGTATATCCTTCGCCTCGATAGCTTCGGTAACCCGATATCGCCGGCGTTTACTCGACAACTTGCCTACGAAATCCGCCTCTCGCGAGAGAAGCCTTCCGCTTCGACGACCCCTCCTCCCTTCCCCGGTAAACACCTTGTCGATAGACTACGCGGCCGATATCCGGTTATAAAGAGCGCGTATACGAGACAACTCGAGGCCGGAAGAGTCGTAGGAACGGACTATACGATATTAGCGGCCTATTTTGAAGCGCTTTCGACCCTCTTCCTCGAGAACTCCTACCTTCCCGACGATATATATAACTTTGACGAGACCGGTTTCTCGCTAGGGACGAGTCGATCGACGAGAGTACTTACAAACTCGAAGAGGAAGACACCGAATAAGACGATACCGGGCCGGCAAGAGTGGATTACCGTTATCGAAAGCGTAAGCGCCGGAGGAAGAGCGCTTCCTCCGCTTCTCCTTTATACGGGCGAATATACGAATACCGGTTGGATACCGACGTCTACGCCGGTAGATTGGCGCTTCTCGTCGACCTCGAAGGGTTGGACATCGGATACTATCGGATACGAGTGGCTTACTACGGTATTCGAGCCCGAAACGGCGCCTTCGACCCCCCGTCGCCGCCTCCTCTTTACCGACGGACATTCGTCGCATCTTACGGCTAAGTTTATCGGGTTTGCCTCGAGAAGGCTATCGACCTTGTTATACTACCGCCGCACTCGTCGCATATCCTACAACCTCTCGATGTCGCTATCTTTAGCCCGTTAAAGACGTATCTCTCTCGAGAGACCGACTGGCTCTCTCGCTTCGATCCGGGTCGGATTTCGAAGGTCGAGTGGACTACGGCTTATATAGCGGCTCGAGAGGAAGCCTTTCGAGCCTCCTCGATCCTCTCTGGCTTCCGGAAGACCGGTATTCTCCCGTTCTCCCCGATAACTGTCCTCTCGACTCTCGAGATGCCTCCCCCTTCTCGGGACCCTACGACGCCGGATCGGACTCTTTCGGTCCTCGAAACGACTCTCCTAGCGAGCTCGCCCTCGAAGGAAACCGATATTCGAAAGGCGAACGAAGAGCTACTCGGAATCGTACAAAAATCGACGGATATTCCGTCGCCCGCGAAGCGGTATGTCCGTCGGCTTACCTCGACGCTCGAAACGTCGAATTCCGAACGAACGCTTCTCCGGAAAGAGAATAGCGAAGTACGGGACCTTCTACGAGTTCGGAAAGAACGTAAGAGAGGGAAGAGAGTCGCTATTAAAGGGAAGTTTGTATTTAATACTCGAGAAATCCTCGAAGTCGTCGAGGAAGCCGAAGCCGAAGCGTCGACGAAGAAGACGAAGAGAAAGCGAACGGCTAACTCTACAACGCCGAGAATCGAAGAGGAGGAAGAGGAAGTACTCGAGATTCTATCCGAGGAGTCGGAGGGAGAATGTATCGTTGTTCTACAACGTAAATAGCGTTGAAAGGTAGTCGGGTCGAAATTCGTGATCCGCTTCACCGTCTGATCCGCTTCACCGTCAGCTACGTTACTTCAAGCCGGGAACCCTTCCCAACAGCGCGACGCACAAATGCCGCACTGAGTGCCAAGGAGAATCGAAGGCAGTGCATATCGTGCGCGGGATTTGTGCGGTACACTAGCGATTGTGCGGTACACTAGCGATTGTGCGGTACACTAGCGATCCTCGGACCAACCACCCCGTTTCTGCGGGTGTGGAGATTGCTTGTGCAGGATGAAGGACCAAACACCGCGAAAATGACGCAGCTTGGATGATGTAGCCCATTCTGTATTTGAAGGCTTGCTCTGCTTTGGTCTCCGCTTCGTTTCGACTAACGCAACAACCCTCGTCGTCGCAATTTGGCCCACCTGGAAACCAGTCTCATCAAAGTTGTATTTGTCTTCGGGTATGAACCTTTGTTTCTTTGTGCAGTTTTCAACCAGTCTGGACCACACTACAATCACCATTCGGTTTTCTTGTAACAGTCTCCGTGATTTATAGGTCCTTCCCATGCGCATTGTCAAGCGTGGATTGTTCTCCACCCATTTGGAAGGCTAGTTGATTCCTACTGGTACTTCTCTTTTGTCTTTGGGGGTTGAATCTGCTGCAGCACGTACAATTGGAAGATTAGGGGCCGGTCCTTTTTCATCAAGGTCGAGAAGATACTCTGTAAGCACCCCTTTAATAATCTATGTGAGTTTGCAGCTCTTCGCTCTGAATTGGGAGTGTGGTTTCATCCCAGCCATTCTCCTCCCAAACGTGCTTCTGTTGCAATTGTACACTCCTGCAGCCTTTCTCACGCTCTGAATCCGCTAACCTCACTTCCATCATTACAACCAGGGTCTGTGCCATAGAAAGCAGACATGGCCGAGAAATCATACTCTTAAGTACCCTATGCTTTGGAAACTACGTGACGGAGCAGAACGAGTATGCTTAAAATGCTTAATGTAGGTCAGAATCTGCGTAAACTTCGAAATGCTAACCGGAACCGGGCAACGGACATGGCGAGCATACCTCCCGTGATCCGGTGCCATAGCGATCTACTAGGCACAGATTCGAGGGAGCTAAGTTGATCGTCTCTCTCAAGTACGTGACTTGCGATGATACTGTGCGAATAGGGGCACAATTCGATACGCATCACAGCGCGGCCCTGGTCTCAGACGCATGTGATATACGACGAGATCTATGGACACACAGCACTCGCACTGCAGCGCAACGACCACATCGAATAAAGATAGCGCTCGTGTGAAGGGCCATATTAGGGCCAGGGGTAATAACCATCAGGCGTAGGATCCGATAGAAGGCCAGGCGCCGCTGCTGCTGCACGAGATTGAATTTTTAGGCTGCTTATCATCTGTCTATATGTAAGCGAGCCGAGCTGCGGATTCTGCTCTCCGTTGTTGCCTGCAACTTGACTATCTTGCCGAGAAAGTTCGAAGACATAGCTCTGGCTTGACGAGTTCTGCGCCACAAAAAGGTAGGGGATGACTGTGCTCCTTGGTGTACGGTTGTAGTTCTGTCGACACTCTGTCAAGCCAACCAAAGTGCGGTCAAGACGAGTAGGCGGCGCTGGCGGGGGGTAGGAGGCGTGTCGATTATAGAGTCCCCTACATCGACTTGTCGATAATCGTATACGTTGTAATTGTGTGCTCTAGAGTAGTGTGTTTCTAAGAAAGGTAAGAGCGCGCTCTCGCACCATGTTGGGTCGATAGACAAATAGAAGTTATAGAACTACTTACGCTCATCTTACTATAATAGGGATGCTAAGTTGGCCAAACGCTTTGTAATGAACTTGAATGAACCGCGACAAAGAATCTTCTTGATGCGTGCTGAAACTGCTGCAGTCTTCTTATCTGCGACATCCACGTATAAGGTGATTGCTCGACGCTACTTGCGCGCTTTTTGCGTGTGGCAAAACGCCACTTCCCGCACACACCGTCTGCTTAGCCGATACGGCACAAATCACGCATCAGATGTCAACTACACTCGTACCACCCTAGATGCTATCCTTCACATATCTTTATGACGGCCTGGGTCATCTTGGGTTTTCGCGCATCGTATCCTCCACCGACAGCCATGGGACGAACGACATCGACACTGACATCACAGCGTACCTCTTTCCTTGTACCGGACATCCACTGCGCCAGCTGCACTTTGTTCATCGATGACCTTCTCTCTCGCTTGCGCCCGGCACCCAGCAATGTTGAAAGCAGCATTGTTAGTCACGCCGTCACCATCGACCATGGCGTTGGCCTGTCCGCAAAGACAGTTGCCCAGACTCTCGGAGCAGCAGGCTACGAGGTAACGTGGATCGATCCACCGCTGCAGGACAATGAGAAGCCGTCCCGTGGAGGTGGTCCGGCTTTCCTAGAGTCAATACGAAGGGTCTATGCGCCGTGGCACCGGTTTAAGCAGGCGAACGACGAAACGGTCCGCTACCAACGGCATATGGAGCATTGTGCACAGTGCCGTGCAGAGAAGCAGAACGACGAGCATCAGAAGGAGGTTCCCTGTTTCGCTTCTTCGGAGGATGCCGGCCAGACAACATTGGGGGAGTTGCCGCTGATTGCCGTCGGCGACATATCATCAGAGGCTCCGCCGCGGTTTCGCGCATCCCTTTCGGTGAGCGGCATGAGCTGTAGTTCCTGCGTCGGCAAGATTGAAGGGCGTCTGCGACAATTCCCGTGGGCTATATCGGCCAACGTCTCCCTCCTTTCCCAAAGCGTCACAGTCGACTTCGAAGGCCAGCACGATATTCAAGAGCTCGTTGCCGCTGTGGACGAGCTTGGCTACGAGGCGACATTGCAGCAGGTGGAGAGAACGAACTTGCCAAGCAACGTTGTACCGTCTCCCGAGTCAGGCCTGTGGAAGGCCGCTTACGCTATTGAAGGCATGACCTGCAGCTCCTGCGTGGGCGCCATCACTGAAGCTCTGTCCAAACTTGGTTGGGTGAAGAGTGTGGACGTCAATCTCGTTACCAACAGTGCCACCGTTGTGCTCGAAGATAAGAGTCAAATTGATGAAGTGTGCAACGTCATAGACGATCTCGGATACGGGGCCAGACTGAATAACGCCGAGCCTGTCGACAGTGGAAGGCAGGTGGAGGATCACCGGACGGTGTTAATCAAGATCGACGGAATGTACTGCCAACACTGTCCTGACCGTATCACCGATGCAATAGCCCGACTGGACCGAGCAATCACCATAGAAGCCGCACCAACGATGCAGAACCCTCGAATGACTATCACATACCAACCTCGACCGCCTGACTTCACCGTTAGAGATATCATCCTTGCGATCTCGAATGCCGACGCTGAATTTCAGCCCAAGCTATATCACCCGCCATCGCTCGCCGAAAGCGCAAGACAGATGCAACTCCGCCAGCGCCGACGACTCTTCCAACGAGTTCTACTTTCCTTCATCGTCGCTATCCCAACTTTTGTCATTGGAGTTGTATACATGAGTTTGGTACCAGAAATAAACAGCAGTCGCCAGTACCTCCAGCAAAGACTTCGAGGCGTCCCTCGGGCTGAATGGGCGTTGTTGGTCATGGCAACTCCCGTGTACTTCTTCGCAGCCGATATTTTCCACCGTCGGGCGGCAAAAGAGCTGTTCCACCTATGGAAGCCGGGCAGCAAGGTGCCAATTCTGCGTCGCCTGTATCGCTTCGGGAGTATGGACATGCTACTGTCTCTGGGAACAAGCATCGCTTACTGGGCTTCTTTGGCCGACTTGATTGTGGCAGCAACCCGGCCAAGTACGTCCTCAGATATGTTGAATCTGGCATATTTCGACAGTGTCGTCTTCTTGACTATGTTCCTGCTCTTCGGCCGGCTCATCGAAGCGTACACCAAGGCAAAAACGGGAGAGGCCGTACGCATGATTGGCAACCTCCGACCGACTGAAGCGCTGTTGGCTTTCTCTGCCGGTCGCGGGGAAGGGTCTGATCGTACGAAAGTCGTAGACGCTCATCTCCTCGATTCTGGCGATGTGATCCAAGTTCCGCACGGTGGGTCTGCGGCTTGGGATGGGCTTCTCGTCGAAGGTGAGGGCCAATTCGACGAGTCGAGCCTTACAGGCGAGTCGCGGCTCGTGAAGAAGTCCGCTGGAGACGCGATTTACGCAGGCACGATCAACCTCGGCGCGTCCGTATCAGTACGGATAACTGGTGCCTCCGGAAACTCGATGCTGGACAAGATCATACAGGTCGTTGAAGAGGGGCAGGTCAAGAGAGCGCCTATCGAACGCGTAGCTGATGTCCTGACCGCGTACTTCGTCCCTTTTGTGATATTTGTTGCCATTGTCACCTGGCTTGTCTGGCTGGCGCTTGGTGTGTCCGGCAGCCTGCCTAACGGATACAAGGACATAAGAGTCGGGGGATGGACTTTCTGGGCTTTGCAGTTTCCAATCGCTGTTCTGGTCATTGCGTGTCCATGTGGAATTGGACTGGCCGCTCCTACTGCGTTGTTTGTTGGCGGGGGTATCGCAGCAAAACACGGTATACTGGTCAAAGGTGGAGGCGAAGCCTTCCAGGAAGCGAGCAACTTAGACGTTGTTGTCTTCGACAAAACGGGCACCTTGACGCAAGGGAGCCAGCCACAGATAACAGATCACCGCATACTTACACAAGGCATCGCCGGCTGGAGTTGTGATGCGCTTCTCAACGGCGTTCGAGATCTAGAGAGCAATAGCAGTCACCCTCTCGCCCAAGCAATGGTTGCCTTCTGCGCTCGTGACTTCGGTGGCCATCTTCAGACACTGAACGCAGGAGAGGCAGCGGGAAAGGGTATGAAGGGCTCGTTCGCTTTACTATCACCACTGCAACCTACGACTACGATAGATATCGTTGTGGGTAACGAGACAATGATGGCGCAGCATGGGGTCACGTTCGACGGTACAGTTTCTGCTCTACTACACATGTGGGAATCGCAAGCAAACTCAGTCGTGCTTGTCGCGGCCAAATCCTCCACCGACACCAAATGGACACCTTTCGGCATATTCGCAGCTTCGGACCCTCTGAGACCAGAGGCTCGGGATGTCGTCGAGGCTATCGGTCGTCAGAGCATAGACGTGTGGATGATATCCGGAGACAATCCTACCACAGCCCGGGCTATAGGTGCGACAATTGGCATTCCACCAGAGCGAATCATTGGAGGCGTGCTTCCTGACCAGAAAGCAGAGAAGATCAAGTACCTTCAACAAAGCCAAACAGGGGCACGGCGAGGACTCTTTGGACGTAGCGACCGCACGAGGGCGACAGTGGCGATGGTAGGCGATGGTATCAACGACTCGCCAGCCCTAGCTGTTGCGGACGTAGGCATAGCGATTGGCTCCGGCTCCGACGTCGCCATATCAGCTGCGGCGTTCGTATTAGTGAACGCGGACTTGCGTACATTACTACAGCTGATTACGCTTAGCCGCGCGGTTTTCCGACGTGTCAAGCTGAATTTCGCCTGGGCTTTTATATACAATCTTCTGGCTTTGCCAGTGGCCGCTGGGGTGCTATATCCTATCGTGAATAACGGGGCGCATGTCAGGCTTGACCCGGTCTGGGCGAGTCTGGCAATGGCTCTTAGCAGTATTAGCGTGGTCTGCAGCAGTCTGCTCCTGAGGAGCGGCTTGCCGCTTGTTGGATTCAGACAGCACTAGGGACGTTCGACCTCAAAGAGTAATTCACCGCCTCATAGTGTTCCACGATACCATTATCATGTACCATGATCCGCACGCATGAGCCGCAAATTGGTCTTCAAAAAGGCCAGAACACTTATATCAGTATTCGTTGTGATTCTCAGCCTCCAGCTTCTCGTCACTCTTGCTCAGCCAACATTTTCTTGAATATTAGATTGCCATATCCTTGCGTGTATATAGGTTCCGGCCTTTCGGTCAGCGCCATGACTGTCGTGGGCAACATGAGGCATCTTACGAAGGCGGATCTACAGGAGTTTGCGTTGCTCTTCAGTACTTCGCCATACAGGATTACAGAGCGTTGACGCACGCGGCTGCACGCTGCGGCCAGAAGTCGCTGTGATTCAGAAGACTGATCAGATCAGCGTCACCCCCAACTTGGGGAGACGCGTACTCCAACCCGTTCCGGGCGAGAATTCATGGACGTGACATCAGGCTGATGAGGTTCCAGTGCAAGCCTCCCCCGCAGTCTTCTCTTCCTTGGCATTGACGAAGGACCCATGTTCGGATTACTGGAGACAGTGGAAGCATGGCGGCGCCCAGGGCCGTCACACGATATTCTGGGCGACGAACGTAGTCGAGAAGGCAGCGATGACGAGGACGTTGTCGAAATTGGAGGTTCCGCCCATTCCGGCAGTGACCTGGGGTCGTCTGCGTGGACGGTACTCTCGGAGAAGCTAAGCATAAAGCACGGATGCGGCCGAGACGCAAAGACAGGAGGGCGCGATCTTGATCGATCAGCGGGCTGTTATCTCCCTCCTGCTCCTCTGTTGCAACCGCACTCAAGCGAACCCTTACGTCTTCCCTCCTGACGAGGTATGTCGCAACCGACAACACCAGCGGGTCTTGCATGATCGCGGAGATTGAGCGTTCCTGGAACAGCGTCGCAGAGGGACGTATATTGGCGCAAAACACGCCGCAATCTATCCCAGAGTGCTTGTCGAGCACGGTCGGATGGCTGATGAGAGATATTGATATTACATGTGAGCGAAGAAGGCGTTGGGGTACGTGCCAAGTCGCAAGGGATTGCCGACGCCCGCGCCGTCTGCAACATCGATTTCATCCCGCGTCACCATGTTGCCCGCTCCGTCAGCGTAGATGTTCTATCACGGAGCGTGACGGTAGCGACCCAGGTGTATTTCGCTGGCTGGGTTGTTCAAGGAACGTAGTTTGGTAGTCCAATGAGGACAATGCGGCAGGTAACACCATCCGCCTAGCTCTGCATACCTGCATCCCTCGACGGGCCATATGACTCAGGTGAGACTTGCGGAAACACCTGATCCGTGCAGAGGCTTGGGGGAGGGACATGTCGTGCGCGTCAAGGCATGGAGTGGGGTACATGCAGGCTAGCGCTAGACTTGCATGAATGTTTGGCGCAAAGCTTGTCAGGGTAACGGCTGCCAGGGCCCGCTGACGCCGCTTCCGAGGTCGCGCATCCCACCCCCCCAGCATCCTCCGAAGCAACGCTAACCTTATACAGCTAGCTGACTGCAGCGACACAGCTTTCACACATGAACCTCAGAGTGGCGCACATGCTGAAGAGAGTGGTATTCTCACGGTTGACGCGGGCTTCCCGTAAGGATGTGGGCTATTGTCAGCGTTTCGGGCAGATTGTGGCTCGCTGGAGAGGACGAGGAGCGAGAGCTGGGAGAATGCTGAGACCAGGCGACTGACGCAGTTGAGCACCTTCCCGCTTCCGGGCAGCCTGCAAGAGCAGCCGCCGCAAAGGTGCATGCAATCTTCTGCTCTGCGATAGGGGCATGTCGTCAGGTCCCGGGTGTCCAACGAGGCTCGTTGCCGGATGTTATAATGTCGTAGAGCACGCCGGAGCCTGTCGCTTTCTACGTACGACAGCAGGCCCGCACCGACTTCGTTCCATCGCCGAGAAAGAGATAGGCTTTGGGCACCGTACCGCCGACGACACACCCGAAAGACTGCTGCACAGGGTCAACAATCTCGACTAAGACATTGACTCATCAGATAACTCGTCGAATATGTCGCTGGATCAGCAGCATTGGACGGTTGATCCTAATGATCTCCATGCCAGCAACGGCATGGACTTGTTCGAAGAATTCGCTCCCGAGCCCACTGCTGTGCGGCGGGCGAACCCGACCGATTCGTTCACATCTATGCCGTGCGTTCCTCCCCGCCCAGCACCGATGATGATGGCTGACCGATCGCAAGGCTGGGCTCGCAGCAGCCCCCTGCCCGCCAGCAAGACCGGGAAGCACAGCTGCGAAGCGCGCTAGATGCTTTCAGGGGGTTACCGCAGGAGGATATGCGCGGGACCATGGCCGAGGGCGCGAACGCGGACGTCTTCTTGTCGGATGCAGAAATAGAGGCCCTGACAAGAAAGGTGCAAAGTCATTTCGGAGACTTTTGGGAGAGGGTGAGAGCTGAGGTGAGTTTGTGTGCTCCGGCCCCACGTTCCACGACCAACACCTGCTGAATACCGCACAGATGAAAGAGAAAGGGTGTCACCTATGGCCGGTATGCGAGATCATTAAGAGATATCAAGACCGCCATCCCTCAGCCGTGCCAGCAAGTACAGACAGATCGGGGGCATAGGGCAGATGGAGGCTTCTGGTGACATTTCGTCGAGAAGGGTGGTATTCTCGCAATCTGGCGGCGTTCAGGTTATGGACGCGACGACGTGTGACCTTCCCACGGGCTTGCTGGAAGCACACAGGTGCGAGCCGAAACGCGGACTCTCCACATCAATGTCACGCTGCAGTGTACAGCATGGTATCTACGTTCAGAGAACTTTTCCACCTTTCCTGCGCTGTTCTACCAAAATGCAACTGCCACCTGCTCATAAAGGCTCTACGTGGAAGACCAAGCATCGATAAGCCGAACATCCGCTTCTCCCCGTACGTCGGGACTGCGGCACCGAGCCACTAGCCGCTGGCCCTGGCAGCCGCTCACTGCAGCCTGCCTTTACTAAAGCAGAAAGGATTGTGGAGTATTGCAACATCGGCTCGTCCGTTCCTGCTTCCACATGCTCTAGTACTCGTTCGCCAAGGGTCTACTGTTGGAAGGATGCTCTCGCTTCTCGTTGCTAGCTAAACGAGAAGGTGCGCTTGCTGCCGAGGGGTAGACTTGTCTGCTGATGTGATTTTATCAACGCGAAGGGCAATGCCGAGAGACGATTACGAAGATCAAAACGACGCTTCTCCTCGCCAGTTCTCGCAAGTCTGGGACGACATAATGCCTCTCGTTCCAACATCAATGTTCTACCAACACATGTTTACCCACTTGGATTTCCCTTGCAAGTCGGCTAAACCATAGCGTCAGCATTCATCCGGCAAGGAAGAGCGGAGATGTCGTCTCGACCGGCAGTCGCGCGCTTGCAATTGTCGAAGATCTCGAGCACGGGGACGGTGAACCCCATCGCCTCGCACTGCCAGAGCCGAGGCAGGTGACTATGCCGCGATGCGGCGAGCCGCCACTGGTGGACGCGCCAATTCCGCGCGCACTAGCGGCTGCCGGCGGGATGCCCTAGACGCGCTAGCGCCACGAACTGCACAATATCAACATCAACTCGTCTCCCGAGACCGTCGGTCTCAGAGACAAAGATCTGGATGACTGTCTCGACATAACCAGTCATCGATTTGCGCTTGCTCATTTCCCCTTCACAGATGCCGCTTACCTTTCGCGTCGGACAAATCCTGCATGCTAGCGGAAGCCATACAGGTGTAATTTATTATGGCCCGCTAGTGTCGGTTCGCTTGACCAGGGATGATATCCGCCAGACTCGATCGTTTGGCGATGGCCAGATGTTCTGCCGGGAAGACGCAAGCACAGCGATGGCGTCAACGAAAGTTCAGTGTCGCATCGCGCGACTGCGGATGTGGTCAACATGATTGGCGAGGTCCTGACGTTATCAAGCATGAGACGATAATGCCATGCGACGCCCCCCTCTCCCAGTCAAATAGCTGTGTCCCAAAGACCCTCGGCGGTATTCAACCGAGTTTCTCCTCGCTCGTATGCTTGCTCTTTGCATTGCTGAGACCTACAGCGCCGCCCACAACACCCAAGACCCCGCGGTCGCTCACAGTGCAAAGCCTGTGCCGAACGCCGGCAAGAAGGCAGCATCTCTGAGGCGCAGAACATTTGCAGCAGTAAGCGCAATCGATCGCCCGTCCGAGCCACCGCTGAACTCCCATCGCAGACTTCTACTGCCTCGGGATTCCCGAGAGACGGAAGTGCGGCTGCGAGAGCAAGGGTCACGATGAATCCATCGCAGTCCACAGCGAGCCTACTTGCTCATGATCATCGTCATTACAGCTCTACGGATCTTTCTGGCCTTCTTGGTGACAGCAGCTACTCGGACACTGTCGAAGCCCCGCAAGCCACACGCCAGCCATCTGCGAGCAGATCCTCAGCCAGGTACGACTCTCGTATCGGCGACGATGGCAGGTCCGTTCACGGACGAGATGGTAGCGTTCAGTATACCCCAGGTGGAGATTCTTTGTACGACCTCGCCGTCGACCAGCTGAAACGCGGCGAGACGCCGGAGAGAGTCATTGCAAATGTCCATGCCGAGCACATTGAATCTATCCGCATTGACCAAATCTTCCGGATCGTCGACAAAGCCGCTTACGATCTGTACATATGGACTCCCGTCGACGATATGGCCCTGGACCATGCCGCGAGAATAGTGCAAGGGAAGTTCTGGGATGATGTCAGAGAGTCGGTAAGTTGCACTTGAAATGCGCAGCATGCGGTCCGCTAAACATTGTTCAGCTGAAAAATGCAGGGTTTCGCCTTCGAAGCGTGCGTGAAGTCATGAGCCATTACATTGCGTTGTCAGGAAACGGCAAGGAAGATCGGGGAAGTGCTGGGGGTCAGTGACGGAACGGACACTGAGGTGGAGTGTTGGGGTCCCGTCTAGGTAGCAGAACAGAGAAAATCATCTCACGGTTAGGCGCACGATGTATGTGAGCAATGGAACGGGGTGCAGCCTGCTGATGGTCACATGGCATGGAACGAGTATTGTGTGGTCACAACGCATTCTCGTCGAGGCTAGCCAACGTAAGTATACAGGATTCGTTACAATTTCATATAGCATAGACGGCTCGTGAAGGCTGCCACATGAATCCATGCAAGTCTTCTTTGTCGTGTTGCCGCAGCCTTGATGGGGTGAAGTGTGGGAGCCAGTCCCATCTGCGTTATGGTGGATCTACTATACCTGCAGACAAGAACTTTGAGACCCAGCATTCCAGGCGCATCTCTGTCTCAAGAGGCACTGCACGTCAGAGCATAGGAATCGGCCTTGCGTCTTCTCTCGACAAGCCACTACGGCCGTGACGCTGCTAGACTTTGGGGCAGAGCTCCCGCAACAAGCACGCTGCGGGTTTGACCGACGCCACAGCCCTGCTTTGCGCCATTTCCAAGCGGGTATATTGAAGACCACATGCGGACCGTGTTTGTTGGCTGGTGGCGTGGCTTCGATAGGTCGCCAAGCATCTGGTGAAGCATCGAATTCGCTGAAACATGTCGACAGGCACTGTGCTTTAACTCATTCGGGCGTCGAACGATGATGCGCAAGCAATACCCAGGCTCGGCGCATGTCTGTCAAGTTTGTGTCACACTCGATGGCTTTCGAAAGCCCAAGAATCATCACGACAGCTCCGGGACGGTCCTGCATCGGCACCTATGACGGAAACTTTGGACGTACACAACCAGATGTTGTCGCAACAAGAGACTCACAGATCGACGCTGCTACTGTTTCTGTAGCCTCAAGCTCAACGGAATACCACTGGGAGGGAAGAGGGTATTTTCGTTGTCCGAGTGCACACAAACGATGTGGTGATTTAACATAACTGCAACGACGGTACCAGGAACACTGTGCATCATCATAGGTTGATTCATGTATGACGAGTTGGCGTCAATGGTAAGCGGAATTGACGCTTGCATTACTGCTGCATAGGTCTTTAGCTTCACCGGTGATTTCAGAGATACAGAAATGTTGAGGGCACAAATGACCATACCTGCTCGGGAAGGGGCAGCTCAATCGGTGCCTCGTAAGGTGTCTGCTGTTTCCAGGCATGGAGGATAATTCGACCACGATTTCTGTATTCTACCGACGTAATTGCAGACCCTTCCTTTCATTCACTTGTCTAGACTGCTCGTTCTATTTCCGCCCGCATCATCAGCCCCTATGTTCACTTCAAGTTCCCACCCTTCGGAGAAATGTGTTGCTTGCAGGGAAGAGAGAGTTCAGACGGGCTCGTACTGCGATGGATGCCTACATGAATACTATACGGTCGCAATCGCAAGCCAATGTCTCACCGCAGAGCAGAGGTCAGATTATCCCCAGATGCGACAGAGGTTACCGAGCGGGATCACCGCGGTAGTAGATGCGATAATGGCGAGGGAAAGTCATTCACCCTACAGCGAGACCATGTTCGAACACGGCTCGCGACAAGCCACAAAGATTTGCCCTGGCTGCGGAGCGCTATGCTGGAGGGATGGAGGTTGCAACGCTGTTCGGTGGGGACCTACACCTTTGACAGAAGGAGCGAGTCCAAATCACTGACAGTCGGTTTCAGATGTTGTTTGTGCGGATCTGCGTGGTGTTTCGAATGCGGCCTCCGACGTTGTCGGTGCCACGGCGTCTCGAATGCTCACGATTGCAAATGCATTCTCCCAGACAGTCCTGCGGAGCGTTTCTCGTGTACCTCTTGCAAGATCGAATTTGGCAGCTGGGCATGGCAGTGTGTGCCCTGCGGAGGCACGCTGTGCAACACCTGTGCCATGAAGGACTGCAGTGGACCACACGATGGCTAGTGCTGGGAATCGTGGAGAACGTCCAGTTTCGGAGGCGGGCTGGGCGTTCAAGATGGCAGGGAGAACATTTGATGACCCATCTACCCTAGGCATCCATGTGATTGAGGTAACCCTCTGCGCCATCAATGACCAGATCTGGGTCACGCATCAGATGAGAATGGAAAAACGACGGGCATTGTGGTTCACAATGCTCCCCCGCCGCCAAACCCGGCCAACATGACGTGGTACCGTGATGAAACCTCTCTGCTGTGCCCATCAGACGTCAATGGCCTTCACCATGTGCTTTGTATTTCGGGGCTCCACGAAGAGGGCCTTTGCGGTAGCCAGCGTCGTTCCCTCTGTAGCGTCGCCGCTAATGAGCTCGATTTCCGCTTCCACCCAAGCCTTACGCCCTTCCACTTTGGTGGTCTTCGCTCTGCAGGCGATGTAGCTGTTTGCCGGACAAGGCTTCCTGTAATCAATTTCCAGCTTCTTCGTCAACCCCACCTTGTTGGGCAACGTGGGGAAGCAAGCGCGCGCCATTTCTTCGTCGAACAATGTAGCCAGCAAGCCGCCGTGGATGATGCCAGCGTGTCCACAGAGTGCTGCCCCGATGTGAGCGAGATGCACCGTCGCGGGCAGCCCATCCGCGGGATCGTAGAACATCAGAGGGGGTACGCTGATTTTGTGGTCGGCTATCAATGTATTGCGTACGAAACTGTGCGGGAGCGTATCAGACTGAGCCGAAAAGAGCAGCCGGCTCTCGATGATCCCCGGTGTGTTGCGCAAGCAAACGGCCAGCGGATGATTGACCAGATGATCGTCAATTTCCGCAGCGTCGGGGGCGTCAGACCGATAGAGGACAGCGGTCTCGGCGACGGCGAGACGATAGTGGTGGCCCTTTACGTTGCCGCTCCTCGTTGTGGTAGCCATGCCGAGAGAGCCGCAAGGGGTGAGGCAGCTGTATGGCGGAGCGTCGATTGGTGAGATGGTGAAGGTGCTCCGGACAGCAGTGTCGCTGTCCAAGAAGGGCGGCACGCTTTAACGTGCTCGAGTCCCTAGGCGTGCAACAGGTGTTGGATGAGAATCCGCGTTTCGTTGAACGATGGGTGGCTAGGCCCCTTGGAGCCCGCGCCAGGCAGGGTATCTGTTCAGCCACAGGCGGACACTGAGATCCAGGCTCTTGGTCCTCGAAGCATTGGTGAGTCAGCACAATGGAGCCTTTCTTCACTCTGATAGGTACCGTCCGACCGACCGTCTCGTCCAGACCTCTCGGGCGCGCTGCCCACGCGCGAGTCCCCACACGGACGGAGAATGCAGTCGACATGAGAATCCCCTTTTCGTGGTACACCTACAACACCTGGGGACCTCCCGCTTACAAGGTACTTAACTTATGAATTTTAGGCTTTGGAAGTGACGGCTACGGCACATATCATAGCATTGTCTTTGAACGACCTGGGGTCGCTGAAAAGCCCTTTGACCATATGACTGAGCCCAGAGACCGCACTCACTTGAACATCCGTCGACAAAACCCCGGAATGGATCTCAACATTTGTCAAGCGTGCGGTAGAAGCTTGCTATCGCCGACTGATCTGGCAAGCGATCCATTGCAGCACCTGTGCATCGAGCTGGGCGGGAAGGCACCCGGTCTTGCGCAGGATAGAGTGGACAAGGACAGGAGGAGCAAGTAAGATAGGGTGAGTTCCATTGTGCCCTGAGACTCCCATTGAGAGAACCATGCTCATGTTCTAGTGCAAGTATACGGCCTCTTCGGGCGCTTCATGTCCAGTGGACTGGTTCACGCGGTGTTTTGTGGACAGTCATACATCAGTCACATTTGAAGAGCTGTCCTCAACCTTGGAAGCGTCGTGGTATTGAGCTGGTGAACACCTACGCGAGAAGATATGGTCAATGCGTCATACCATAGTCGACGCGGGTCGTCTGAGGACAATTCCTTACATAGAGCGATGGATCGAAACCATGCACGCTACCGACGAGCCATTGATGGGTCATAGCGTACGAGGCTCACTTTCGCAACGTAGTGTCGTGCTGGCATCGATGGTCATGCTCGATGCTGCTCGCAACTCATGTATGCTCTGCGGGATGCCAGCGTTCGCCGCGCGTGCCTTCACAACTTCGCTCTTGGACAGTATCTAGGATGATACTCCCCTGATCACAGGCGTAGGAGCTTGCATTCTTTGTATGCGGCCGCAAGCGCGGAATGTCGCCCTTGGTCTCGCTTCCTCAGTGCTATGTCCCCTGCTTTTGGACACATGCACTTGCACCAATTCAGGCACGCAACGTACCGAACTCAGTCTCTCCACAAAGCAGGTTCACGTTTCTTGTGCGAATGCCGTACCTTTTGACGTGGGCGTTAGATGATACCGAGCTCAGTAGCAATGGCCCCACGGAGGTGATACTGAGCCAGATGATTCTTACGTGTACTCGCTTAAGCTTCTATTGTCAATGCAGTCAACCAGTCAGTCATGCGGTCATCGTGTCTAGGACTCGCAGTACGTCTTCGCCCCGACGAAGAAGCTGGGGAGGGCGACTGCAAACCCAGATGAACATTGAAAGGCTGTAAGTTACGCAAGGCAATCAGCAGCTGACGCACAGACCCACTTCCACATGGGAAATAAAGCGTCTGGTAGGAAGATACGGTCCCTCAAGCTCTACGTACACCCTTCTGCGCTTGGATGTGTGGATGCGTCCCAGTGAAGCGACATGACGGTTCGTATACAACGGGACAGGTAGCACTCATGACGCAAGCTGGATGCGAGCAGCCGCACTCGAACATTGCGAGAAAGGTACCAGCGTGATCTTGTTGCGTGATGGTCGATCGTTCGAGGTGCCTTCAGCGCCGCCGGTCCTCCAAATATCATAGCGAGGCTCGCTCACGCTCGACTTCTTCCGTCGTTTTGTTTGTCTATGGAGGACGACAACCCTGCCATTTTCGATGGCATGACGGCAACTACTCGGCAGCGAGCGTAAAGTCAGGGAACCGGATTCGATTGCTGTATAGTTAAGCTAGTCACGATCATGCCAACCAAGCTCGCGTCCACCGAGCCTCGGGGCTGTGCACAAGCGTCTCAACAATGGTTCCACGAGTCTCCTACCCTCAATTCTGTGGACAATGGGCTGTAGGGTTCGACGTGCTCTAAGTTATGTCTGCACATGAGAGAGCCGAGGTGCTGGCTGGACGGCCTTGTAAGCGTTCCCTCCAGCGTCGATTCTGAGCATCTAGGGAGTGTTACCGGCAATCACTGCGGCCGGCGAGGCTCGGGCAATACCGCCAGGCTGCGATGGAACTTTATAAGACGGCTCTGCAATCTTGATCTATGTCTGGAACGACAGGAGCCGTCAATCCCTGATTAACATGTGCGACAAATCGCAAACATGTATGATGTGTGTGAGTGAGTGTATGAATGACCATCCTATCTTAAACGCCTCGGAAACTGTGCCATCTGGAAGTGGTGGCGTGAAGGCATCACTGTTGCTCCTTTCTAACCCCTGTGAGATTCGTGAAGCCGTCCGCCCATGAATACTCAAAATCACCAAAGAATCGTAAGGGAAGTCGGTCGTATCTCTCCCACGTGGCTGTGCATGTCTACCCCCTGTATCCCGCGATAATCTTCTGCGACAGCAGGCACACAAATCGATATTCCAAGTCCGCGTCTCGGTATGTTCAGCTGCATAGTTCCATGTATCCTCGCTGTTCGGGGGTGGCAGCGCGCCACTGCTCAATCCGCTCCCTCGCATTCGGTCTCGGTACCTGGAGTCCTTGCACTACGCCCGAATTCCGCCGCCGTTTGTGCATAGCGTCCGGAGTATCATCATCATAATCACCGTTCGACAGCCGTCTACGCCGTCTCTCGCGCCCCCGCTCGCCATCGGAAGCGAAATCTCCCATCACCTTTCGGAACTCGTCCAGGAACTCCAAGTCCGGTTGATGGCGTGCATATCGAGGCGTGTTCGCGGTGACGAGTTCCTCTAGGCCCCGGAGAACAGACGAGAGTCCTGTTCGCAACGGCCAGTTCGCACACTGCTCATGTCGACGAGCCCACTGCAATGACTTGAGGGGAGCAGTGATGTCACATTCGTCCCAGACCGCCCCGCCAACCGTGACGGTGGTTTCCATGGTGTAGAAAGCATGCACGAGATGGCTGGGCAGGAAGGCCACGTCGTTCGGTTCGAGGATGAAGAAACGTTGCGCGCCCCTGGGATTCCAATCTGGTCCGTCTTTCTCAAAATCCTTCCACCGGGTGGCCATCTCCGCCTTCGGCACATACATACAAATCTGGAGGCCGGTCAGATTTCGGAACCACGTGGATCCCAGCACGTTCACTCTGATCCCGGAGAATGCGCCGGGTGTGGAGAGATGATTGAATGACAAGCAGCCGTCGAGTTCCCCTGCGTCTTCGGACGGGTGGTGCCGACGTTGCAGATTGGCGCGCTGGGCGGCTACGATGCCTGCACTGTAGCGCGATAACTGGGTGAAGACGGGTTGATGAGTTCGGTATGCGAAAGGCAAGTCCATCGCACTTATCGCTCGAGCGTTAGACTTCACCCAATCGCTAACCTTGCCCATGGAAACCGTTTTGCAGCCTTCATCTTCTAGCGTCCAAACTTTGACGTCGACGTCGTTGCAAGCGTCGTGTAGGGTCTGAACTGCGCCCCCAACGCTATGGATGGGGCTGTCCGTAAAACTTTCTTTGATGATGACTGGGCGATCAAATGGCATGTCCTCTTTAGCTCGTTTGATGAAATCCTCGGATGTGAGACGAAGTACGTCAACGCTCCCCTCCGTTGAGGCCGAACTGTTCTCTGATGCCGAGAAGCCTAATGGGGACATGGTCGCGCGTCGTGTGTCGTCGTTGAGCCAATACGCCCGAGCTATACACTGGCGGGTCGGCCGGCTTGTATCTGCCTCTGATGCGATCTTGAAGATGTGTTTTCGGACGCATGCCTCATGCCGCCCGGACCATCTTGTCTCGGCATAGGGTCTTTCATCAGCAGAAGTGCGCGATTTCGCTGTCGAAGAGGGCTTGGCAGTGTCTTGGACCGGTAACCGAGGGGCCAGGGGCCCAACATTTGTCAGGAAGGCACGTACAGCCTTATCCCTTATTATTGGCGTGGTCCCGCGCATCGGTTCGATTCTATCTCGGACGCGGCCTAAGTTGAGCAACGGAGACCCCGATCTAATGAGGTTCGTTATGTCGGTACAAGCGTGCCAATTGACAGTGCCGTGCGAATGACTCAAGAAATCAGTCGTGGCATCTCCCGGGACATCCTCCTGCGCTGGAGTACAAGCCGTTATGGACTCCATCACCTGCGCGCCATCTGAATCCTGGGTAGGTACTGTCTGGTGGTGCCGAATTGGCAACGAGTCCTGCTCAATTGCCATCAAGTCCCGCTCAGGTGCCATGGCGGCTTGCACGAATGCCATCGGCTCCTGTTCGGGTGCTGTAGGATCTTGCTCCCAGGGTGTCAAGTCTTCCACGAATGCTGTGGAGTTCTGGGCCTCACGAGCATCTTCAATGTCGCCAGCTTCCGGAGGCGAAGATGCTTGTTCAGCGGAGAAGGTTCGATGAAGGTGGACGGTAGCTGGTGTATATACGAAGTCATCCGTTGGCACTGAGTCAGATATACTGAGGGTCTCAAGGGACCGGGAGTCCATGAGTCCGGTCCGGTAAGGCGGTGTGTAAATAGCGGAACAGTTCTGTGCTGGGTTGTTCCGCATAACATCGAATTCCGCCTGCACGGGTGGGACCATCTCGAACTCGTCTGTGTCAACCGAGCCGCGAGAGCTGCAGTAGTAGGAGGGACGAGAAGAATCAGAGTCGGCGCGGTGCTCTCGGAACTCGCGCGTCTGGCCGAAAGGCGGGCTGAGATCCTGATCCAATTGCTGCTCCAAAGGCAGCCGAGCAATGGTAGCCGGTATGCTGTCCGGGGTCGCAGTTGATGCGAGCATCAATCGACCGAGCGGGAAGATCGGCGAGCTCAGTGGAGTCAAGGGCGAGTCACGGAGTCGCACCTGGTAACCAATATCGGCGAAGTTGGCTGTTGAATTAGGACTCGGACTTTCGCTATTGCTGCGATGTTGAACGAGATTCTCCACAGGTCTGGAAGGCCTCCGCCTGAGCAGCCCGTTCTCGTCTTTCTCCAAGAAATAGAAGGCGGTGCTATCATTCCTCCATTCATCTAACCGACGGCCCTTGACTATGACAGAGCCGTCTCGGCATGTGCTCCACGTAGACACTTCGTTCTGCCGCCATTTGGTGCAGTCAGGTTCGAGGTGCTCGCCGTAGACATCTTGAGGAGCCCGTCTCAGGTTCGCCATCCAATCCCACTCCTTCCCTGTAAACGTCGCCTCCTTTCCAATGAATCGGTCTACCTTCGCGTCCACGTCCGCGACGGCGTCACAATGCCTCAGCAGCAAGATGCAATTTGCCAAAGGCACAAACTCACCAAAGTCGGGCCACTCCTTCACGCATCTGTAGATGCTCCGCAGCTTCTTGTGACGGCACGTATCCCACTTGTAATGCTGCACAATGGGGACGGACCAGTTCAAATAGATGAAGCTCAGATGGGTCAGATAGCGGCGTTCTTCACTGGCTTTGGATTTTTGGCTCCGTGCGTCTGCTGACTCGGCCTTCTCTTGGAGCTCTGCCAATGTGTCCGACGCACATGTCTGCGGATGTCGCTCCTTCAGCCACTCATGAACGCTGACGATGATGGCATCGTAACGATTAGATCGGTGCAGAAGATCACGACAGATCTCCTCTACCTGACGTCCTCCGGAATCTTCTTGGCCTGCGTCGTGCAACTTCTGTAAGATCCCCCTCAGGTCGTTGCCAAACTGAGGGACACTGGTAGCCATGTCGCAAGGTGCGGATCGACAAGAATTCTACGCCATGTCAAAGAAGATTATATCTGGAGTAGAGTAGCAGAACAAGTACCCGCATCTTGCCGATCGTTCATGCGCTCGGCATAAGTACTCTTTTAGGTCGTGGATACGCAGGCGTCAAACCTCGCCAAGACCGTTTGGCGTCCGACGGTTGGGGGCAAGCTGCTCTTGGCAGCAGAAAGTACCCCGCGCGCTCAGCCGTGAGCACAGACCACGACCAGCAACACCGGGGACCCGTCGGCATGCTTCTGCGCCCGGACGTACCATGCAGCCTAAATGCACAGGGACAGATGGTCCATACTGCCCATGGTACTTATGTTGTTATCTACATCAATATTCACAACAGGGTTCCCCACCAATGGAATACATTGAGCAAGGGGTGGCATACCTTTAGCGGCAAGATTTGCAATCTGCTTGTACAAACCAAATCGGGCGGGCAAACATCATAGCAGGGCTCGTGACGGGACGTCGCTGCTGTCCAGGTCAAGCAGATGGGATGAGGAACAACGGAAAGACCCTGTCATTCGTCCTCGGACCCTGCATAACTGAACTTCTGCCCGTGATCAAGTGCCTTACGCAACGCCCGCGGTACACTGGGGAGCCACGGGAGAATGAGAAACCGATTGCAGACCATCTTGCATGTCGACTTTGCGAGATGCCGAGACCGGGTCTTTTGTTGCCAACAGGACATTGGTCGGCTGACTGATCGGACCGCCTGCAGAGTTCCTGTAGGATTCTTGTCTGACATGAGTCGAGACTCCGGAACAACGTGTGTAATACACGAATGGATTCTTCGTTCATCACACCAAACTGATATCAAATAAGACCCCGAGCATTCACCGAACGTCCAAGACTTCCTGCTGCACTCAACCGTCTAACGTACTTCGATGGAGGGCCGCTTGACGGGACCATCGTACCCCTACGTGTTCGACGGACCTCGTCCGTATGTGAGTCTCGTGACCATGCTAGCGATGCCATGCCTTGTGCTGGGCGCTCCTCGACAAGATAACGATGACCCCTGCACACAAGGCGAGGACGGCCTTGCCCCCGGCTGAAGACTTCAAAATCGGTTGCCTCGCCCATCTTCGCACTAGATACACCAGCCTCCATTTGCGGAGTACACTGCCGTTGAAACACATGACGTCAATAGGACGCGACCATCTAGAAATAGGCCAATATCGTACAGAAGTTGGCGACAGTCAGCGAGAGAAGCGACTCCTGGTAAAATTCACAAGTATTATGGCGCATGGAGACAGCGACAGTGCATCCACCGACGAGGCCGAAGAGGTTGCAAGAGATCATTTGGGCTCGTTGGGACCACGATGTCAGTGTGCCCTGATCCACCTGAGAAACCGATGCTGAACAAACAGGCCTTAAACTTGAGCGGATTAAGGAAGACCGAAGAGCCGTTACCGGGCCCAGGCCACCCACGCCTTACCCTGCCGACACCACGCGACTGCGAGGTCGTGGACTTGCGAGTACTGTCAGCCCTATCACTGTGAATTCGACCGGTAGTTCGCAGTGCAGTAGCGAAGCACCAGACCCATTCCAAAAGCTGTTTGAACTATTGGCAGACATCGAGCAACTCACTTCGGAACTTGTCGCGAACGTGCTGCAACAGAGCCTACGGACTGGCGATTCGTTGCGAGACTACATACCGTCCATGAAGGCTATAGAAAGTAGCATTGCTGCGACAGTACGTGAGGTACATGCGAAGAAAGCCGTCTATGAGCAGCAATTGTACGAGGAATGTAAGGGTAAAGTCCGCGAACAGGTACTCGCGGACATCAGCGCTTCTCTGTTGCTGGCATCAGAATAGAACACAGTTCGTCTAGTTCTCCAAAGACCAAATTGCGTTGACAAAGCCTTGCTGTTGATTCATTACATCCGTCCACTGCAAGCTATCTAATAAGTCATCTTCTGGAAGTATAAGCAGTGCTTGGCAGCCACATATGTTTCGGCCCTGTGCTGTACACACCTTTAGAAATACGGTACGGGCTAGTAATACTCTTGCTAAGATTGAAAATGACGAATAAATATCGAGAGTCCTCGCTGTCTGCTACCTTCGTAGACGTAAGTCGATGTCTAAGTTACATTCAACACATCATCTTCTAAGAAGGCAAGATTCATAGGTAGTTCCCAATCCTAGATAGAATATGTGTTTCTGACTATACAAAAAGTAAGCCTGACAGTACTAATATAACTTATGATACCTAAACGGACTTCTTCTTAACAATTGTAATGCAGTCAAAGTATGAAATCTATACTTTAGATTTAAGTGTATTCGATACGCTTAAGGCTAGTCTAGAGCTTGATATTATTCGTTGAATTCCCGCTTATGGCACTCCTTCGATTCTTAGATAAATTAGCTTACTCTGGTGCTCTAGAGAGGTCAACCCTTTTTCTAAAGATAACAAAGCTGGCCCAAGGATAAGAGTCCTTCCCGATTTAGTCCTTTATAGTGATAGACCTGAATTAGCTTTTATTTCTCCGATAGACACATCTGTATTGAGACGGTAAAGTTATCGAATATGAGAAGAGGTTTGAGATTAGCAGCACATACTACGGGACAGGTCTACGCCGACTCGGGTCTCCTTTTCACCTTGAACAGGTCCTGTATATGAGTCCCGCCATGTCAAAAAGAAGTTCAAAGTCAAGCGCGGAGTCAAAACTCTACCAAGCGGTGATCCAGGCATATCTTGGGTTGGCTTGTATTAAGATGTCTACGAGTCTGTCGCTATATCCGCTACATGCTGGCAAATGCTATATACGAGCTAAGGCCGGGGCTGCTGTTCTAGTCATGTTCCTTTTCGTATAGCGCCACAGTCAATAGTCGCTCCGCGCTTACAGATATACTTTGAAGCTGGACAGGAATTGACACCAGTGACCCAGTCGCTTGGCACCACTGCTTTGGAGGGGAATGATGGATGACGAAGCCGAGAACGGGAGACCAGTCCCTCCGCTACCAGAAGCGAGCCTGTAGGATGCAGTCGTATTGTATACCATTGCCGAACGCCCAGTGGTACTGAGGACTATGCCATACGTCGGCGGCGCAGTGAGAGCCAAGGGTGAGACTGCACTGGTAGGACCGCTGCCGATACTGTCCGACCTTGACGTGAAGTTGGTACCTAACTTTGGTAGGCTAATCGATACAGTCCGGACTGAAGTCGAGAAAAGTGTCAAAGTGGATGTAAGGGTGGTCGTCAAAGCCATCGCGGTCTCTGCACTAGGTTCGGGCTTACCGGTCGTCGCGGCAAGCCCTGATATTGGATATGCAGCCGTTCGCGTCGTTGACGAGATGTCCAAAGGCGTGGTCGACGCTATATACTGCACCGTAGCTTCTGGCACTGCACCAAAATTGCTACCACCAGCCTCACTACTTGATGGCCCGCCATCGAATAGGCCAGTAAAAGATAGTTGGCATATATTGTTTGAGCAATCTCCTCCCAACGATCCTCCTCCGAGCAATGATGCCGAGCTCTGAGCGCCTAGTAGGTAGAGAACGCACCAAGTAGCGGTACGCATCATGAGAGAGCAAGCGCTGGAGCAGGCTCCGGTAAAGACCGCGAGCGGTTCTATATCAAAGGCTGACGGTAGGCTTAGTAAGCTAAAAGAGGGCGACAAGGGCGACAAGAACATCACGCGAGGGACCCCTTTCTGAGTCACTTGATGCCGCTGCGTTCACTTGTATTCACCTCGCCACCAACGGTGCTGCGGTGCCATGAGAATCGGCTGAGGAGGGTTTACATGACTGGTGAGGTCTTTTATCGCCCGCGTCGGTGCTGGCTGCGCCAGTCTGTCGAATCTATGACTAGCAGCGGCATGGTCAGCCGTTAGTTCCCACCCTTTCGTCGAGAAGACATACCAACCCAGAGTGCCTCATGCAAGGATTTTAGAAGACAATCAATTACAGACGCATGTCAAATGAAAGGCGCCGAAACGTTTGGGTTGTTGTCCCTACATCGGTGTACAGTAAAGAAGACAATACGCGGTATCGCGACCACTCATTGACAGCCAATGATCGATTCATGCACTGCACTTACTGCATTCATGAAGCTGTCCGACACGCGCAAACTCCACGTACGAAGTCTCTCCTCGGGTAATGCAGCCTGCGAATCGACTCGAATTATAGCACGCACTGTGATGCAAGACGCGGCCGGTTGAATTTTGCTGACGGCGCAGGGATATATCACTGGCCGAAGTCTCAGTGAGCGCTGCCTCTTGCCTGGTCAGGCCAATTCTACCCATCTATGAACGCTGTGTTTGGACAATGCTCCAAGTCAGCAACTTGCAGGCCGCGGGTGGGTGGGCGCAGTTACCGTAGACAAGCAGTAAGCGAAGAATTCCCATCCCTCGAATGGTCCATTAGACCAGCACCGGAATGAGCGAGATGTGCAGAGTATCGTGATCCCGGATTTCTGCTCCTAGATGACCGAAAACGAGTCGATTGCGCACCTTCGCATTGCAATCGTCCAGCTGGATAACATCGTGGTGAACATGCAGCTCGCTTGCTTCCCCTGCGTGCCACGACAAGATGAATTCGGTTGACGGAACCCCAGGAGCATTCGTCCGGCAACCTTTGATTAGCGTCTCCAGGTCCTGAGCGAGCTGAGTTTCTCCCGCATGTCGAGCGTCAAGGACTCCGTCGGGCGATGGATGGGCTTGTGGGTTGTTGTATGGGCAAGGGAGAGATCTCACGGCTTTTACCAGGAACGTGGTGACATCCGCGTTATGCGTCGTTGAGCTCGAGCTGTCGCACTGATGCTGCGGGTTGGGTGTTGATGGAGGTCGCACTTCTGATATTCGATCGTCTTCCGTTGTCCGTCGCGAAATGCAGCCTTTGGGCGCGCAGAGATCCCAGTTATGGATAAATGGTTGTTGTACCAGAACGGTGATGTCGATTATCATGACGGCTGGTAATTGTCACGCGAGAGATTCATATGTCGAGTGAGGGTCAAGCGTGGCTTTATCATGTCACCTAAGTCTTTCCCTATGCAGACTGAAACGGGACGCGTGACCAGCCTCACTGGATCCTGCCATTCTACCGTGCCATCTGCTTGATGATTCACGGGACACTGAGAGACAGGGATCGTGACTGGGGTTGATGTTACCCTCTTCTATCCCTGCAGGCTGACCAGCCTCGAAAGTGGGCTCTTCCGCTACGTGGCTTTGTCATTGATATAATCCAGAACTCAGTCCGCTCAGTGATTAGAGGCTTTGCCCGTGTGGTAATCCCTTATCCCCGTCTCTCATCTGTGGCTAGATAGATGTGAACCTCCTCCTGGTTTAATAGATTCTCAGCCTTCCGTGACCGGAGCTCCGGCGGGCGGGAGGAGGGGTGAGACTCATCTGCACAAACCCCGTGTCGTGTTCTTATGTCCTATGTGTAAAGTGTCAGAACGGAATCCAAGGTATCTCGTGGGCGGACTCGACCTACATCGTGATCTCGAGCTCGCTGAGGTGATGGATCTGTCCCGTGGCTGTCATTTTCCAGATTCACCAACCCTGTGGGCGTGTCCCGTCGGCTGCTGCGCCAAACACTTCCTTTCGACTTCGCCGTTGGAGACGCGGGATCCGACGTGCCTCCATCGTCTGGTGTCGGACTGAAAACATTCCTTGGGCGCGGCTTGAGCGGCGCAACGGGATGTGGCAAATGTGCACTATCAACATCAACTCGCTCACTGTAACTGTCCTTTCCGGGCGCCTCAGGTCTCTCTGATTGGTCAACCTCACTTAAGTCAGCCCAAGCTTCAGACCATCCACTGTCTTGTGGAGGTAGCTTTGATGTGATGTTGGTGTCCTCATTGTGGATCCCTTTCGAGATTTGCCGCTCACCGGTCTTGTCCGATCGGCCAAGGCCAGACCGTTCCTGGCCAGTGGAGTCTGAGTTGCTTTGCCATGACGCCCAGCTGCAACGGGTACGAGGAGGCTTGGTTGTCGGGGTCGAGCGAGTGCCGCCTGGCTTTACCCCACTAAGGGGAGGAAAAAGGCTAGGATGTGCTGTTGGCATGAAGGACGTGCGGCGGGTGGAGATAGATGAACGAGTGCTGCGCCTCGTGACAGGCAGCGCTTCTTTGACGACCTGCCTCGGGAACTTACTGATCGCGAAACCCTGAGGCTCAAGGCCATCATCGCGAGAGACGTGTAGTGTGATGGAAGTCACACTCATTTCGTCGTGGATCGAGAACGAAACGGTCGGCTGCATGAAGGTACTCTGCTCAATCATGCCGCGGGTCATTCGTGCAGTCAGCGTGATCCGGTGAACAGTCGCCCCTGGCCCAACAGATGGCCGAACTTCAAAGTATGGCTCGAAGTCAGTCGTCCTTCGGGACTCTAGGATCCGACCGAATGCTCGTAAATCTTCGCTCCCGTTCTGAAACCGACAGTTGATCCCGCCCGATATTACTCGCTCGTCCTTGTCTCCCAAGGTCTGAGCAAGCGCCGTGAAATAGAATGTTGATGCGATGAGACGATGCGCGATGTTTCGGCATACTGCTCGTTGGTGAGGTTTGTTCAGTTCCTCGCGGGCCACACGCAGTGCTCTCGCATAGTCGTCGCTACTGTCTTTCGTGGGCTCGAAACGACCAATGTCGGGGTTTGTGCGGAGGATCCGCTTCGCCTCGCTCTCTTGACCGGGTTTCATCACTTGCGCCTTGAATTTCTTCCATGCGATCTCGCCCGGAAGGCCGAGCTCAGTCCGTCCTGGTAGCCACCTCCGGGACGAAGTGACTGAATCACGGGGTTCGTGAGGGGAGACGGAACCATTGTCGCGTTCCGGCCAACTCTCGTGACGACTGAGTCTCGCGGACAAGGCAGCGCGGTCTTGTCCCGCTCCGAGCGAGAGGAGCAGATCCGGACTGCCGGGCCAGAGCAGCTGGGCTTCCTGATGTGCAATAGCGATAGGATTGGGATACCGCAGGCCGCCATCTTGGTAAGTCTTACCGTTGAGCACGATGGGTCTGAAGGAAGATGCCTGTGCCGTCGTCGCAGCGACGCACTGCCATATCTTGGGTTCCAAGTTCGGCTCGGGAGGCCGGTGAAAGCTGTAGTCTGCGAAATTTGTCCCAGACCGTTCAGGCCGACTGTAGTTGGCAAAGAGGATTGTCTCACGTCCGGTGCCGGTTGTAGAAGTGACGGCAGCCCGCAACCCGCCACGGCGACAGGTTGTGGGCCCAAACAGGCTCTCATCCCAACCGGGCCTCTCTCTCAAAGCGGAGTAGAATGGCTTGGTCCTGAAGCAGTGCTTCCGTCCGATCGCTTGCGCAAACCATCCCAGCCCGCGTGGCCGTTTTAATCTTGGGATCAAAGCGCCCTCATAAATCGATTTGAGCCATGCTGAACATCCGTTCACGTCCTGATCTTGCATTGTCAGCGCCATCGCGATCAGCCCACCTGTGTCGGATCCTATCATGAGGTCGAAGAAGGCTTGTACTGGTAGCTCCCCCCCAAAGTTCTCCTCGATCGCGCGCAGGACTTCCAGTTGCACGATCGCCAGAATGCCCCCTCCATCGAGAGACAGAACTCTGGGACCAGCCTCCGGCGGGGTGATGTGCAGGATCGTCGGCCGAGCCCATCGTGGCTCGGACGGGTGAAGGGGACAGTGGCCGACCTCGACGACCATTCCACGCGATCGGCCTAGCAGGACGACGCAGTCTCCGCACAGGACATGTCCGCATGGTAGGGGATGCTCTGGAACGTTCATAACGCAGCAGAAGCAGGTGGCGTGGCTCTGGATGCTGCTCATCGGGCTGATCGTGGAATTATACAATCTTCGTGCCCGCATGCCAGTAAGAGAACCGTGGAGTAGGCCACTGAGAAAAAGTCAAAATACACTTTCATTCGCCGTACAGTATAGCCCGCGTCGTTTCCGGCCTGAGACAACCCCCTTAAACTCGCGAGGCATTATCTCTCTGCAC
This sequence comes from Acidiella bohemica, assembly GCA_019670975.1. NCBI lineage: Eukaryota > Fungi > Ascomycota > Dothideomycetes > Mycosphaerellales > Teratosphaeriaceae > Acidiella > Acidiella bohemica. The sequence continues at coordinate 46,736 of JAGUCJ010000024.1, forward strand.
ATGCAAGAAGCAGCGCAGGGGTGAAGCGCGCGGATGCGCTAATAATTCGTACACAATGTCATCTGCCTCTTCGACCCATTGGAACTGTCCCCTTCACCCTGTGGCGGGAAATCTACGGACGCTAACGGATGTCGTGGGCTGCCTCACCTTTATTCGTCCTTGCTCAAGACTTGTATCGAGTAGTTGCTGTTCAAACGAGTTCAGCAAGGATAGACCGAGTCCGGACATATATCAACCCTATCCATAGCAAGTGGTATAGCCTACCACTATTCCTAATTTCGATCTACTAGAAGTGGCGAATAGACCATATTATATTCGAGAAAATGGTTTCCTTGCGGAGTACTGTAACGCACTAGCACTATGTACCATTTACTGGATGTCACTCCTATGGCGTGAAACAGTTCTCACTTAAATGGATGCACGTGGGATTCATATTGCAGTAGTGGGCGTTTTGACTTCCGCGCGACTACTAAGCTTTGAAGCGTTAAAGTCCGCTGCAGCAGCTGCAATTGGGGCTATTGCACGCCGGTTATGCGTAATTTCCGCAGTCATCGATTGCTGAGGTCGCAATTACCGTAGTAAATTTTGCTGCCAATGTGTCATCTACCTAGCCGCAGCAGCGAAGACGTGACAGATGATGCGTATCAGACACCAGCGCCTCTCTCTGATCTGATCTGCTGTCCCGCTGCAATGATGGCACCTATTCTCTGTAATGGGAGTGAATTGGCTACCGATTTCCAGAATGTTGGACGCCTGCCGGGCATCACCTTGGCGATAGATGATCCGCGTGTGTCCTGCACATATTCGGTGCATGCGAGGAAGTGGAGTTTTGCAAAAGCAGGCGCGTGCGCAGCAGATGCAGATGGGTTCCCCAGGTGGAATCTCCCTTGTAAGATACCTCATATGACGGGAGAAGCTCCTCAAACGCTTTCGAAGAATCGGAGACAACATCATAGCGATTCAATGCCAATAACTTACATGTGGTGAATGAGGAACGGCTGCAGCGTCATTTCGCAGCGCAGTCTTCGAGAGGGCGCGACGAGAACTCTCGCGAGAACTGAACTGCGTCACAGCATGCATCCATGCTGTTAAGGACATCTCCAAGATTGTCCATACGTTCCAAAATGTGTACTAGACTTTCAATGCAAAATCCCTTGGCGCTAAATAGTCGTCCATATCTACCAGAGGAATCCTTCCGATTTCCAATTCTTCTTGTGCTGGAACAGTACCACTCCCACTTTGCTGTGACTTGGACTGTCAAGCATGGGAAAAACGTGAGGAAGTCCTAGTATCCTGGCGAAGATCTGCGAATCGCGTTAAGCTTACTGACATCGAGGATAATGGCGCCCTCTGCCGATCCGACCGCAATAAAGCAGCCGTCTGGCGACCATGCAATACATTCACTTCTGCCCTTCTTGATGCGTCTTGGAATGAAGGGCGCTAATACGGGACGGCATGTCTCGTTGAGGATTTGTAGGACCTTGATAACACCATGACCCAGTGTCAACGCAAGGAATCGCTCATCTGGTGAAATCGCCACATCCGTACCGCCAACTTCGATCTTGCTGGCATGCCCGCTCTCTAACCACCAAACGATCATGAAATCATCCGCTAGACCAACTCCAATCCGGGCTCGGGCAGAAAGCCTGATTTTATACAACCGCGTCATGGCAGCCGGCTGAAAATTGAGCGAAGAGGTTTGCCAAAAACTAAAGTCATCAAGTTGCCCCAAATAGACACCGTTGCTTGTTCGCCATGCTACAGTGTAACCGTCTTCAGAGAAGCTCGCATCACACACGATCCCCGCGGTAGGAATGATGGCGTTGCTGGAGGGTGCAGCTTGCGATAACTGCGAGCAATCAAAAGACCATGGCTTACAGTAGTGCAGAGCCCCATCCGGCCGCAGCATGTCTGTCGAAGAAGTCAGGGCCGTGGAATGTGGTGTCGGGCTTCGATCGACGACTGGACTTCATCAGCATTGTCTAGATGCCAGGTACAACTCGAACCAAAGTCTCCTTGACGAGCACGCTTACCCAGTGATTTCCAGCAAGCGGAGGCGATTAATCTCCAGAGCGGGGGCTCTGGATTGCTGTGCGGGTATAGCAAGGGACAGCGGGGAGCTTTAGAGCTATACTCAGGAACGAGATGTTTGGGAGGTAGAGATGGTGTGGCCGTTCTATGCAGCTGTGAAAGGGAGGGGCCTGGCGAAGGGATAAGTACGTTTGTGCAGCGGCAGTGGCCTGGCCTTGCAGATGCCCTCTCGAGAGCCGCGAGGTCTCTACAGTACCGCTGGGCTGGTACGGGGGAGATCGAAGAGGTGTGGGGAGGTTGGTGGGAACTTCATTGCGACGTCAGCCTCTGGAACGCCTCCCAGTCGAGGAATGCAAAAGCAGGCACCAACCCCTAGGCACGCGTACACATTTGTCTCTCTCTCTCTCCAGGCACTGCGCCGACGGACGTACATCGCTCCTCACATCTGCAGCGAAGCAGTGTTGTCGTTTCGGTCTCCATCTCCAAGGAGAAAGTGAACGGTTTGTGACACTGTACGGAGCATTGAGCGGCGATGCATCCTTTCGGCGCATCCACTGCACAGGCCGGGTTTCAGTGTAGACTGATCGAGCAACGGATGTTGGTTGGACCCTCGATCCATGCCTATCCGGCTACGCAGGTGGTCATTGCTTGCACCGAGATCCCGCAGATCCCATCTGGCTCTCGCTTCGAAATGACTGGAGGACGGTTGCAGCAGCGCCGAGACCGCACAGAGCTTGAGGCCGCAGCCTGCACACTGTCCCCTACGAGGTTGCAACCCGACCAGGCGCCCGGTCCCCATGCTGGCTGCTGGACCCGATCTGAGGAGGCATGGCGATGCAGATACCCTTCCGGGCTTGCGTGGATATCCGCCGGATCGTCGGACAGTTGCAGATGTCAATGACAAGGCTGCGACTCCACTCAGTCATCAGGTGACATCGGTCATATGCTTCTCTGACCTGCAGCTGGTGATCGTCGCGATTGAAAGCAAGTATTGCGTCGCCACCACTCCAGGCTTCTGGGCGGTGTAGTGGGTGCCATAGACGTTGGCTGTGTTACACAAGGGCCGGCGGCAGCCGGGATGGACGCTGCGGTCGATGCAGAGTCGTCTTTAGCGAGCTGCCCACCCAGATATGCGCACTTCCGGATGGCTTGCCGGCATGCATTACCGATCTTCATTCGGCCTGCGAGCTTGTACAGCCTAGAGTGCTTGTTCTTACTCATCTTGTTAGAGGCGGCTTCTCCCTCGTGCCACCGTCACAATCGCTTCGTTCACCAGAATCGGAGTGTCGCGCCACGGGGAGTGAGGCAAGATCCGCACTTGTCGTTTAAGCCATGGTGGAATCGCTGAAGACCCTGCACGCTGAGCGAGGCGAATGCCGCGTTCCTGATGAACAGGGCATGCACATGCCATCCCCACTTTTGTTTGCGCCATATTTGCTTCCACGGTACGTTTCAGCAGGCGCAGACACGGTAATTCCCTGCCTTCCGCCCCAGGCTCACAACCGCCCAGCCGCGTCTCGGGGTGGAGTCTGTACATCAACGTGAGGAGGTGGCATTGCGCGATCCTTGCGGCTAGCAGGGCCACAGAGCGCCGTGAGCGTCAGGTGTGACACAAGAAACAGTGGCATGCATCCCGTTTGCCTCGTCCGTCCACTTATTTCGCTGCCCGCCATCACGTCACTTCCTCAACGGTCGACTTTTTCAGGCACGGACGCCTCTGAGCCTCTGAGCCCCTGAGCAGCCAGATTGTCCAGAAGAACCTCCACTTCGAGACACCATTCGGCGCGTCGACCGAGATGGCAGAGTGTCGACAACAAAAGAACGCGGATCGACCAGGGTAGCCGCACACGCTCGGATGTTCTTCGATCGAGGATCTCTTCACGGATGGCGCAGAAGTGCAGAAGAAGCAAGCACGCAGGCACGCAGGCCGACCTGCGTTCAGAGCAGCATACAGCATGCTGATGTTGCAGCTCACAGCGACGGGCTTCAGAACACCCCGCTAGATCATTTGCTAAGATCGTCAGGCACGCACGGTACCTGCGTCCAGTGACCTCTGAAGCACGGAACAGCGGCATATACCGTTTGCAGATCTGGACAGCAGAGGCATGGCGATATCCCTTGGCACCATAGGACGGCGACGGTCGCACTGACGTCCGAGTCGAAGGGAAGAATCTCGGGATGCACAGCAGGTTGTCAGATGCATTGTTGTGCTCAAGTCTTTCGAAGCTATTGTGTATTACTACAGTATTGCGCAACATTAGCAGCGTTGCGGGCGACAATGATCCCTGCCCAGGCCATCTCGAACTCCTCACCCAGCAGCAGTATCAGCGCGTTAGTCTGCCTGGCAGACAACTTTGCACCCTGAAACATACGTTCTGACCCGACCTCTGACGGTATGCGTTTGACAAAAGCTCTCACGAGGTCGTCGTAGCCCTCCAAGCACCACCGGCTGCTGCTCCATTCACGGCGTGGAAGCCAGAGTACGCAGGCAGCTGCTCCGTCTGAGGCGGCAAGGAGACGAAGGCCGCATCGCTGGACGCTGGAGGCGCAGCAACCGCGTCCTCTGAGCCACCTGAGCCGGGCTTGTCAAGGAGCTCAGTCGAGCTGAGCGGAGTTGTGTGCGCGCCGTTGATCTTCGACCCATCGACCGACTCGCTCGCGCCGTTGCTTCGGCCTTCCAAGGCTGCATCAGCCATCGTCGTCTCGGCATGTTCTTCCAGACCGCCAGTAGACCTCGAGGTCTCGTCTCTGCCCTGGCGAGCCAGCTCCCGCGCGGCCTCCAGGCCTTCCTCTTCTTCTTTGGCTTGCTCCTCAAGCTCCTTCTCCCGTCTCTCTTCCTTCTCACCTAGTGCCTCCAGGTCTTCTAGCGGGTTGCTGTCGTCGTCGTCGCTGTCATCGTATCCGCCACCATTCGTGTAGTTCATCGCGCCCTCGTCTGCGTAGCCGACGCCGTTCAATTCAGTCGAGTCCATCAGGTGGTCCAGGTCGCCCAGTTCCTCTCGCGTGACATCGCGCCAGTGGCAGCGGGCGTGCTTCTTGGTGCAGCCGGCGCATGATGTCAGATTCTTGACACAGTCCATCCGGAGCCTGCGGCACCGGTCACAAGGCGGGATGACTCTCTGCCCACGAGGGAGACTGTCCATGTGTGCCTGGCACAGCGGGCGGAACGGCTGAGTGCTTTCCAGCGCCGGTGGAAGCGGGCGGCTGAAGTTGTGCTTGCTGGCGGACGAGCTCATGTACGTTCCGCCCGCCGAAGAGCGATGCTGACTGTTGGTAGCCGCCTGTGGCGGTCGTGCGACTGGCGTGGAGTCGGACACGTAGTAGCTGAGCGTGTCGTTGGGCAGACTGGGTGGCACGGGAGACAGAGAAGAGGTCGTAGACTCGGCATGGTCGATGTGCGAGCTGTGATCGGCGGGAGCAAGGGCAAGCGAGTGATGGCGAGAAGGCGGGCGAGCCTGTGAAGTCTGGTTCTGCGGGAGACTCTCGAAGTGCTTGAGCAGGTCGACCTTCACAGCAGCGAAGGACTGGGTGCTGACCTCGCCCTCGGCGCCCGCGATCGCAGGAGCGCCCGTGGCCGACGGAGGCGCTGTAGTCGTCTGCTGCGAGCTGACTTTGGCCGGCGTGCCGCTCCCACCCTCGGCGCGCCGCTCCAGGATCGCGGCGCGGCGCCCCTTGAGCCTGTGGCTGAGCTGCCTTGTGCGCGCCGCGACCATATCGGCGATGTTGGTGAGCTCCTTCAGCTTGGCCTCCAGCACATCGCACGTCCCCACCTCCTTCTCCTCGTCCTCCCAGATCGGCAAGGGTGGGATCAGCTCTTGGCAGCGTCCGCTGTTGATGAAGAGGAAGTCCTCCTCGCTGATCTGCACGCGAAGCTGCTTCTGCGGGTAGTAGAACTGGCAGACGCGCTTGCCCTCGGAAAAGGTGCTCAGCGTGAACTGACTAGGGTGGGAGCGCGCGAATTCGATGACTTCGAGCCACGTGATGGTCTGGCCGCTCTCCTCGGCGTGGTGCGTGGCATTGCGGTGATGGGACGCCACCACCTTCGGCGGAGATTCGAAGCACCGCTCGAAGCGCTTGATCAAGATGGGGCCGAGCGGGCGGGCGCCCAGGTTCGATGCGAGCGACTCGTGGCGGTCGAGCACATTGCTGTACGCGCCCAGCAGCTGGAGGGTGTTGGCGAAGGTGTCGTCCGTCTTGATGAGCGGGAGATCCTCCTGGGTTTGTCGGGCGAGATAGTTGATGCTCAGGGAGGTCGCGCCCGTCTTGCTGATCTTGGCCGCCGGCGCTGCCAGGAGAGCCGCGGGTTCGGACGGCGAGCGCTTCCGCTTGTTGCTGGGGTCGGGTGACGCCGCCGGCTCCATGTTGACGCGGTCCGTATCGGGGGACGCAGGAGGGTGAGGATGGGTGTGGTGGGAAAGGGAGTGCAGGGAGGTGTGTGATGGGAGGGTGAAGGGAAGAAGAGGAGAGGAGAGGAGAGGGGACGGGGAGGGGGGGTGGGTGGGGGCGTCGGGGGGGCGCGGAAAGAGGGAGGCAGCCCCGGCTCAGCCATGTGCGCGCCGCTAGGCTCCGGGGCGGAGCACACGCCGCCGACCTTCCTTGGCCTCGGGCGCGAAATCCCCACGCATGCACCGCGGGCGAGCGGCCGGGCGTCGCCGGCGACACGCGGGCCCATCCCTGCACGCCCCCCCTCCCCGTAGCGGTGCGTTGCGGCCACGTAGGGAGAATGGAGGCGCGACGACGGCCCATCTCACTGGCCGCCTCCCGCCCCCCCCCCCCCCACCCACCGATGCCCTGCCGTGGCCGGGCGTGATGCCACCACAGCAGGCCAAAGCTGCGCCGGACGCAGGCAGCATCGGGAAGTCGACGCGTTCCCCCACCTCCTTGAAAAGGCCGGCGGGTGCGGGTGGCGTGGCCCATGCGCCTGTCCCGCCCGCTCGCCCTCCCGGATCGAGGAAAGCCTCGCTGCAAAGCCGGCGGGACGTCTAGCGCCACCGCCGTCTGCGGCACTCAGAAAGTGCGATCGGCGGACACACCACGCAAATCGGTCAACATCTCGCGCCGCGCCGCACACAGCATGTCTGAGCGAGGTCAGTTCCGGGGCGGCGGCCGTGGCGGCGGAGGTCGCGGCGGTGGCGGTCGAGGTGGCGGACGCGGTGGCGGAGCGCAAGGCCAGGGTGGCGCCGGCGCCGGCGCCGAGAGGAAGAAGGAGAATATCATCGACCTGAACAAGTACATCGACAAGGAGTTGACGGTCAAGTTCAGCGGCGGGCGAGAAGGTGTGCATGCCCGCTCCGTGCGAAATCTCGATGTGAAAATGCTGATCAGATATGCTGTAGTCGTTGGTACGCTGAAGGGCTTTGACCAGCTCATGAATCTGGTGCTGGACAACGTCAAGGAGGTCACCAGAGGCAAGTCGAGAGAGCCTACGATCCTGGGACGGTGTTCTGACCACATTTCCAGACGAAGAGGGCAACACGAGCACCCGCGCACTGGGTCTTCTGGTCGCCCGCGGCACGTTGTTGGTGCTCATCTCACCAAAGGAAGGCAGCGAGGAAATCGAGAACCCGTTCTTGCAGGCCGACGACGACGACGACGAGTGAGGGAGGAAGGAGTCGTGGGCGAGATGGTCATGGTATCCAGCCGCGACGTGGAAGTCCCACGGCACCTCCGAAGGCGAAGTTCGACGACATCCGAAGTCGCAGACCTAACTTTCGCCTCATGCCTGCCCGCACCTCATCTGGACCTCACGACCGCGCGATTTCACCGATCGCGCGTGTATGCGAGGCGTCACATGAAGACGGCCATTGCATGCCAAGACCAAGACGTGCAAGGCGAGCATCGAGACGGATGGACGCTATATTATACAGTACGTAGCGGCCAAGCCAAAGTAAAGCAGCGCTAAACTCATTGGGCGTCTCTCCAGGCCGTCAGTCGTGAGCGCTCATCACTTGATTGTGGCGATGCTCAATAAATGGTATTGCCCTTCTTCAGCGTGTCCCAGTCGGCCCCAGCATTGGGATCAAGCGGCTGCCTCTCCGCGCCATCGATCATGGGAGCGCCATCCGTACCACCGTGACCGTCGCCGTGTTGGCCGACATTCCTGCAAATCCCACGTCAGTCTCCGAAAATGCCATCTTCTCTCACGAAATGAGACTCACATGGGCAGCCCGGTATGTGGCTCTTTGACCACACCGTCGCCTCGGTCTGCTGCCGTCGCTGCACTCAACGGCTCACGACCACCGCCACTGGTCATCGGGGCTCGGTCCGTGCCTCCACGCCCGTCACCCTTGCCCGAGTCCATCGGAGGCCCAGTACGCGGCTCATTGACTTCACCTGACCTTCCACTCACATCACCAGATTTCCGGTCCAGCTCTCCTGATCTGCTGTACTCTTCGCTTGCACGGCTTGGCTCGTTGGCTCTCGGATTCTCACCGGACCTCCGTCCAGGGTGAATGATCCTGCTCAGCAAGCCATCCTTGTGTCCACGGTCGCCACCGATCGCGGCCTCTTTCTCCCGGGCCTTCTCGAGGTCCCGCTCGTGCTTCTCGATCTGCCGGGGGCTTTTCTCGAGCTTGTTGTGGTGCTTGCCATCCTCTGGCGCAGCGTGCCGCCTCCCAGCATCAGCTGCGGCGGCGGCGGCAGGGTCACGTCCGAAGTCGTGCGTCTCGGGCGGGCGGGCGGTGGGCGGAGACGCGAAAGCCTCAGGAGCGACTTGAACGGATTCAGCACCCGTCGTTGGATGGTCCCGATTGTCGCGTCGTGACTCATCAGCGGCGGCTGCGACTGGGAGCGCGGATGTGCTTGGTCCCACCGGCTGATCGGTAGTCCTGACTGGTTTTCCAGAGGCATCAACAGGCTCGCGGGTGGTCACGGTAGGCTTATTGCCAGTAGGGCCGTGCCTTCTCTCGGCGGACTGGGTGTCGAGCGATTTCGCGGGCTGATCACGATCTTGCAGAGCTTCGTAGCCAGCGACTCCAGCAGCGGCCGCGCCGCCTGTCATCGCTGCATCGCGGCCATGATGGTGGTACGGCTGTGAAGCTTCCCTCACATCCTGCTGCGTCGAGCTTCGGGGAGAGCTGCTGGGGCCCGGGAATGGACTCTTACCAGGCGCAGTGGGGCCTCTGCTATGAGCATAGGGATCTGCGGCAGACGCGCCAGCCGAATGTTCTTTCGAAGCTTCATATGCGCCAAGACCAGCAGCTCCCGCACCGCCTGCGAGTGCAGCGTCGCGACCGTCACGGTGCGACGGCTCGGCCTCCTTTCGAACGTCGGTTGTACCGGTCTGGCGAGGCACGGTATCGGTTGTCGTAGCAATTGGGGGTTGATCAGCACCCTTACGACTCTTCTCAGCCTCATAAGCCCCAGCCCCGGCAGCTCCCGCACCGCCTGCGAGTGCAGCGTCGCGACCGTCATGATGCGAGGGCTCGGCCTCCTTTCGAACGTCGGTTGTACCGGTCTGGCGAGGCACGGTATTAGTTGTCGTCTGTTGAGGCACAGTATCGGTTGTCGTAGCAATTGGGGGTTGACCAGCACCCTTACGACTCTTCTCAGCCTCATAAGCCCCAGCCCCGGCAGCTCCCGCACCGCCTGCGAGTGCAGCGTCGCGACCGTCATGATGCGAGGGCTCGGCCTCTCTTCGAACGTCGGTTGTGCCGGTCTGGCGAGGCACGGTATTGGTTGTCGTAGCGATCGGACGGTGACCAGCACCGGCACGACTCTTCTCGGCCTCATAAGCACCAACGCCGGCAGCTCCAGCACCGACCCCGGCAGCGCCAGCTCCACCTACCAGAGCAGCGTCGCGGCCTGGATGATGATCATTTCCACCCGGCTGAGCTTCCGAGCCAAGCGCACCCGTCCCAGCACCACCTGTCGCACCAAGAGGGGCTTCCCGCTGTGTGCCGTGGACGTCCTCTCCGGTGGCCCCCGGGAACTCGCCAGGCACATGCGGATCCAGCCAGTTGGCCATGTCCATCGCATGTGGGCCCGTTGTATGGTGGACAACGCCCTCCACGGGCTTCTCGTCCGGCTTGTGGTAACCGAACCGGTCGCCAGCAATCTCGGCCGCTCCAGTTGGTGACCGGCCGGAGGAATCTGGGCTGGAGGTCGCGAAAGGTGCATGGCGCGATTCGCTGCTATCGTGTGCAAGAGCACCGGCTCCGGCCACACCAGCGCCAGTGAGCGCTGCGTCCCTTCCGAGATGAGACTGGTTGCCGGAAGTTGGACCAGCTTGGCTACGGGGTTCTTGGCCGAGGCCTGACGCGCCAGCCCCGGTCAGCGGAGCACTGCTGTCGCCATGCAGGCCACTACCGCCCGTCGCGCCAGGACGAGTCGCTTCGTCTGATCCAATCCGGCTTGTCGGGTCTTCTGCGATCCTAGTTCCGCCGCTCAGCGGGAAAGTGCGCTCGGTCTGCGTGGGGGTGACGATTGCTTCGTTGGTCGATCCGCGCTGCGCGTCACTGCATCACAGTCAGCATCACCTCGACGTCGCCGGATTGAACCATCTTACTGTGGGATTGTCCGATCAGACAGCGTTTGCCCACCGAGTCCGCCAGCGCTTGTTTGGGCCAAGCCCGGCGTCCTCTCGTCAGTCTTTCTAGCAAATGGCCCCTCAACGCCAGACTTGATGCTCATGACACTGGCAGGCCGATCGGCCTCTTGCACTTTCAGCTTGGAGGCTGCCGTGCCCGGCGCGGTGCCGCTGCTCGATGGAGCTGCAGGCTGGGTAGCCGTGCCCTGCCTCACGTCGTCGGTTTTGCCCCCATCAGGGTTGCTGCACTGCTCGTCAGTCTCTGATCTCGGCGTAGGCCACTGGCTATGCCTTACGATGGCTGCGGTAACGCCCCTGGATCTTTCTGCTCAACACTAGAGTCCGTCCCCAGACGCTGAGCTCCCGTTCCGCCTTGGGTAGGCCTGGCAGAGCTCGCCGACGGATCTTTCGCCTCATCCGGCTTTGAATGCCCCGGCTTCAGCACGCTCTTGATTTTCTCCATGTGTGCAAAGCGCGAATGGATAGAAGGACTACCGATGTCTGCAAAGCCGATCACGTTCGATCTTTCATGCCATCGCTACTTTCAAAAAGAAATCTTGGCAACCGCAATGTCTCAAACAGCGGGGCGTGTGAATCTGGACACAGACGTCATGACGTTGCGACGGCGGGTGCGCATCTTGCCTGGTTGTGGGCAAAGGCGTGCGGGTTAGCTGCCGTCCAGTGCGCTGTATGACCTGTTGCAGGGCTGCACCGTTGTGGAAACCAAGGCAGCACCTGGCGTCAGCGCTGGTACGGGTGGGTGTGCCCGTCGCCAGGCGCTGCGATAGCGGCTCGAGCCAGCTTGCCGGTGCTGCACCAGGCGGGTGGCGCCTCATTCGCAAGGCGAGGTGCGGCGTGGAGGGTCTCGCCAGATGACGCCAGCCAGCCCCCATCCTTGGCCGGCCGTCCCCATGCTGGCACGTGAGGACCTCGCGTTGCGCGCCATCACGTGAGGGGTTCGCACTCCGTGCCCAACCGACACTGTCACGTCGGGGATTCGAATACCCTCCGGCCGTGCCTCCCCGGCGCGGTCACGTGGGGGCTGCGCTCTCCGCGCCTACCCGGCCGAGCGAGGAGGGCAATGGCACGATCAGGTGTGCACACTATGGTTGCAACGCGCTACAGCAGGTCATCGCATCCCGGCCCGAGCACCACCGCTGCACGCCGCCACCCATGCGTCTGCCCGCCCGCCCAAGCCTCGTCCGCCGGCATCTGCGCGGCTCCAAGCACGGAAGCAGACCAAAGCGGACGCGGGCCAGACACGCGGCAGCTCGTCAGCCAAGCCGTACCGCCGGCCTGTCCGCCAGCCCCCCTCCATTTCCCGCTCCGCTTGACGGGCAGGCAGTGCGCTGGGTGATCTGCGACCTGCCCGCGAGCGTCGCATCCGCCTCGAATGCTGCCTGCTGCTTCTGTTCCTGCCCATGACCGACCAAGCCTCCCCAGTAGCTCGCCCACACGCCAAGCCGCCGGGTTACAGTAGTGAAGGGGTGGCCGGGGCGGCCAGCAATCAGTCGTGACTGGCGCCATCCGGCCGCGCTCGGCCTCATCGTCGGCGCCATTCCGCGGGGCCGGCCCTGCAGGACGCCCAACCGCAGGGCGGCGAGTTGGAGTAGAGCCGCACGGCGCCCGTCACTCGCGGCCCAGGGGCGGCAGGGCACCTGACACGCATGTATCGATGTATCCCGTCCCCACTTGTTAGCGAGTGAGTGGTGTTGCGTTACCTCCACGGAGGGGTCGCCTGACCCGCGCTTCGCTCGCGTGGATCCCTCATGTCCATGCACGCTTACGTCGCGGCTGATGGCCGTGTCTTCCGTCTCCACATTGACGGACCCAACCCTCCTCCAGCGTTTCCTGTCTGGGGCGCTCCTGTCCTTTGCAATTCCTGGATCAGCATCTGGTGTCGACGAGAGCATATCCTACACAGCGGAGGCACTGGGCAACCATCAGTCTCGAGTAGATTCGGCGTCAGCATCTCCGACGCCGCGAGTCCAACACTGCTTACGCGCTACCACCCCAACCCGTCTCCAGCCGCGTCTTCCCTGCAGCAGGGAGCGAGTCTTCGACTGCGCGCAGCCCCAGCAGCGCAGCCCAGCGCTGTAACGTCGGCAGAAGCTTCGCCCGCCAGCTTCCCCTCCGTCTCGTATCATCCCCGCGAGACACACCGCACCGCATCTCCCACCCGAACCGCTTTGCCACCACGGTGGCCCCTCCAACCTCGCCGCCGCCGGCCACCGCCCTCCGCCACGACCACCACCGATCATGCCCTTCCGCGCCAGAGCCAAGGCCATCTTCCGCCGTAGCAAAAACTCGGACGACTCCTCCGCCTCCTCGTCATCGTCTTCCTCCGACCGATGGCCCAGCAACGTCTACAAACCCGGCGAACCCATGCCCAGACCGAAATACCGCAAACCACCCACCAAAGAACACAAGGAGCATCTGGAATCCTTCAACTTCTCCGCTGCGTGGAGGCGACGGAGCCATGGGAGCGCGTATTCGCCAATGGGTACGCGGGCGCCAAGTAGGAGGAATTCGTTGTTCAGCCGGAAGAGTTGTACGGGACGGCCGAGTCTGAGTAGGGGGAATAGCATCGCTAGTCAGACGTTCTCGGAAAGCGGTGCGCCGAGGGATGGGCGGGCGATGCATGTGGGTGAGTTGTCGAGGCAGCCGACGAGACTGGAGGAGGCGGATGGGGATGATGATGTTCACAACGGTAAGTTCCGATAACACACTGAGTTTTCGTTGTGTGGCGATGCTGATATGGCGACAGTCGGTCTCTCCCGCGTACAATCGCACGACAGGTCAACCATATTCTCCAGACCTCGCACGGCGGAAGATCAACATGAGGCCAACTTGATGAACGGCGTCACGGCGCACGATCATCAACCATTCACCGAGCAGGACTTGAGTCTGGCTTTACAACGAACGCACTTGGCCGTTCCGCAGCCGTAGGAGCGGATCCGAGGCACCTTTGACGATTTCATGCCATATACTTTCCCGGCGTTTTCGGAAGGGCGGAGGATCTCGTGCATTTTGGCATACAGCGATTTGAAACCCTGTACACAGGTCTGGACCTTTTCTGGCGCTTCACGGCGAAATCTGGGATTCTACCATGACTTCGCATCATGGCATGCAGGGGGGATGCCGAGCCGATCTTATCTCGTGCTTAGGCAGAGGGACACGCTCACTGCCGGCTGCGCAGACATTTTGTGGATATGCAGAACTGTACAGCGTCTCAACGAGACAGACCATCTGCATTCGCGCTCACGCTCCGTTTCCTTATCTGTCGAGCGGTGGATCGATCGCCATGCGTGCATGAGATGACAGGTGGGTCTGCAAACAACGCGTGCCCGTGCAGAACAGGAAGTCGTGGCAGAGGCGGATCTATCCTGCGCCGACAGCGACGGTCGTGTTCCGCATTCCTCAGACGTCGATATATATATATATATATATATATCCTATCAAATGTTTCGATACGGCCTAGCATCACCGTCAGCTGCTGCCGGCCAATTGGGCAATGTTCCATATCCGGAGACGCCAATGACTCGGGCTGAGTCGGACGTCATCTCCTGAGCCGAGGTCCAGCGGCGCGAAGTCGATGCCGGGACTCATCATGGGACAGCCACAACGCACACACGGCTCTCTTCAGCTCTCGCTCCCGCCGAACTGAACCATGACATGTAGAGAAACCGAATCCCTCTCGTTCTCCCACGCTCGACCCTGCCACCACCAGATCCCGCACAATGTCCAAATACCCAACCCTCATCAAACCCCCACCCCCGTCCGCGAACAAATCCCCCATTGAAGATGTCCTCGAGCTCACACACCTCGACTCCATCGACCCGAACCTCTTCACCAACACCCGTCCACTGTGGCATCCCCCCGGGGCGCGCGGGATCTACGGCGGAGCCGTCATAGCCCAGTGTCTGGCCGCTGCCCAGAGGACCGTCCCGGAGAACTTCACCGTGCATAGCATGCACTGCTACTTCGTGCTCAACGGCAACAGCGAGATCCCCATCATCTACCATGTCGAACACGTGCGCGAAGGGCGGAGCTTCGCGACGAGGACGGTGCAGGCGCGGCAGCGCGGGCAGCCGATCTTCACCACCACCCTCTCCTTCATGCGGGAGGGCAGTGGCGGGAAGAAGCTGGTGCAGCACTGCGGCGACCATGCCCGACGTCTCGCCCCCGGTGGAGAAGGCTCCGGGCGAGGATCTGCTGAGGGGCCCGACGAGTCCGTTCCACAGTCAGCGGGCGGAGATCTGGAACGACGATTCGCCGCACCCGCACGAGAAGCGGACGAGGCAGTGGATCAAAGCCCGGGGTCGGATAAGCGACGAGGGGGGCTACCAGGCGCACCTGAGCGCGTTGGCGTACATGAGCGATTCGTACTTCATCGGGACGGTGTCGAGGGTGCACAAGTTGTGGCGGTATAGCGACAACAGTAAACGGAACAAGGACGGCGGAGGGGGCAAGCTCGGCATCACGGCCGATGTGGTCCAGAAACTCAAGGACATGCCGCCCGACGACCTCAAGCGCATGGAGGGCATGGACAACGATATCGTGTCCGCCATCCGCTCCGCCACCGTCCAAGACGGCGAGGTCGTGTGGAAAGAGGAGCCGGAGCGGAGAGAGATTGGCATGATGGTCTCGCTGGACCATACCATTTACTTCCATGCGCCCAAGGAGTTCAGGGCGGACGAGTGGATGTTCACCGAGTGCGACTAGCCCGTGGTCTGGAGATGGGAGAGGGCTGGTGCATCAGCGAATGTACACGAGGGAGGGAAAGTTGATCGCGACGTGTGTGCAGGAGGGGCTGGTTAGGTTGAAGCAGGATCCCGTGCCGGGCAAGGCGAAGTTGTAGCGGTGGTGGTCGTGGGAGGTGCGTTGGTCGGTCTCGATACTGCGCTGCTTTGACATATACCGTATAGAGCCTTGCCAGGCCTTTCGTCGCCGTCAAGCTGTGTGCGCCGCAAAGCCCGGGCGTCGACCCGGTCACAGCATCGCTAGAGCGGTTGCCAATCTAATAGATCCAATTGAGCCGGTTCAGCAGCATCTCGGCCCTGTCTACCGGGAAACACATCACAAAAGGGTCATGACCTCCTCCCCATCGCCGGGATCGTTCATCGAAGCCTCACCGTCTGTCGGGTGGGCTCGAACGACGCCCAGATGTCCTCGCGCATCATCCCGATCCCCCTCCGCCCCCTCGTCCCAAGCTTATCGGCCGGCTTACTCAACACCATGACGTTGACCAGACAGCAGGGCGGTTCCTTCTCCCAGGGATCCTTGACTGGATCCAGAGTCCGGTGGTGCGAATCATAGTGATTCGTATGGTTGACGGGATGCCGCCGCTGCCGTGACAGCAAGACACATTCCACCACGCCCTCGCGCAGTGGCGGTCCACCATCCATCGGCCATCCCCGCCACACCCTCCTTGGCGCCTCGCCGATGCGGCCGAATGGCAGTTTCGCCAAGTCGACCGTGGCGGTCATGGCTCTGAAGGTCAAGACGCCATGCTTCTGCAACGCCTCTTCCCAGCCTTGTTCGAACTCCGCGCATCGTTCACCCCACGGCCACTCGACCAGGCTCTCGATGGCGTCCAGGAGATGCAGCTCCGGCTGCCGCGCCTTGCGAGGAAAATACCCACACTCCCCTTGCCAGCCACACCAGCTCCACGACGGCAGCCCCGGGCGACGTTTCAACCGAGCAAATTCCGGCTGCGGATAATGCTCGTTTGCCCAGCGGAACCCCTCTTCTAAAGGAAACCGCGCTCGCGCTCTTCGAGCTTGCCACGGGCAGTCCTCTTCGCCGCAGGATGAGCTGTCGTGGTCGTCAGCGGGTCGGTCGTCTTTGCTGGGCCGATAAGCCCATTTGTGCCAACTCCAGAGGGAAGACGCTTTCCAGAGAAGTGCCGCGTCGAAGTGAGCGCGCGGGAGGCCCCAGTGGAAATCGGTCTTGATACTCGTCCGCCGGATCTCGGACACGAAGCCGGAAAAAGCGGCGAGGGCGTCGGATTGGCTGGTCAATCTTCTGCGCGTGTAGCGCTGAACGTTGTAGGTGTAGTCTGCGAAAGCCGCTTCGACAGGAACTTCGACGCCACCGAACAGTTGTGTTCCTTGTCGAGCGGGTTGGGCTTTGACGGTCATAGGGACTGTCCTCCGCCCACGTGTCGCTTCGACAACGGAAGTACACGCCGACGTCCGTGAAGATGAGGAGACGAGCCGGTAACCGGCCTTCTTGGAACGTCCAAGCCCGCGTACTCCAAGCAGTATGGGGTAGGATCAAGTCGAGGGATGGCTGGGCGAGCATGAATGTACGACCCCCGACTTTCTGCCGGATCTGGGTGATTTGGCGGGCGCGTGGATGGGAGCGAGGGAGGACCAGCATGACAATCTGCGCCGGCCTGCTCCGACGATGGTCAAGACGGCCATCTTGTAGATCAGATGCATGTTTGGAATGGTGGCCTCGAGCTCCGTGTCATTCTGAAGAATACAGAGGCTGTCGACCCAGAGATAGGGGATACCCAGTCGTCTGGTGACCGCGATGGCGTCTGTGATGGTTCGGCCGAGGACCTTGGTCTGCTTCCTACCCGCAAATAGCCCCGTCCAACCTCTGCTCGATACTGAGGCGCTGATGACGGCGTCCAAGTCCAGCATCAACTCGCCGGGCCGGTCGAGGTCTGGGCGGAAATGCCGCGGTGCGGCCTTGAATTGATCGACGGTGCCCCAGACGTACGACAAGGCACAATATCGGTCGTCGAAGCCGCGGACAACGACTTTGAGCGTGTTGACATCAAGGAGACGCAGCTTCATTGTCTTCGCCACTGCCTGGACTTCACCCTGTCCGATCGAAGCACTGCATACTTCGCCGTGCTCGCGTTTCTCCGAGTCGGAGTCGTCCTCCTTCGCTTCCATCGAGACCCGAACGCTTGCGTCGCGATCGCCCTCCTCAAATCTCTCCAGCCAACCTCTCAAAACGCCCTCGTCGATACACCCATCTGGTAACAGCCTCCCGCCGCGCTGCCGATACCCTTCGGGCAGATCATCATCCACACACGTGAGCTCGAGCAGACATTCGAAAGCATCGGCACTCTCATTTCCCAGGAACCGCAATCGGAGGGAGTTCATCGCCTTCTGACGAGTCTCCGCTACTTGCTCGCCATCTTCGATGTTGCGGAGGTTACCGCCTCGCGTTTGCCTGAAATAGGTGTAGTCGAAGACGTAGTAGGTGAACCAGCAGTCTCCATAGAAACGATCCGCATGATCTCTAGCTTCCTCCGACGGCTTCGCCATTAGGGTACACGCGGCGATAGGCATCGCACCATAGCCGGCATAGCGGGCAGGCTAGTACAAGGGTAGAAGCAGGGACGCCTGAAGACAATGCGGGCGCGGTTGCAGGAATAGCGGGCATCGAGACACGGTAGAATGGCGCACCTCCGCCATCCGCACCGTCGAGATTGTACATGTGGCGTTGCGCGAAGGAGGACCAGACGGCTTGAGACGGCTTGCCACTGAGGATCGAGGCCCATTCGTATGCGCCGCACGCTTCGCAGAGATCGGTCGTGTCGAATGGCGCATCGAGGTCTGGGAGAGCTGTCAGTCGTCCGCGCGGTGGCCGTCTCTCTATCCACCCTGGGAGAGCGATTGGCAACGTGGTTGGCAGCGGGGTGGCAGCTGCCGTGGCCATCCTGTGACGAGCATTCTGTGCGCGCGCTACTTCCAGGAGACTGGGCGATTGAATCCTTTCAACATAAGCTGAGCAGTGGACTGCAGCGAGCATCCATCGACGTGGGTGGGTATCGGTGGTCTGACGCCAAAGAGCCAGGCGCCAAGACATTGGCGGCGCGGACGAGGCTGGACGGGTGAGATGCGGCCTCGAAGCCCTTTGTCCGTGCAGGAAGCGGGCAGGGTTCGCAAGGCTGGTCGTGGAAGGGTCGGAGTCGTTTCTGCCGTACCTCCGGCAGGCAAGATGTGCTGTATCCGGGGCAGAGACACTTGATGGTCCGTCAGGCTGGAAGGCAGCCGGCGATACGTCGAGCGACTTCACGTGCCTTGTGCAGCGCGATCCGGCCTGGGACAGCGGGCACGTGACGCGGGACACGGATGCTCGTCGCACACGGCGGTCGATGCAGCGCCGCCAGCCACGCCGTCGGCCCGTCTGGGAGCGGAGGGCAGCTGGGCTTGAGCCGCCAAAGTCCGCCCTCGACGGTCCGCGCCGCCGCAACGCGAGTGGAGCGGAGTGCTGAGTAGGATGAAAGGGTGTGTGGACTGCGACACGGCCAGGCAGTCGGATGGGGGCGGGACAGTGGGCATGCGATACGGGGCACACCCCAGTCAGGCCCTTGCCGACGCCGCTGCGGCGCGCCCCGCCATGACATCCCTGCAGCAGCGAATGCGGGGGGAGGTGACGGAGGAATATTTTGAGCTGTATCGAGTCACGCTGTTCGCAGCTCCAAACGAACATATCTATCGATCCACCAGACCGTTTGCAAGAAGGCAGTACATCCCCTCAACCTTCCACTTCCACGCCGCCGCCCGCAACAGCACCACAGGCAATTCTGATCTTCCATAAACATATCCTCGCCGACTTCGGCACCTGAACTCACACCATGCCTATGTACATCCTCTGCTCCACCTTCCACAAGACAGAGCTGACAACGTTGGATACAGGCTCAAGGACCCCTCGCACAAATACCGCCGCTTCAAACCCCTGCACATCCCCGATCGACAATGGCCATCCAAGTCTCTCGACAAAGTCCCGCGATGGCTGGCCACCGATCTGCGAGACGGCAACCAATCCCTCGTCGACCCCATGGATGGTGACCAGAAGTGGCGATACTTCCAAATGCTCGTCAAGCTTGGCTACAAAGAGATTGAGATCTCGTATCCCTCCTCGGGAGCCACCGACTACGACTTCACCCGCCGTCTGGTCACCACCCCGGGAGTCGTGCCGGGACGATGTGTACCTGCAGGTGCTGTCGCCGTGCCGCAAAGAGCTTGATCAGGCGGACCGTGGATAGCTTGAAGGGTGCCAAGAAGGCGATTCTGCATCTGTACCTGGCGACGAGTCCGTGCTTCCAGCAGATTGTGTTCGGCATGACGAATGCGCAGAGCAAGGCCTTGGCGGTGGAGTGTACAAAGTATGCGCGGAGCATCACGAAAGACGACCCGGAGTCAGGGGTGGAAGAGTGGGTCTACGAGTTCTCGCCGGAGACCTTCTCAGACTCAGACATGGACTTTGCGGTCGAGATCTGCGAGGCGGTAAAGGAAGCTTGGGGCCCGAGCAAGGAGAATCCGATCATCTTCAACCTACCTGCGACCGTCGAGATGAGCACACCGAATGTCTATGCCGATCAGATCGAATACTTCTGCCGACACATCACCGAGCGAGAAAAGATCTGCGTCTCCCTCCACCCGCACAACGACCGCGGGTGCGCCGTTGCGGCCGCCGAACTCGCGCAGATGGCCGGCGCGGACCGAGTAGAAGGCACGCTCTTCGGCAACGGCGAGCGCACCGGCAATGTCGACCTCGTAACCCTGGCCCTCAATCTCTACACCCAAGGCATCCATCCCGGCATCGACTTCAGCGATCTGAACAGCGTGATCGACATCGTCGAGACGTCGAACAAGATTCCCGTCCACCCCCGCCAGCCCTACGGCGGCCAGCTCGTCGTCTGCGCCTTCTCCGGCTCCCACCAAGACGCCATCAAGAAGGGCTTCCAGGCACGCGAAAAGGCTGGCGCAACGTCCGAAGATCCATGGGTCATGCCCTACTTGCCTTTAGATCCCGAGGATATCGGCAGAACATACGAAGCCATCATCCGGGTGAACTCGCAATCAGGGAAAGGTGGCGTTGCGTGGATCATCAAGCGTACCCTCGAGCTCGATCTGCCTCGTGGACTGCAGATCGCTTTCAGCAAGATCGTGCAGCGAGAGACGGATATGCTGGGTCGCGAGCTCCTGCCGAACGAGATCAAGGATCTGTTTGTGGATGCCTATCACCTCAACCGCAATCCTCGCTTCAGCTTAGTCGACTACAACATCACGACGGATCGGTCTACCTCCCCGGCCCCACCTGCACAAACGGGCAAGACAGCGTCGAACCGCAATCTCCGCCGTCGCTTCGAGGGTGTCATCGAGATCGACGGAAACGAACACCACATCTCGGGAGTCGGCAACGGTGCTTTGTCTGCTCTGGCGAACGCTCTGAAGAATCTGGGCATCGATCTCGATATTGCGGACTACAAGGAGCACTCCATCGAGCCGCGGAAAGAGGCCGGAGCCAAGGGCAGGGATACGCAGGCCGCAACCTTCATCGAGTGCACGGCTAGTGGGACAGAGTCAAAGGGTGTGGGGAGTGGGCATTCATGAGGATGTGGTGCAGAGTTCGCTGTTTGCGTTGTTGAGCGCGGCTAGTAGCGTGAGTTCCTCTCCTCCTCCAAGCACATCCCTCTCATCCGCTCTTGGAGTATTCGCTGACGATGGGTGAAATAGTTCCTCAGCTCACGCCCAGTCGACTCCCGTCCCGTTCAGACCCAAGCGATCGAACACATATGAGCCGGGCAGTCCGATTGCCAAGCTGAGCGCAGAGACGAACGGAGCGCCGAAGAGTAGTCCGGATGCGGTGGCGAAGCTGGAGGCGAAGGTTGCTGAGGGGGAGCAGATCAATGGGAAGGCGCATGTGAGATTGGAGTGCTTCATCGGTCATGGGTGGCCCAAAAATCATTTCTGGGACATAATCCGCAGTATGGCTTTGCGATCGGGATTTGAAAAGTCGCTGGCTCGCAGTGAGGATGTACAAAAGCTGAGTCAATACTGCTGCGGCGTCGGGTACTCCCTAGGTACGTGATGCCACGATACATGCGATGTGACACCAAGCCAGACCTGTGACTACTCGTGTGCTGAGCCGAGCCGACATGACTCATGTGCTTCATCTGCACTACCGTCTCTTTCATTGTCAATGATACTTCAGACTCCGAGTTCCCTCGCCAGTCCGACGAAGCGATCCACACCTGTGCCAGTATCAAGTCCTCCAACCCTCTGCATGGTGGACACTTCTCGCAATGAGGCTTTCCTGACCCTGAACGAACGAAGGGACGATCGACTGCTTCGTCATTCGAGCTCTGCAAGGTGCATCGTGTTCAACCCACGTACCGCTTCTCTCCCGTTGCGCCAGTCCTCAACTCCACGGAATCGGCAAGGCTTAGACCTGTAGAGATGTCTCTCAGGCTGTTCCCGGAGTGATGGTCGCTCCTGAGGAACGTCAAGCGTTGGGCCCAAGCAAGGCTATCCGCTGGGCGATGGTTTGCACGTCGATTTCGTGTCCTTTGCGGAAGTCGACCTCGATGATCACCCCACCCCAAACGCAGAGGTGTTAGTCTTGGTTGGTGTTCGCTCCCACAATATACAACTCTGGCGACCCTCCGGATCCGCAGCAACGCCCCACGGAAGGCACGACTGCTGACATGCTGTCACAACATCCACCCCCACGCGAAGAAGCTAGACTTGCCGTGGCAGGGCAAGCAGTTCAGAATCAATCAGGCCGTGGGCGACTGACAATCAAGAGCCTCATGCCAGGCCATAGGGAGAGCCTAAGGTTCACACTTATCTGCATGTCGAAGAATGCTACTATTATTGCGTTCCTCAAATCACTGTTGGCATGAATGTAGGAGTTCGTGGGGGAAGACTGCCGACTAGACCTCGGTGGAGGTTTATCTCGAGCGATGGGGCCGTCCCGTCGTGACTGACGACGTTCCAATTATCACGACACTGATTGGAGACCAAGGTGACACGCTATCGTGTCCAGCATTGTTGCGCAGCAAGTTTGCGTGGCCACGTCTAAGCAGCAGGGTAGATAGCTAGGCACCGTGTCGCTCTGTAATCTTTCACCGGATCAGGCAGACGGCGAAAGACGCGCGAAAATGAGGGTCAGAATGACAGTTGCTAGTAGACGCCTGTCACTCCCAAACTGGCTAGTATAACTTAGGCCTAAGTTAAGGCTTCGTTCGATGGTCCTTAAAGCCCAGGAGCGATGCACATGTTGCGCGAAGATAGATGGCAACGGCGGCGGACTCACAGCATTCGGGCTCGGGACGACGGCACCAGGATAGGGCACGACATGAGGGTGCTTTCAAATGCCTCACTCCTGTATGGAGAGTACGAGCTTGTGCAATAGCTGTTGTTTGCTACTCCGAGCCGTTCGTATGATCCACTATGTCAGCATCACGTGGCTCGACTACGCCGCCGAAAACAAAGTCCTCGTCTCATCGCTTCTTCGCCGGCTCGGCCCCTGATCCGGCAATGAGTTCTTGTATCTTCTTTCGCTCCGGACCTCGTGCTGCAAGGCTTCCCTAACTCTCTTCGAACTTCGGCCTGCCTTGCCATCCCTTTCTAGGCTCCTTGACGTCGTATCCCCCTCTCTCGTCCTCAAGCCTATCTCCCTCTCTTAGCAAAAAGTTCCGCCTTCTTCGCCGTTTCCAAAAAACCATCTACATTCTCTGGGCCTTCCTTGCCTAACTCGACAACAAACTCTTCCTCCCATCTCGAGCGAGTCGCAGCCTCTCGTCTCATGCCTACGATTTCATATGATCCTCCTCGCGTCTCTCGGCCGCACGATGCTGTACCAAGGAACTCGATCACACCCCTTGCAATGAGGGAGCTCAAGGAGGGGTCTGTAGTCTTGATAAGGCTTCAGGTGGTGAACGTCGTTCCGTACCGAGCAGCTGATCACCAAACCCTTGCCGAAACCTTTCGCTTCCATCAGAGGGTAGTGAGAAGCTGTGGCTTCTTCGGTTCAAGGCATGGAGAATGGCTTCTCGAGCGCGTTCCCGGTGTCTGAAGAGGGCAGGCGCTGGTTGAAGCACGCCCGCACACCCTCTGATGAGATCTGCGACAACGTGCACTACGAAGCAGCGGGCGCCGTCGACCTAGCAGTGGATCCCCACGCGGGCGAAGCTATCAAGGGTGGTAAAGGTGAGGATGTATTTGATCGTTTCCGGGAATGGCGAAGAATTAGATGCCGCTCTAGGCCAACGTTTTGAGCAGCAACGATTGTGGCTCGTAGGCGGTCCATCATCTCCTCCATCGCCGTCCTCTCCGAGTGTGATGACAGGGTTGATCGTGCAGGTGCCGTCGAATCGTTTTGGAACGAGTCGACTTATATGTGCTGAGCCAGATGCTGATTTGTCAACAGGGGTTTCTCCGGTGAGGTTGTCTGGGCTCAAATGCCCGATACAGATAGATGTTCGGACTACGGAATGGGACGGAGCACGTGCGTGTTGTGGTGAGAAGACCCAACACCGTGTCGAGCCCCGGTTTCCGGCGTGAATATGTGTGAAGGGCGAATTCTTTCCGAGGGAAAGACATGGACTGCTTTCCGCAATCATATGCAAGTCAATCTTTGCGCCGCAGCGATGAAGCAAAGTCATTAGGCATGCTGGCTTCATCCTTCAGTCTGGCAGCCCTCGCTTGCTCTTGACGGAGCACCTCTGCCCGGCCCAAGAACTCCTCCCTGCCCAAGAAAGTCCCGCGGCTCTTCCGTACTCCTCCAACTCGCCCTTCAGCCCCTCGTCCATATCGACAAACCCCTTCCAATCCAATGCGCTCTTCTGCACCGTCGTCATGCGCTCGGCTTTCTTCTTCTGTTCCTCTTCGGCCCTCTTCTCCGCCATCAATACGTCCACGCGGCTAGGAGCGCGGAGCCGGAGCTTATCCGCCGGAACGCCTTTGACGATGGCGGTCGGGTTTGGCTCAAAGAGAGATGGACGCTTGAGAGGGCGGAGAAGGGTGCGTTCCTCTGCCGTGGGTCGTGTGGACGCTTTGTGGCTGGGATGGGCGTCGGGGTGGTCGCGGAGGTAGGCCTGGGCTTCCTTGCTGGAGCGTGGGACAATTTCGGTGACCTCGGTCACTTCGCCGGCATACTTGATGCGGCGGCTGATGGTCACGAAATCGTCAGACACCGGCGCATTCTCCTTGGTCTGGTGCTGTGCGTCTTGCGTCG
The DNA here is from genome assembly GCA_019670975.1 of Acidiella bohemica. NCBI lineage: Eukaryota > Fungi > Ascomycota > Dothideomycetes > Mycosphaerellales > Teratosphaeriaceae > Acidiella > Acidiella bohemica. The sequence continues at coordinate 71,289 of JAGUCJ010000024.1, forward strand.
TCGCAGTTGCAGGAGGTGCGGCTCGGCCCACAGGCGCATTCTTCAGCTCCTCCCAGATGGCATTGACATCAATCGTGACCTCGCCGACGCCAGCCCGCTTTCGCCCTTTCCGCTCTGCCTTTTCTGCTGTGCGTTGGGCTCTGGTGCGTATGAAGCTTCCTTCGCCTGCACTTTCCTCACCGTCCTGCTCCGCATGCTTTCTCCGCCGCTTCGCCCTCTGCTCCTGTATCGTAGCCTCGTCGCCAGAGTCAAGCTCCTCTGCACCATCGCCCTTCCGCTTTGCCGCCTTCTTCGATGCTTTGGCAGAAAAGCCCTCTTCCTCTTCCTCTGAGGATGATCCTTCGCCATCTCCATCGCCGCCATCCGGGGTGAAGTCTTCATCGGCATTTCTCGTCATAATTCCTCCTCCTCCTGCTCCTCGTCCATGTGCTTGGCGAGTTCGGCCATGCTGGGGTCCGTTTACGGGCATGGATCGGAGGGCTGAACTCGGAACTAGAGCCTCGCGCGATGCGGGGACTGCTTCTGCAAGGCTGTACCGCAGCCTTGTCGGCCCAAGCGTCCATTGTGAGTGGCTCGGAATAGCCCGCCGCTAACGCCCGCAATGTTGAGGCCGCCATTCGGCTCATGTGTAGGTGTGCGTCTACCTGCGCTCGCTGCACATACCAGATGGCACTGACGATGATAGATCCTGGAATGTCCTTACGAAAGGCAGGCCGCTGCCGCCAGGCCTGCTCGTTCTAAGCTCTTCTCAGGTGGCAGAGAGAGGTAGTGTGCGGAATTTGCCGTCGACTGCCCTTGAGCAAGAGGCGTTCATGTCTATCTACTCTGCGCGAGACCTTATGCGATTCATTGCTTGTATAGATAGGAGAATACATTACTCCCAATTCACCACAGCGCCACGCTGACGAAGATAACCCATCGTCCTAGTCCAAGCCATCGTCATCCACACCCTTGAAGAGTGCGACGACGACATCCAGCATCCGCCCTTTCAGGTCTTCATCCTCCCCCTCGCCTTCCACGCCGCCGAAGACCCTGCGCTCGCGAGCTCCAAGGTCATCGGGTTTCGCACCATGAATTTCCTGTGGAGGATAGGCCGATGATGTACATGGGGCTCCCATGTTTATATATAGATTCGTTGATGGCCGCGCAACGTAATGATTTGGATACTGCCAGCTGATAGACCTCGTCGTTGGCAGAGCTCGAGTCCCAAGAGCTAGCGATGTCGGTGGCAAAGGTGGTGGCTGGATAGGCGCAGGCTGATACCCCTGCACTCTCCGTGTGCGTGATGGCCGGTGGCGTGTTCGCTTCCTGTTGTGCTTCTGTCCCATTCCGCCTTCGAGTGCAGCTGCCGTAGCTATGCTGTCGTTGTCGTGGTAGCGGAAAGGACTGTAAGTGCTCATCTTGTGCTGCCGGAGTCTGTTGAGGAACGAGAAAGCTGTCTCCTACTTGCCGTATATACATATACCTCAGGGACCTAGAACAGTCACGGCCGATCTCGCAACACAGCCGCGTCTTTCCGTTACAAGACTCATGTTGACAAAATTGGGCACGTATGCGTAACGTGAGAAGCCTGGGCGGGGTGAGTCAGAGGAACGAAGTTCGTTCGGGAAGAGTCAAAGCCGAAGTGGCGCTTGGGCCATGTTGCGGGACATCACCTTTTCTCGCCGGAAGGCCGCGCTCTTCCTATCAACAAGGCAACTTCTCGCCATGTCGGCGATCGCGCTCAACGAAGCAGGAGCAAACTCGCGAGGACGATGTCTATCGAACCTAGTGGCCCCGCTCTCGACCTCTCGTAATGCACGATCCGGCATTGAACGCAAAACCCGCATCTACCCAACATACCCTGCAACGGAGGCGAAGCTGGCGAGCAGCTATAGCAAGCTTATCCAGGTATGCGGACTCGGATCTCAACTGACATCTACCGTCAATGCTACAGCGGTGACTCGTTCAGCAATGACATGTCCGTACTCATTCTCCTTGCGGAAGTACACCTCGTCCAGCTTCGGCCCCACGCCTATAAGCGGCTTTACTAGTGGCGAATGGTTGACTGCCCTGCGGGCCGTCTCGCTCTGCTTCCGGCCAAAGAATGAGCTCCTCGTCGGCGCTGTCTCCCGCACCAGGAAAGGAGCAGCTTCAAGAGCCGGGCTTTCGGGCGAGTCTCCAAATACCGCCGCCAGGACCTGGAACTGAAGGACCCGGAGAGCTTCTGTCTGGCGTCAGGACTCGAGAATGTCGTGTCGCCCTTCGAGTTGTACGATCAAAGGGAGCTCGTCTGAGGAAAAGCCTACTGGCTCGCCGGTCGTCCGAGTGGCTTGGAGATCTCGTCAGCTCAGTCTTTTGGCTGTGGCTCGCATCTGCTCACTGGAATCAGAAGGGGACAGCAGCAGAGTCAACTTCGCAAGACCAGTTCTTGCACGCTCTCTGATATGCGGGAGGAGCTTTTTGACGACCGCGGCGACATGTTGGGAGCGGGAAGTGACAACCTCTGCGAGACGCTGAAACATTGCGGTGCTTCCGAGTCGCCTTTTGCATCTGGAGCCGAGAAACTGGATGTGCTCTCTTCGTGCGTGGGAGGATCTGTCATGTCGGATGGGCGACGGTTTGCAGATGCTGTGTAAACTTAGAAGCCTTTACCTTGGACACCACTGACGTGGTCTCTCTACCAAAGGCAGGGGTGGTCAGCAGGTGACTCAGGAACCAGGCTGTGCCAAAGCGTATCGTCAAGTGTGCCTCAGGCTACCCAAACAATGACTCCGAAAGATAACAGGCCGCATAATCGAGCTGGCCCTCTGCTTGCGAGCGTCCGCTGAATTTTGTCCCCGACATCAAGACTTGAGCAGCTCTTGCCGTCGCTGCATCTCCACACCATCGCCACCCGCAGGCCCTACCACCTCACCTCATCGCAGCACCGTCAAGATGGTCGCCGGCTATCATGTCGCGGAGTCTAACTCGTACCTCGCCGTTACTGGCGTCGGTATCGAGAAGATCCGCATTTGCAAGGAGTGCATGGTGTACCCTTTCCAGAAGGGGACCAATATCTCAATCACGCCTTTCGACTTCAGCATGAGCCTACAGGCCATGACGAGCGAGAAGCTGTATGTAGACTTATGGGAATCATCTGCGCAATGCTGATCGTGACCAGCCAATTTTCTCTTCCAGCCGTCTTCACCATAGGCCTGGTCGACAACATGCCTGCACTGGAGAAGTATGCTTTGCTCCTCACTGGCGATTCAGACGGCCAGCCTGAAAGCCGCAGCCAGGGCAACGGTCCCGTTAGTACTGGCCGCAACCACATCCAGGACATTGTCACAGTCATTATCGAAGGCGAAACCCGCAGCATCGTCTCCAATATGACCACGAGGAGCTTTTCAACAATTGTCGGCTTTTCAAAAAGGAGGCCCTAGAGACCAGGCCGAAGGAACTGGAACAATTCGGTCTCTGCATCTAGAACACCAACGTCAAGGAGCTGCAAGATATGGGTGATTCGAGATACTCTGAGTCGCTCGCCCGCAAAGCTCACGAAGGCGCTCAGGGCTAAGCGCAAGTCGATGTTGCTAACGCCCCGTATGATCGATCGGTCGGAGAAGCGGAGAAAGAAGGCGAGGCCAAGGCAATGGATCCCCATCATCAACGCCAATGCCGCCGTGGCTGAGACGAATCGCAAGGTCGAGAAGGCGAACGCGGAACAGATCTTGAAGGCCCCCGAAATCGAGATCAGTCGTGAGATCAATCTCGAACAGATCGCTGCGCAGAGGTCTGCCGAGCAGAAGGATGCCAAATCGCGAAAGGTCGTCGAGCAAAGGAGGGCGGAGATGGAGCTGGAGAGCCTGAGGGCGACGACCGTGACGCAAGCAAAGATTGCAAGAGAGCGCGGACAACAGAAGGCCGACGCTGATGCCTTCACCGCAATTGAGAAAGCCGACGCTCAGCAGTACACCAGCAGCCAGGGCGAAGGTGCTGCCGCAGATTCGATGGCGCCGGTTCGCGGATTGGCCGGCAGCCTGCCACCGGTGCTCAGCACCATTCGAGAGCAGACCGTATGATTGCGCCGAGTTGGTTGATGCAGCAGCCGGGTCAGCCAGGCTACCAGCAAAGAACGAACGGGGAGACGTTCTTCTTCGGAGAAGATGGGTCGAGAATGGGTCAATTGGCGAAGAACGAATATGATCAATGGGCACAAGTGATCTACTGTTCGTTTTGGGAGGCACGGCGGTCAAGATTCGTTTCCTTGCGTGATACACTGGACTTACTGAGTTCGTACAGGCAGTTGGAGTTGTACTGCCATCCGCATTCATGCAACTTTGTCTGTTTTATTTGCTCTCCGTCGCTTGCTGCTCAGCAAATCCTGATCGATGTACTCACTGTGAAGTTGCCAGCTCACGAGACGAGGAGTACAGCATCCTTGGCTCTGAACCAGCTGGTCGCGGTCTCCGATTGACCGTCCATAAATCAGTGGCTAGGCACTCCCAAATGGAGCGCGCTCGTATTGATCGGAAATTGAGTGATGTACCGATACATCACAAACCTAGCAGGTCGCGAGATTGATCGATGCGCATCAAAAGAAGTAACCCTCATGGTATCAGTAGATTCTAAACCTGAGAGACCGGGCATTGTCTCTCAGCGTCCAGTGCCTGCGCCTAGGGTCACGTCGCAGGGCGGTTCGCATGCCCTCCCGCATCTGCGTGGCGGTCCACACGCTCTGAAAAGCCTGAGTCACCGTCGGTGGTCATGAGGTTCATTTGCGTACCCTCAGCTCTGTCGCTTAGTGTGCAGATGCGGCAGGACCTGAAGAAGCTGTTGGCCCGCTCTTCGCTGTTATGTCCAACCTTGTGCAGATACTCTGTTATAGAAAGTGGTTAGAGCTCGGTGTTCAGACGTCATCTACCGTCGATACCCACATGAACTATCTCCTCTCGACCCATGCGAATAGTAGCTATGAGCTCGAGCTCATAAGATCGACGAACACCACAGGACTCAAACGAGGGCAGCATTTCTGGATATACATGACCGTGCCAGAGATCAGACGAAACGCGCGTCAGCTCACCGTCCAGCGGCAGGAATCCTTGAAGGCTGAAGACTTGGATGTAACTGGTGTCAGATCGAACATGACCCGTCACAGAGCCAAGGGTAGTTGTCCTAAGTCGTATTGTCAGGCTCTCGAGCCATGGCAGACCGAAAGACCGTCGAACCTGCTCGGGTATGTGGAACCCAAGGGTCAGGTCCACATGATCACCTGGACGTATCACTCTCGCCATGGGCGCCGTGATGTTGACAATGATGGGAGGCGAGTACGGCGGTAGGTGTAAAGTGCCGTTCGATCGACGGTTTTCAGAACCTACCATAGACCGGAGCAAGGGCAAGTAATCTGTGAGCTTTATGCGCGTCGCTTCACCGGGAAACCGTAGATCAGGCGAGTGAAGGGGCCAGAAAACAAAGCTGCTGGTTGTGGTAATGTTGCGCTTCATCCGACCGGGTCGCTCCACTACAGCCCGTATCTGGTACTTTGCCGACGCTATGAGGGCGTCTGATGCCAGCTCGAAAGAGGGCGGCAGAAGTGCGTCGGCCAGGAGGGTGCTTGCGGGATTCTATGTCGAGCAACAGGACCTGAATAAAGGTACTTCGAACCTAAACAAGGAGAGAGAGCGTGCCGGGCTTGCACACATTCGCTGCTCTCGTACTGATGCTGTCATCTGAGGGCTGACAAAGAATCTGTTGCAGGGAAAATAACTTGTTTCAAGTTGAGTGGTAAAATGTCCAAACTTGTGGAGGGCACGAACTCACCACATGCTTTCTTGTGCCTGTTGTACCGCTATAGCTGGAGCCTGCTGAGAGAATTGGCACTTTAGAAATGCCTGTGGAGGCCGTAAGCGATGTCGAGAACAAGCCATCACTGTTGTTGATCACCTTCTAGATAAATAACGATCCGGGATACCTTGAGAGGGCGCTTGCACACTCAGCACCAACTTGCCACAGAAAGTGTCCGAGGAAGTGAACCAATCTCGGCCTTGTTGCTTGTACAAGATGGTTTCGAGTTCCATCTGGATTCGAGGGAGGCTGCGGCCAGTCCGGGCACTGGACCATTTTTACGCTGTACCTGTGAACGCGACAGGTTTATGCAGTGCGGATAATAGTCCTTAGCCAGCCAACGTAGCGCGTGTCCCGAGACAGGTTGTCTCGAGAGAGATTTGTAGTAGGGTCCCGGCCGGACCGCCCGAGCCGAGCGGACCGGCAGTCCCAGATGCCACCCAGCGCAGAGATTAACTGCGCAGACCGCGGAGAACCTGCTTCGTGGACCAGTCTTGGTAGGTTTGAAGCTGCTGTCAATATTCGTACTACGCTGGTACCTGCTCGGAAGTTCAAAATGTGAACACTTCTCAGTCCCAGCCATCTCCCTCTGATAAGGCGGTATTCTGCTTCGTGCTCGCGCAGAGGCAGCCGAAACCGTTTCTGGCGGGCAACGGCGGAATGCATCTTGCTCCTTTTAGGTGGCCACTACCTCCCTACCCAAGCTGAGGGAATGATACTGTTACGTGCTTGTCTCATCTCTACCTCTAGCTTTATCACAGAATACAGTCTTCGAAACTGCTACCGAGCATGGCGCTCAGGGGGACAGCAAATACCGAGCAGTTCGATCAATCTGCTGATCCTGAACCGAGGTCCGACATCAGCGGTAAGACTTCATACAGTACTCCTACGCCATGCGGCAACCTTGGTCCCGGTTCCACTTCTCATGACGCAGAGCATCCTTCTAAGAATCACGTGCTAGACGACACTCAAGCACATGGGCACTACGACAACTACGAGGCTCCTAGCGATGAAGACTATCAAAGTCATCGAGAGAGCATTGGCTTGGATAAGCTTGAAGCCCCGGCTCCAGACCAGAATCCGCAGGACGATGAGTACTATCGGCATACATCGATTGAGCAGCGGCGGCGTTCCGATGAACGTTCCGCCGCACGACATCCTTCCTCGAAGTCGTCACGCGCTGAAAGGATAGGGCGTTTCTGGTCGCAGCTCTATCTGCACTCGTATATTATATTCTTCTCCATCCTCAGCGTCTTGGCTCGTCTTGGGCTTATCGCTCTCACTACCTACCCTGGCGCGCCCCTCGCTACGCCTGTCGTGTAGGCGAATTTTGGTGGAAGTTTGGCCATGGGATATCTGCGAGAAGATTGTATGCTGTTTCGAAGGCATTGGAATGCGGCTCGGACGAGGATGACCACGACTAGGCAACACAACGTTGGTAAGGAAGCGAGCTCAGACTCATCCTACAAGCAAATTAAGGAAGCCACGAAACAGGCTTACACAGCCGGTCGGTCCACCGTCCAGGGATTCATTGGCCTCACCGTCGGCTTTTGCGGCACATTCACCTCCTTCAGTGATGTCATCCGGGACGCCTTCCTAGCATTGAGCAATACTTTGAATACAGCACCCTTCTCCACACAAATGGTGTCCCCAAGACATCAATTCCGTCCAGACGGATACAGCGTCCTCGCCACCGTTGCGATACTATGGATCGAAGTCTCTATGAGTCTGGCCGCTCTCAGCTTTGGGGCGCATCTCGGCGTCCCTTCCTATCGTTGGTCACAAGTACTACCAGGTGTCAGCTGCGAGCTGGTTTTGAACATCGCGGTGGTACTTCTAGGTTAGGGTTGCTGGTTTGGCAGCGTCGTGATGGCAATCTGGCCTCCCTTCGAATCGTGGCACGGCCAAGCCCTTTTTGCAGTCGTCTTTGCACCTCTTGGCGCAATGATGCGCTTACATATCTTAAAGCTACTGAACCCAAAGATCCCCAGCTTTCCACTGGGTACGTTCGTAGCGAACGTCTTCGGGACAGTGACTTTGGGAATTCTCTGGGATCTTCAGCACAGTTCTTATGTTCGCTCTGTCTTAGCGTGCCAGATCCTGGAAGGTCTCACTGTCGGCTTCTGCGGAGCTTTAACGACTATCAGCACCTAGGTGCTTGAGCTCAAGGGCTTGCGACTATGGCACGCCTATTTGTATGGAATTACGTCGATTGCAGTCTCACTGGGGCTTATGGTAGCCATCATGGGTTCACCCAGGTGGAGTAATGGATTCGCAGTCCCGGTCTGCCTGGAATAATTGAATATGTCCGGAGCTGCTTCATCAGCTTTGGAGCTCGTTTTTGTAGTTAGATCCAAGGCTCCGGTCGGACATTCGACCAGGGATCAATAGATAATGGCGGTTACCCGCCAGACAGGCTGTCAATCTGAAGGCAAATGACGAGAACAGTACGCCTAGATTCGGGTCCACCCAGATGTGTGCGGCTACTGAAGTCGACTAGATGGTCTAGTGAGTATTGTTGTCAAGTGGACTTCCGATACATGTACCCCACTATCTTCTATACAATTCGGCGCCGAGACCCTTGAATTAGCAGTCCACGGCCTCAACTGAATCATCTCCGAAGTATTCTTACATTGTGTGAGAATCATTCGACGTCGCCTCTTTTTGCTCGAAATCTCCTAGCGCCAGCGACGGTACGCTGTAGGAGCAATCGCAATCGTATGATAGCAAATACTCTGCCCGATAACGAGAGGATCCGTCAGTAATCACGGATCCATTCGATTACCCAGTTCCCAGAATCGAGATGACCATGCTATAGCATCTGCCATCTCACTTGGCCAATCCTGCCCATTGCTTGCAATCGCCATGAAGTCTTCGGTCACGTCTACTGAAGCTCCGTAAGACCATGATCCTGCGCCCAAGTTCGTGCATGCCGCATCCTCAGCCGATTCAGCGCCGGATGGTGAGGGGCGTGTCTGTAAATGGGTGTCCAAAGCGGTGCTGGGAGCAGCTGCATTTCCAAGATCGGAGAAAGTGGGATCAAGTGTCCTACTCTGACGGAGTTTCCGAAGCATGTCTCGCGCAGATCTGGCGGCATCTGAATTGGAACTTAACGCATCGAACACCTTCAAGCAAGTGTCAGCATCCTCCTCCAGGATTTCGAGCTGGTCAGTATTCCGCGCAGTGGCTGGTGCTGAAAATGCCCTCATTACAAGCAAGATCGAGCTTGCACAGACTAGGCAAGAAATCATCTGCCACCACTGGAATGTCCTCCACCAGGTTCCTCTTGTCTGCTACGTTATGTAGCATATGTGCAGTTTCTTGAGCTTCAGTAACGCATACCCTTTCTAGCTGGACGATCCGGTGACTCGAGGTGTCTAGCACGGCCTTTATCTTGTTGTCGTTGCGGGTGAGCCAGGGCAAGCATAGATAGGGTCGATGGATCAGAGTCCGCAGGTGGTGAGATTTCATAGCCAGCATATTCCTCTGCCGCTTGTACAGTGGAGTATTCTCCAGGGTGTGGCCTCTATCAAAGCGCAGCCACCTCGGCAAAGTCGCACGCCACTCCAGCAATTCTAGGTCAAGCGTGTCAGTTCTTGATTAGCATCTCATCTGAGTAGTCGGCGCGTTTGGGCGATATAGGTTTCGCATAACGTGACCGACTATCCTGGAGAACTTGATGACTGCAATGAAATAGTCTCCAGGCTCTGCTTGAGAGACTGGAATAAGTGGTCCCTCATCTCGCTCCAAATGGAGCTGTTCATCACCGGACCGAGAAGGGAGTCGGACGCTGCAATCCCTACTTCGAATCGCTGAAGGTCGTCCGAGTTGGAGGGAGAGGAGACGGTCAAGTACGTATGCGGAGTGCCATATCCGTCGTCTGAGTTCGCGAGTAATGTGATCATTGTTCGCTGTGCTTTCGGAGTGTGCTTCCTCAACATGCAGGCCGATGCTCTGCCCGATTCGAATGGCAACGCCCAGCGTTGTGCAGCATCTAGACTCCAGTCAGCTCCTGGCCCGCAACACCGTTGTGGATTCAGAATACCTGTCTGTCTGGCACGTTGCAAGGAGATAAAAGCATTGAGCAAGCAGGAGGCAAACATTTTCAATCGACCGTTCGGTATCGGATCGGCAGGCATATGAAAGAGCGGAACGAAAGTACACCTGTGTTTTCCAGCGATCTGAGTCCAAGATACTTTCCGAGGTTGCGCTGCGCCTCGGACACTTACTGCATGCATGGATTCCACGGGCTCTCCTTGAGACTCCGAGCAGAGTTGATAGTAGGAGCCGATGGCAAATATGGTGACTGAGTAAGTCAGCGTTTATTTTGCAACAGGATCGGACTAAACAGCGGGGCTTACACAGAAGTGCGCGGAATATAGGCGATGGCTCAGAGGGTGGTGGTCGTTCCCAAAAGCGCAGTAGTCCTCCAGAAACTGCTTCCTGTAGATGAACGGGTACGCGACGTGTATCGTAGTAAAGTAGATATCGACGAACGTGTCCGCAGAAGCTCGACCAGGCAGTTCCGTGTCGTTCTGCCCTCCGAGACGTCTAGGGCGTCGATTGTTTCCCGTTCATAGCTATCCATCAGTCCATTTTGGCCACGAAGTAATAAATCCCTTACGGAGTTGAAGAAAGACACGTCGGAAACCTTTCCGAGGTAACGCCGCGAGGAGTGACTCGGACGACGAATTGAGCGTTGCAGCAGCAGTCGTGAACAGTTTAGCAGGCTACCGGATGGTGCTGGGGCAAGGCGCTCGTCGTTCCTCGTGTCAGCGAAAGCCGCATCGATGAGTGCTTGCTCGTCACTGTTCAGCTTCTCTTTCAACCGGCGAAGGAGGCTTTCGTATGCCTGGACAGTATTCCGCAATGCCCTCACATCTTCCGTCTTCTGAGCACTCATCCAGCGCTGCACGCAAGGCTCCTCAATACCATGTTGACGCCTGCGTTTTTGCGCCCATTGGCAGTTGTATCCATAGCCCTGACACCTGCCGCAGGTGGGTCGCTGGCCGTCGCACTGTTCCATGATCGTCATCATGAGTCTCCGCGAGTAAGAGCACGAAACGTGAGCAGTACTACCTTTGACTTCAGAGCCCTACAGCTGTCGCACGCTTGAACAATGCGTCGCCGCACCGGACCTGTCTGGTCTACCATCGTTGCTGCGGCGATGGAAGATTGCAGGAATTGCGGCTCCGTACTGCCGCTCCGCCCGACTTAATCGGGTTGGATGACTTTGTGACGTCATGTAACCGCCCCGGTGCAGCCGATGTCACAGCGGCTTTCTCGAGAGAACGGAAACAACGGCAAGATCACAGGCTCCGAGCTTATGACGAGATCCGCAGGATATACATTTCTGCCAGATCCTTGACTTTCAACACTCTCCGGACTACTCCTCTGTATTCCGTCGCCTCCTTGCCTTACCCGCACTCTAATTCAGGCCGATACGAAATCAATTCTTGTCCACGACCATGGCCATTCTCGCGATCACTGCCGCGCAGCGTCTCGACTCGCGTGGGATGCCCACGGTGCAGGTGACAATGCAGACCGAATGTGGTATCTTTCGCTCGATAGTGCCGTCAGGTGCATCCAAGGGCGACTACGAAGCAGTAGAGCTGCGCGACGGTGATACGCATGCCTTTCATGGCAGAGGCGTGACTAAAGCTGTTCACAATGTCGAGCAGATCATTGCTCCGGCCATACTAAAGTCGGGCCTGGACCCGGCATTTGACCTCAAGAAGATTGATGAAATGATGATAGCATTAGACGGTACGCCCGACAAGAGCAACCTTGGTGCCAATGCCCTCCTTGCCGTCAGCATGGCCGCAGCCCGCGCCGGAGCAGCAGCGAGGGATAAACCGCTGTACGAGTTTATAGAACAGGAAAGCGGTGCAGCTGCAGATGGCTTCACTCTTCCAGTTCCTTTCATGAATGTGCTGAATGGTGGCGAACATAGCGGCAACCATATGGCTTTCCAGGAATTCATGATTGCGCCAGTGCACGCAGGATCTTTCGCGCAAGCGGTGCAATGGAATGTAGAGACTTATATGAGCTTGCGTGCTCTCATAGTCAAAAGATTTGGTACCCAGGCAGTTGGCCTGGGTGATGAGGGTGGGTTCGCTCCCCCGGTCGATCATCCACGGCAAGCACTGGACCTCCTTGTGCAAGCGATTGAGGACTGCCGGACACACTGGGAAGATCAAGATCGGCATAGATCCGGCATCACAGTCGTTCTTCACGAACGGGAAATATGACCTTGGCTTCAAAACCAATCATTCAGAACTCCTCGACTCCGAAAAGCTTGGAGAACTATACCAACAGCTTACTCGAAGAATATCCTATCGTCTTACTTGAGGATCCGTTCGGGCAAGATGACTGGACTTCGTTTGCCAAATTCATGCCAGCTCACACGTGGAGCTGGTGGGAGACGACTTGCTCGCAACTAACCGAAAGCGAATTGCTATGGCAATCGAGAAGAAAGCGTGCAACAGCCTGCTGCTAAGAGTTAACCAAATTGGGACGGTTACCGAAGCTCTCCAGGCGTAGGTGCATCTCCTCCTCGATAGGCACGGCGTTTCTAACTGCTGACGAATGGATACAGTGCCACACAAGCATTTGAGGCGGGCTGGTCAGTGTTCGTCTCTCACCGGTCGGGCGAGACAACAGATGACTTCATCGCTGACTTGACGGTTGGTTTGAAGACTGGACATCTCAAATCAGGGGCTCCCGCTCGTGTCGAGCGTGTTGCAAGTATAATCGTCTTATGGACATTGAGGACGAGATGAGGTCTCGCAAAACACCGCATCAATACGCTGGGACAAACTATCGGACGTCACATGGCGACACACGAAAGCCTGCAATGCCTGTGTAGAGATCTTCGGGGCCGTTCGCGGCCCTTCACCGTCTTGCTACGTGAGCTTCGCCTGTTTGGTGATTCATAATCTCAAATGCTTCGTCGCGCTCTCAGCCGCGACCTCGTCTACGGGTGAGTCAAAGTCTACTTCAGACCGCCAATGCCGTATGACTACCGCGCTTAACCCTTATTGTATCGTCGCTTGTACAATGCAATAAGATGTGACCAGATTACCTTGTACCTTTCCCGTAAGGCGAAGTGATTATTACTAGCTAAACATACAGATTCTACACTCTTCTTATTGCTTTGCTCCCTCAGCATCCTTATTTATACGGCAAAGCCGATCTTTTAAACGGTTAGTAAGACTTATATCTTTGTCTGCGAGCTAAGTTAACGTACTTTATACCCGAAAAGATTACTAAGGCGAGTAGATCAAAACGTATTGCGTAAGCGTTCTTTAGCTTCTACCTCTTATTTCATAATAATCTTTAGTTATAATACTGTCTTAAACTGAAGGTAGACTTTCTGATACAGTAGGAATATCTAAAAGGAGATATCTCGCAGCGTATAGGACAGCTTCCTACTAAACGACAGGTTTGATGATAGGCTGATTGCTGCTTCGTATAAATCTCGCTTCGCCGGCGAGGCGCGTTTAGGCATGGCTATCTGTCAATGCCCACAACTACATTGCATTATGGATACTGCTTGGCTGGAGCGGCTTACCATATCCATCTCCATTCCAAGCCTACTCTTGTTCTTTTGCTTGTACGACATGACATCTTCCACATGCTGACGACAGCCGCGCTAAGCTTTTGCTAACCAGATCAGCGTGAGAGGTAGGCACCGTGCTGTTCATTCAGCTGTCCTTGGTACGCCACGAGACGGGTGGAGTTTTCTAGTGCTTCCGCTTCAATATCGCCTAAGCGTCTTGGGGATCAAAGGCGGCGCAAGATGTCAAGCCGATTGCCACAGCTCCAACCCTTTGCAAAATACCTGCTCGCGCCAAGCGTTCCTTTCCTTTTCGGTGGTCGTAGACGTTGCGCTGCGGTCTGGTAGGTGCGGAGCACCTCCTTATTTAGTGGCGATTGTCAGATAGTCTCAAACCTGGCCGTGCAATCGCATTTCTCGCCACCATTTGCCGTTGCCCACCTTCAAACTATCACGTCAGACTATCAGAGACTATGTCGTCGAGGACGGAGACATTACAGCTAACGAATACGAACGGCTATAACACCTCCACCGCCGGAGATAAGTCGAAGGTGCGCTCCTTTCGCGAACGACGCTGATGGGTGGAGCGATTTCCACATCTGATGCTTCGACAGGCCGAAGAGCGAGCGCGCATTCGAAGGAATTACTAGCGATGTGTCGAGAACGAAAGCGCGCGCATATTAAAGAGCTAGAGAGACAAGTCGATGCTCTCTAAGCCAAGATGCAACAGTGTGAACCGTGTACAGTACAGCGCTTGCCAGATCACGAAACTGCACTCGCCACTGCGCTGCGGGAGAATGATGCCCCCCGGGATCTGCTCTTAGCGCTAGCGTTCGATGAAGATGCTCAACAGCGCTTCATAGAGTCCGATGCCAAGCGCCAGATCGTTCGCACAGCGCTCGAAGATGACCATGGGCAAACGACCTCTTCGCAGACGCCGGGCTGGAGTCTTGCGGATGCAACGATCGCCCCTCTTCCACCGTCCAATCTGCCTTCTGCTATACAAGCAGGTATATCTAACGCTGTGCCGCCTGCTGATTTACAAGCCCCATCTGGTCTCAGCAGCGACGTGATAGACTCATCGAAATCTGTGGGCTACGAACAAGCTAGTCCCAATCTCACTATCAGTGTCGTTGCTCCACACCAAGGATGTCGCGCTGAAGCAATACAGGTTGACGACTGGCTATCGGATCCCCAACATTTTAATAGCTTGCAATGGTCTCTTATGGAGATACCTGCCAACGGCTTGCTGCCCTCTGAATCCTACATGAATACTGTTTACGACCCACAAAAAGCTATCAATGCGCTCGATCTGGGGCAATCCGAGACGGCGACCATGGCTATCCCAGTGGCTTCCAATAGCGAAGCATCTGATACTACCAAGTGCACCGCTGAGCCACCACTGGACAAAGCAATCAACCACTGTTTCTCGGACACTGTCGCACGGGTCCCGGTTGGAGAGACCTCTACCGCCTGTTCAACAGCCCTATCATTGGACTTCCGACATAACCGCAAGGGCTTTAGCATAGCTGATCTGCAACAGAGACTAAAACCCAAAGTCAGATATCCATATAGACCCGCTAAAGAATGCCGTATCGAGGACAAAATCCTCTCCGCGGTCCTAGCGTACATCTCTACCTGAAACGGCTATCCAAAATCTGTATATAATACATGCAATATGCTTCATGCTTTCCAATTGTACCGCCGACCAATCCATCTTACCACGTACACCAAGCTCAGCAGTACCGGCACCTCTATCAGCGGCCCTACAGTAGACGCTAGGGCTTGATCGCTGTTAGCGCCATATGTCGCGGCTGCTACTGCTATCGCTAATTCGAAATTGTTACTTACGCCTGTAAAGGACTAGGTAGTAGCGAGCTTGTAGCCGAAACCGAGGCGGTAGGTAACCTATAAGGTCAGGAAGAAGATTATGACGAAGTAAACGATAAGGGGTGCGGCGACTCGGACAACCTGTAAGAATGAGAAGAGGTCAGCATGTCGATTGACGATGAGAGCCTAAGCTCCAGGTTTTGAGGGAGTTGCGTACCGAGACGATAGAATGAACCACTTTATGGCCTTGTTCCGCGAACAGGACGATGATTGTGTACAGTAGCCCAATGAGCGACTATGGGGCTATCCACTTCAGGAACGTCTTATCGTACTAGGACGCGCTAACGAGCTATCTAATTCCGAATCTTGTAATTATAGCGGCGCCGAGCGGGATCCCTAGGAACACGGCGACGCTCGTAGCGACTGTCGAGTAGGATACCGTAATCGTACTAGAGGATTGCGATATTACGTTAATAAAGAAGATGGCGAGTAGAGCGTAGAGCACTATCTGCAGGATAGAGTTAATGGCGACGAGGATAGCGCAGTACTGACTGTCGCCGCCCGCTAGGCCGGTCCAGATTAACACCTTGCTGCAGCTCAGTCACTGCTTTGCAAGGGTGAGTGATGGATTGAGTTGACACTCACTATTGCAATGCACCGGGCCAAGCCGACCAGGATCAGACCTTCCCGAAGGCCTTCTTGATCGGGGAGAAATGCCTATGCCAGTCCGAGCATAAGAAATGGCGCGATAATCCAGTTTAGTACGATGCTAAAACCAATCTGAATCTATAGCTCCTTCGAGTGGAATGTGTGGTGCAGTGTCTCGTATTGTACCTTGCATAGAATCGGATACATCATGACGAGCAAGCCGACCGCTAGCAACATCGTCAGCAAAGCTGCCGTTACGTTGCAAGTGACTTGAGCTTACCGATCGGTACAGATACTCCAACAAATTGGCCCTTCTTCAATGCGGGTCCGACGCTGGAAACAAAGTTGCCGAGGAGGATGCCTATAGCCATCGCAAGTAGAATCCAGAGGGCGAGTAGCCGATCCAGCCAGCCAAGGCTTTTAAACGCTGATTCCTTGGGTGCTGATATACCCGTTTCGTCCGACTGTCGTTCGAGGCCAACGTTCCGTTCTTTGTTCGCGCCTGCCATGTCGGCACCAGATGCGTCACGTGTATCCGCCATATTGTTGCGAGATAGCTGGCGTGTGCAGTCGCGGCTTGTTGACTCTGGTTGCGGGGGGTGCGTGTGTACCAATAATTCTGATTGCGGAGAATGCCTACTAATCTAGCCTCTCATCGATGAACTTTATGCTGTGTGAGCATCTTCTTCAGAGACGTCAGACGAAACGCTGGTGCACTATATGTTCAAGAAGAGCGTCAAAATTTGCTGTCCATCTCGCAATTGCCGGAACATGATCTGCTCGCGTCGCGCTGTTCTGTCAGCTAAAGTGACACGCCGGAAGATCAGAGGGTGGCGTTGCTGCTTCACCGGCCTACTGCAGCGCCCCAGTGACATCGGTGACATAGCCAAGCAATGGTGACACACCGCTGATGCCTGAAGCTTAAATCCACATGCAAATGCCCTGGCGAGTGACCTTCTGCACTGGCAAAGATTGTCTTGCCATATAGTCCCCGGCATTTCCTCGCGCGGCGTTGCCTCCGCGAGACAGTTTGCGTCAAGGTTCGCAGCCCAAGAACGGTTCACACTGCGGTCAACACAGCACTCAACAGCAATCAGTTATGGCGGATATTGCAACTGAAGAGCCTCTACCATGGCATTCCGCCTATCCCAAGCCAAAGTCAACGCCGGGTAGTATGACTAAGGGCGAACTACTCCAGCTCATGAGAGAAAGTGCCTGCCCGGGGAGAGATTTTCTGCTTGTCGATCTGAGACGGAACGACCATGAGGTGCGCGGTAGCCCCGTCTCTATCTCGAATGTTTGCTATCATGACTGATTGTTACATTCAGGGCGGCACAATCGCCGGATCTATCAATCTGCCTGCGCAGAGCCTCTACCCAACTCTCCCGACTCTCTATACTCTAGTAAAGGGTGCGGGTGTCCCAAAGGTGATCTGGTATTGTAGTACGCTCCACTACGTAGCTTATCTGAATGCAGACTCCAGCACTGACATTAATCGTCTCAGGCTCTTCGCGTGGACGAGGCACCAGAGCTGCTGGATGGTTTGCCGATCTGCTCGCAGCCAAGAAAGACACCAGCATCGAAAGCTTGATCCTAGAGGAGGGCATTGGGGGCTGGGCTTCTGCGGGCGACGACTTCGTCATGCAGATGCACGAATACGATGCGTCCAAGTGGACGCCAGCTCAAAAGAAGCCTGTTGCCACTACTAGTGCTTCTGGGCGGTGAGTCGAGAGGTCTTTGGGATTGTACTTGTACGTTGGGCGTAGCAGCCGATAATGAGTTACAGCAAGTTACGGCACTGTGAGAGTGGTCCTACTCAGCATATCATAGTCGTGCAACCGATACAGAACGTAAAGTACTCGACCCTAAGTAAGTAGGGTTAGGGTTAGGGGTTCTAGTCAATAGCGAAAGCCTATATCTATTGAAGGTGGAATTGATATCTGCGACTAATCCGCCGGTACCTTTTAACGCCTAGGGCCGCCCGAGGGCCTCCTAGCTCGCACAAGTATAATATAGACTGTGAAGGGCGAAGCCCTTAGGGTTCTGACACTGGCTTGATGATACGGCAGGACAGCCTGCTAGTACATGTCGCCTCAGACCACCCGGGGGGTTGGTGCCTCAGGCACGCAACCTAGGCTTAGCGCAGCTAATTCACCTTCGCTGCGTAGGCGAGTCTTAATAAAGCAGTAATCAGCTCTGTATTAAACCTACGGTTTAGTAAATTGCTGTCCTATACGCTACGAGATATCTTCTTTTAGATATTCCTATAACAGTTCTAATTACTCTCCCCTTTTTCGCAACTATTATAGGCGAACGGCGTATATACTAAGGTTCGTTGTAGTATTCAACAAGTTCGATAAGGAGAGAGGTACAAAGGCGGTAGCCTCCGCTAAGAAGTAGGCGGAGCGCTAAGCGCCTACTAGTTAATACAGTAGGACGGCCTACTAGTATATGTTACCTTAGGCTTCCCTAGGGGGTTAGTACCTTAGGTACGCAACCTTAGCTTAGCGTAGCTAACTCACCTTCGCTGCGTAGGCGATACTCAACGAAGCAGCAATCAGCTCTGTATTAAACCTACGGTTTAGTAAATTGCTATCCTGTATACTACGAGATATCTTCTTTTAGATATTTGTTACGAACGTCCGTATATAGACTTACTAAGCTAAGCGATTAGACGACCGCGCTCTAAAAGCTGCGGCGCAGTATACAGAGTAATCGTAGGACGGAACAGCGATACGACTACTAATCACTACAATACCTAGGGTAATTAGTATAATCAATAGCACTAAGTATACTAATTACTACCGAGCAAGCCTTAAGGGCTATATATATAGACAGTAGATCCTTCTTATATAGGAGTATATTCAACTTATATTACAAACCGACTAAAAGCTTACAGCGACTCAGACCTTATTGTACTTATTTAAAGTTTACCCGGACTTAGGTACGTTATATCCTTACCTAGTTACTAATAGTAGTAACGACGCTATCGATCAATTATTATCGGCTAACCGAGACTAATATCCTACGTAACTAAGAGCTTCTCTTATCCTATTAGGTAGGATAGGATTAAGGTTATATAATACTTTGAATACCCTTAAGGACGAGACATCCTTAATCGATTAGTAGTAATAGCTACCTAACGGGATTCGAGTATCGTATCGACTAATCGGGCCTTAAGCTACGACGACAAGATAAAGGTCGCTAAGCCCGATATGTTCTATAGAGATCGGTACAAGCTTAACGACTAGCTCAACTAAGTACTCCTCTACTTCGTTATAGAAGGAGTACCTAAGACTAAGCAAGCGCTTACCGCAGCCTCCTACCTTAGAGGAGACGCCTAATAATAGATTCGGCCTAGGCTTACCGACAAGCTACTCTGTAACTAAGACCTAGAAGGTATCTTCGGATCCTTCCGTACCTTCGTCAACGCTATTCGGAACATCTATAGCCTGAGCAACGACTAGTAAGTCGCTATTCGACATATCTAATACATTATTCAGAAGGGATTAGCATCTTAGTATACCGCTAAATTTAAGGAATATACCGTAAAGACCGAATAGGACGACAACGCGCTTCGTACAATATACTACCGAGGACTTAAGGATAACGTTAAGGACGAACTACTACGCTATAGTACCGCTTAAGATATACTAGAGCGACTTATAAAAGCAGCAATTAAAGTCGACGATAAACTCTACGAACGCGCTATAGAAAGACGCTATACAGGGCAATTTCGCGGACGATCTAGCTATACTTCTAACGGCTAGACCGGAGGATAGTAACGTCGCGACCCTAACGCTATAGAATTAGACGCTACCTAAGGACGCCTACGTAAGGGGTAGGGAAAGGGCAAGGGAGCTAAGGGCAAAGGATAAGCCTAGGGTAAGAAGCGAGAAGGGCTAAAGTACTATAATTATTAAAAGATAGGATATTACGCAAGGGACTACCGTAGCGGAAAGGTACGACTGTAGTAGTCTAGGGCTCTATACTAGCTAATAGAAGTTAATATAATAGAATATCGCGATCGATTATTCATCGAAGGACTAGGAACCGACGATAACTACGACGAATCGATTTACGACTTCGTAGACGAACGTTTCGAGAACGATATATTCCGAGAGCTCGCAAGCAACGACTCCCTTAAGACTACGAAGGACGCGATAGTCTCTATAACGGTACTAGCGATAAAGCTTAACCCCGATCTCGAGTCGGTACTTCTCGAATAGTAAGAGC
The DNA here is from genome assembly GCA_019670975.1 of Acidiella bohemica. Classification (NCBI taxonomy): domain Eukaryota; kingdom Fungi; phylum Ascomycota; class Dothideomycetes; order Mycosphaerellales; family Teratosphaeriaceae; genus Acidiella; species Acidiella bohemica. The sequence continues at coordinate 91,366 of JAGUCJ010000024.1, forward strand.
GCTTAATTACGTACGCCGAAACCCTTAAGGAGGGACAGATCGAATAGTTATAGTAGTCTATTCTTAACTAGAAGAAAGTATACCTAGTTAAGGAAAAAGAGCGAAAGGAACGGAAGGAGTATACAACCTTATATTAGTCGTTCTACTATAACGACTTATACTCGCGATACTATAGTTCGAAAATAGACTATAAATAGTTTCCGTAGCGACTACGGAAGGAACTTAACGCTACTATCGGATAGGACAATCTCCCGATATCGCTAGTACGCTAACTACTATAGTAGGTAAGAGACGACGGCAATATCGCCCGAGGAAGGTCTCTACCTCTATTTAGATAGGAGGATGCTACCCTATAGGAAAACATATCGCCCTAAGACGAGGAATAGGACGGATACGAAGAGGAACTAGAGATAATCAATATTTAGGAGCTAGGAATAATTCTAGAAATCCCTAAGTCTACCTAGGGGGAAGCAATAATAGAAGACTCCGAGGAGGAATATACCGACGACGACGAACTAGACGACAACGAGATACTTAACTTCTTAGTCGATAGCCCTAAACTAATTAGACGTATAGTCCTATATATCGTCTAACGCTACGAAGAGATATTTCCGAGAATCTAAGGGAAACGACGACTTAACCTATAAGGATTCGACGAAGCCTTACTAGGCTTACGAAGTATGTTCTAGAAATACCGAAGGGTCTATACTAATTTTACCGAATATACACATATATAGGAGATCGTTCTAATAGGATTAAAGTTTAATCTAGATAGTAGCTACTTTACGCCTAATAGAAAAGTTATCCTACGACAAATAAGAGAACGAATTCGACTCATCGACCTATAGTACAAGGAGTTCTACCGAATCTAAGATACCTAGTAAGACGACGAGATAATAGAACAAGAACTTAAGGCGAAATCTAAGGAGGAGATCGAATTATAGGTTATTTTACCTAAGACTCCGCTAGGAACCCTAGAACTAACGACGTTACGACAAATACTACTGCGTACAAGAGCAATTATTAGCAGATACGTCAACGTCGAACAGTAAGGAAGCTATATAGTCCTTACGCCTAAGATAGGACCCCTTAGTTAGAAAGTCTCTCTTGTACAAACTACCGAGATAGCAAAAACCTACTAGAGTCCGTAAGGAAGAGTGTAAAGGGCGAAGCCCTTAGGGTTCCGACACTAGCTTGACTAGTGCGTGCTTGGCGCTCTACTCACTTCTCAGCGGAGGCTACCGCCTTTGGTTCTGACACCGGCTTAGCTAGTACGCGCTTAGCGCTCCGCTTACTTCTTAGTAGAGGCTACCGCCTTTATACCTCTGTCCTTATCGAACTTGTTAAATACTATAACGAACCTTAGTATACACGTAGTTCGCCTGTAATATTAAGTTCGATCTTTATAGAAAATACGCCTCTACCCTCCGACTTTACATCGGAGACCGAGGTAAACCCGTCGGGGAACGAAGGCCTTACTTAGAGGGCGTCTATCGAGGAAATAAGGCGTATTATCGAAGAGATGTATACGCGGTAGTAGCTAATAGCCGAAGAACTAGCCTGTACGTACGCCGCTATAGATAACTCGGGCCCTACTACGCTTAAGGCGAGGCCTAACGCGAACTCATCGGAAGACTTGCCTACTAACGCTCTACTGAAGACGCTAATCGGAGCGCTCTCCGACGTAATAGCAGCGAGCTCCGCTAAAGAAGCGACGGGACCCTACGAGTAGAAGCCGTCCCCCTAGGACGGTAAAGTAGAGACGTTTAGGGACTACCTTCTATAGCTAAAGAGTTCCTACTGAGTACGGTCCGCCCTAAAACCCGCGCTCCCTAACGAATATTACTAGAATACCGTCTACGACACCCTACCGGCTAGGGAGCGTACCCGGATACGCTATTTCTAGGAATAGGGGAGCGCGTAATAAGGTAAGGACCCCGAAGCTTTCTTTACGTAGCTCGAAGACGTTTTTGCGGATAGTAACGAGTAGTCTAGAGCCCTAGAATAGCTTACCTACCTCTACTACGCCTACCGGCAACTATAGTACGATTATTAGTTAGAATTCGACGGACTCCTACTAAGCGCTAGCGGAGAGAGCTAGTCTAGCCCGACTAAGATCGGCTACCTAAAGAATACCTTCTCGAACCCTACGAAGATCTATATAGCATCCGTATAGAAGACGTCGGACTACTATATCTTTTCGGAGGAAGTAGAGCGGATTATAACGAACTTAGAGACTACCGACTAGTTCAAAGCGGCGTACAAACAGTAGCTAAGGGAGAAAGGGGAGGGCTCCGGTAGCTCTACTACAGTTACTATACGTTCCTATAGGGTAACTAACGTTCGGATCGATACGGATAGCGATACTATTATAACGCCTACCTAGACCGCTGGGGAGCGGCGGAGGGGCTGCGGAGACCGCTTAGAGCTAAGCGGCAAATAGCGTACTAAATAGGTAGACAGCGTAGAAAGAGAAAGACGCTGCGAGAAGAAGCTCTACTTCCGCTATAGAGCCTCCAGACACTGTATCCGCGAATACCCCTACGCACCGGTAGTACAGCCTACTAATATTAATATAACGTACGCTAAACCCGTACTAGAACCTACTAGAGATAAGTCGGACTCTACGTCGAATTCGGGAAAAGAGTAGCTCCCCCTCGAAGCTAGGAGTAGGGAGTAGACGGAGTATTAGTAAAGAAGTAGGGGCGGGTAAAGAAGGATATAAACGGAAACCTTATATATACTAACGTAGTCCTTTAAAATAACGTCGGAACCTTAGCCCTTATCGACGAAGGATACTAATACTATACTATAGTAAACGGAAGCCTAGTAAAAGGTCTCGGACTCCTATATATTAGCCGAGAATTACGGGCAGTAAAAGGAGCCTCCGCCGCTATACGCGGTACGGAGATCGAAGGAGTAGTCGCTTTCTATATAGAAATTGCCGGGTTTCAGTAGTTAGTATACGTATACGTCGTACCCGACCTAGCCTTCCCGCTAGTCCTAGGGAATCTATAGAAAGCGCATAACAAGGTCAGGACTACGCCTAAAAAGCGTCGGTTCTACTATAGGAGAGCGGCGTATTAGGTAAAGGAGGGGCGGAACTATAAAGTATACGGGGACTGTAGTAGCTTTACAACGTTGACTACTAACTTTACGACGCTCGCCGCCGCTATCTCGGAGGATATCTAGAAGGCTCTTAAGACTAGGGAATACCCGACTATAGAGGCGCTATAAGTACGGCTGCCTCCGGAAGTCTGCGACTTCGTACTACTGTTTTGTCGTCGGGAAGCGGAGAAGCTCGCTCTATACCGCCCCGGTATTAACTATCGTATCGAACTCCGCGAGAAACTAGACGGATCCTAGCCGGAACTACCCTAGGGCCTACTATATAGTATATCGAAGGAGGAACTCCTCGTCCTAAGGAAGTCTCTCGACGAGCTCCTCGCTAAGGGTTATATTCGGCCTACGAGCTTAGAAGCGGCGGCCCCCGTACTTTTTATACGGAAGCCTAGTAGGGGGCTACGGTTCTACTACGATTACCGTATATTGAACGCTATTACGAAATAAGACCGGTACCCCTTACCGTTGATCCTAGAGACCTTACGAAGTCTATCGGGAGCCCGGTAGTTGACTAAGGTAGACGTAGTTTCTACCTTCTACTAAATCTGTATAGCCTAAGGGTACGAGTATAAGACGGCGTTCCGAACCTAGTTTAGCTCCTTCGAATAGCTCGTATACCTATTCGGTCTGTCTAGGGCCCCTACAACTTTTCAGCGGTATATTAATACTTTATTATAGGAAGTTCTTAACGACTACGCGTCCGTATATATAGACGACGTAGTTATTTATTCGAGCGGTTCGAAAGAGGACTACTTCTAGAAAGTACGAGTAGTACTCCGGAAGCTTTAGGACGGAGGCCTATACCTAGACCCCGATAAGAGCGAGTTTGTATAGAAGACTACTAAGTACCTCGGTTTTATCGTATACGCCGCCGAAAAAGGGGTAGGAACCGATCTAGAGAAAGTAAAGGCCGTACTAGATTAGAAGGCCCCTAAAACGTAGAAGGAAGTAAGGAGGTTTCTCGGGTTCGCGAACTACTACCGTATGTTTATCGCGAACTACTCTAAGGTAGCCGCCCCTCTAACGGCGTTAACTAGCAAGGGTACGCCGTTCTCCTAGGGAGAAGAGTAGGAGGCCGCCTTCTAAGGGCTTCGCGAGAGGTTCTGCCGAGCCCCGGTACTTTCTTACTAGGACCCGATACTTCCGACGTGTTACGAACGTCCGTGCGCCGACGTACTCAGCTAAGCGATTAGACGACCGCGCTCCAAAAGCTGCGGCGTAGCATACAAAGCGATCGTAGGACGGAACAGCGACACGACAACTAATTACTACAATAATTAGGGTAATTAGTATAATCAATAGTACTGAGTATACTGATTACTACTGAGCAGGCCTTAATAGCTATAAATCTCCTATGTATATAGACAACAGATCTTTCTTATATAGGGGTGTATTTAACTTATATTACAAACCGACTAAAAGCTTACAGCGACTCAGACCTTATTGTATTTATTTGAAGTTCACCCGGACTTAGGTACGTTATACCCTTACCTAGTTACTAATAATAGTAACGACGCTATCGATCAATTACTATCGGCCAACCGAGACTAATACCTACGTAACTAAGAGCTTCTCTTATCCTATTAGATAGGATAGGATCAAGGTTATATAACACTTTGAACACCCTTAAGGACGAGACATCTTTAATCGATTAGCAGCAATAGCTACCTAACGCGATTCGAGTGTCGTATCGACTAATCGGGCCTTAAGCTACGACGATAAGATAAAGGTCGCTAAGCCCGATATGTTCTATAGAGATCGGTACAAGCTCGACGACTAGCTCAACTAAGTACTCCTCTACTTCGTTATAGAGGGAGTACCCGAGACTAAGCAAGCGCTTACTACGGCCTCCTACCTTAGAGGAGACGCCTAATAATAGATTCGGCCTAGGCTTACCGACAAGCTACTCTGTAACTAAGACCTAGAAGGTATCTTCGGATCCTTCCGTACCTTCGTCAACGCTATTCAGAACATCTATAGCCTGAGCAACGACTAGTAAGTCGCTATTCGGTACATCCAATACATCGTCTAAAAGGGATCGGCGTCCTAATATACCGCTAAATTCAAGGAGTATACCGCTAAAACCGAATAGGACGACAACGCGCTTCGTACAATATACTACCGAGGACTTAAGGACAACGTTAAGGACGAGCTACTACGCTATAGAGCTGCTTAGGATACACTAGAGCGACTTATGAAAGCAGTAATCGAAGTCGACGACAAACTCTACGAACGCGCTATAGAAAGACGTTATATAGGGCAATTTCGCGGACAATCTAGCTATACTTCTAACGGCTAGACCGGAGGATAGTAACGTCGCGACCCCGACGCTATAGAACTAGACGCTACCTAAGGATACCTACGTAAGGGGCAGGGAAAGGGCAAGGGAGCTAAGGGCAAAGGACAAGCCTAGGGTAAGAAGCGAGAAGGACTAAAGTATTATAATTATCGAAAGATTAGACATTACGCAAGGGACTGCCGTAGCGGAAAGGTGCGACCGCAGCAGTCTAGGGCTGTATACCAGCCAATAGAAGTTAATATAATAGAACATCGCGATCGATTATTTATCGAAGGACCGGGAACTGACGATAACTACGACGAATCGATTTACGACTTCGTAGACGAATGTTTCGAGAACGACATATTCCGAGAGCTCGTAAGTAACGACTCCCTTAAGACTACGAAGGACGCGATAGTCTCTATAACGGTACTAGCGATAAAGCTCAACCCCGATCTCGAGTCGGTACTTCTTAAATAACGAGAGCGCTTAACCGCGTACGCCGAAACCCTTAAGGAGGGACAGATTGGATAGCTTCAATAATCCGTTCTCGACTAGAAGAAAGTATATCTAGTTAAAGAAAAAGAGCGAAAGGAACGAGAGGAGTATACAATACTATATTAGTCGTTCTACTACAACGACTCGTACTCGCGACACTACAGTTCGAAAATGAACTATAGAAGGTTTCCGCAACGACTACGGAAGGAACTTAATACTACTATCGGATAGGACAATCTCCTAACATCGCTAGTACGCCAACTACTACAGTAGGCAAGAGACGACGGCAATATCGCCCGAGGAAGGTCTCTACCTCTATTTAGATAGGAGGACGCAACCCTGTAAGAAAATATACCGCCTTAAGACGAGGACTAGGACGAATACGAAGAAGAGGAACTAGAGATAATCTACGTTCAGGAACTAGGAGTTATTCTAGAAATCCCCGAACCTACCTAAGGAGAAGCAATACTAGAAGACTCCGAAGAGGAATACACTGACGACGAAGAACCGGACGACAACGAAATACTCAACTTCTTAGTCGACGGCCCTAAACCAATCAGACGTATAGTCCTATACATCGTCTAACGTTACGAAGAAATATTTCCGAGAATCCAAGGGAAACGACGACTTAGCCTACAAGGATTCGATAAAGCCTTACTAGGCTTACGAAGTATATTCTAGAGATATCGGAAGGTCTATACTAACTTCACCGAATACACGTATATACAGGAAATCGTTCTAATAGGATCAAAGTTCAATCTAGATAGCAGTTACTTTACGCCCGACGGAAAAATCATCCTACGACAAATAAGGGAACGAATCCGACTTATCGACCTACGATATAAGGAGTTCTACCGGATTCAAGATACCTAGCAAGACGACGAAATATTAGAGCAAGAACTTAAGGCAAAATCTAAGGAGGAGATCGAATTATAGGTTATTTTACCTAAGACTCCGCTAGGACCCCTAGAACCAACGACGTTACGACAACTACTACCGCGTACAAGAGCAATTATCAGCGGACATATCAACGTCGAACAGCAAGGAAGCTACGTAGTACTTACACCCAAGACGGGACCCCTTAGTTAGAAAGTCTCTCTTATATAGACTACCGAAATAGCAAAAAACTACTAGAGCCCGCGAGGAAGAGCGACTTATAGGAACTCAATAACACGAATGCTTAGAGCATATTAGCACTAGTCTTCCGCACTAAATACATCGTCGATAGACACGAAACTCTAGCTATAATCGACTCCGGAGCTAGCGGAATCTTTGTATTAGCCTAGTTCGTGAATTAACACGGGATCGCTACCTGTAAGAAGAAAGATAGAGGGTACGAATTAACAGCCGTAGATGGATCGTCCCTACCCGACGTAGACAGCGAAACGATGCCGCTATAATTAGCCTTCTAGGAGTACACCGAGGAGATTGTCTTGGATGTAGTGCCAATAGCTAGGCACGACGTAGTACTAGGTACTCTATAGCTAGAATAGTACAATCCTTATATCGATTAGAGGAAACGAGTACTTAGATTCGAGAGATACGACTACGTTATCGATATTAGCCTATTACACCGGCAGCGTTCGGTAATAGATAAGAAAAGGCAGATCGGAGAAATTAATCGCTAATCGACTACGACGCCTAGGAAAGGCTCGGACTCTACAGACACTAGCAAGGTCCTACTAGGTTACGAAGTAAGAGTTAAGGGAGGAAGTAACGCACCCCTAGAGATCCCTAAAGAGTTCAAGAGATAGAAGCGCCTCTTTTAGGAAGAGACAGGGCTAGAGGCACTACCTAAACATTAACCGTAGGACTACAAAATACCGATCTAGCTAGGAAGGGAACTACCGTTCGGACTACTATACGCGCTATCCTAAAGAGAGCTAGAAGAACAACGGAAATAGCTGGACGCCAACCTGAAGAAAGGATAGATACAGAAGTTATAGTTACCTGCCGCTTTACCTATAATGTTTGTTCCGAAGAAAGGAGGGAAACTACGTATAGTTATCGACTTTCGACGACTTAACGCGGTTACGATCAAGAACCGCTATCCGCTACCCAATATCGAGGAAATAAAGAACCGACTTACCGGAGCTAACTAGTATTCGAAGATCGACCTGCGAGACGTATTCTACGCAGTACGAATAGTACCCGGAGAGGAATAGAAAACAGTATTCTAGACACGCTTTAGACTCTACGAATTTAAGGTTATACCTATAGGCTTGACTAATGTACTAGTAACATGCTAAGAGGTTGTCAACGACGCCCTACGAGACGTACTCGACATTACAGCTATCGCCTATATAGACGATATTCTTATCTTTACTATAGGCATACGACAATAATACGCTAAGGACGTCGGCGAAGTACTCGAACGACTCGGTAACGTAGGATTCCGGACCGTACTAGAGAAGTGCAAGTTCTTTAGAAAGGAAGTAGACTTCCTAGGATTTATCGTTAGTACTAACGGTATCCGTATAGATCCCGAGAAGATTTAGTCTATTATAGAATAGCCGGTACTAAAGACAATTAAGGACGTATAAGTATTCCTTAGACTCGCTAACTACAACCGGAAATTTATTAAGGATTACTCGAAGCTCGCCTTGCTACTTACGCAGCTTACGAGAAAGGATATTAGATTCAAATAGGGAACAGACTAGTAAAGAGCCTTTAAGTAGCTTAAGGAAGCAAGTATATCTATACTAATACTAGCAATATTCGACCCTAAGCGAAAGGTTATTATCGAAACCGACGCCTCCGACTACGTAATAGGGGCATACCTTATACAGGAAATTAAGGGCAAACGACATCCTATCGTATACTTCTTAAGGAAGATAACACCTGCGGAATAGAACTACGAAATCTACGACAAAGAACTACTAGCAATCGTCGTAGTATTGCGCCACTAGAGAATCTATTATAAAGGAGCTACTAGACTAACTATCTACTCGGATTATAAGAACCTTCAATTCTTTACAACTACTAAGGATCTATCGAGACGATAATGTCGATAGTTAGAGCTACTCGGACAATACAAGTTCGACATTATCTATACTCTAGGAAGGGACAACGGGCGCGCCGACACGCTAAGCCGAAGAAGCGATTATATAGAGGGCAGCGAGCCTAAACTATAACAAATCCTTAAGGTAAACAAAGACGGAAGCCTAAGCGCAGCAAACACTTAGGAATTCAACCTAATAATAAGGATCTTGAACGACAACAACGAGGAATTCCCGATCGAATATAGTAAATATCTCGTACCGCTTAATAAGGAACTCGATTGTATACGTAACTACTACGACGGGCTAGAAAATAGACACCTAGGAGTTGCGAGGACTACGGAACGAATCCGACGAAACTATACGTTCCTATAGATAAGACAGAAAGTCTCCGACTATATTAAGAAATACGACAGCTACTGTAGGAATAAGTTATTACGATACGCTAAATATAGCAATCTGTAATTCAGACCGCTACCGGACAACCTATAGGACGAGGTTACTATAGACTTTATTACTAAGCTTCCGAAGTCGACCGATCTAGTTATAGGACAACAATATAACTGCATCCTAGTTATAGTAGACAGGCTAACCAAGTACGCATACTTTATCCTATATAGTAAGACGATCACGGCCCCGTAGTTAGGCTGCCTTATACTCGACCGCCTTATTCGCTACTACGGGATACTACGAGTCTTTATTACCGACAGAGACAAGCTCTTTACATCGAACTACTAGAAAACGCTTGTTACAGCAATCGGACTTAAGCACAAACTGTCGACAGTATTCTATCCGGAAACAGACGGTCAAACCGAGAGAATGAATCAAAACCTAGAACTATACCTACGTCACTATATGAACCTTAGCTAGGACAACTGGGTAGAACAACTACCTGTAGTACAGGTAGCAATCAACGACAGCGCTTTAGAAACAACTAGAGAAACGCTATTCTTCTCGAACTATAGAAAAGACCCTAACTTATTTATAGAACTACAACAAGGCCCGGCTACGGAAAAGGTACTTATTAAGGCCTCGGAATTAAAGAAAGTTCACAAGAAACTTAAGAAACGAATCGAGAAATCGCAACGAACTCTAGTCAAGATACGATACAAAGACTCAAAAACGGCACCTTAGCTAGAAGAGGGGAGTAAGGTATATCTTCTAACGAAGAACCTAAAGATAAAACGGGGAACGAAGAAACTAGATTACGTTAAGGTCGGACTATTTTTAGTTAGAAGAAAGAAGGGAGAACTCAATTACGAGCTGGATCTCCTAAGGGACGCTAGGATACACCTAGTGTTCTATATATCACTACTAGAACTAGTATACCCGGATACCCTACTCTAAACAACCTTCTACTACGAACCCTAAGAAGACGACGAATTCGAAGTCGAACAAATCCTAGAACAAAAGGGTTAGTAATACCTTATTAAATAGAAAGGATACCTATATACCGATAACACCTAGGAACCTAAACAAAATCTTACCTATTGCTCGGACCTATTGCGACAGTTCCACTAGGATCAGGCCAATCCTAAACAGAATTAGAGAAGCCTTCGAGGGCGCCCTAAGTCGAAGGGGAAAGCATGAAATTACTACTAGACGAAACTAAGGACAGATCTATAAGACCCTACTCTTCCTACTCTAGCTCTTCGATACAAGTCTCCTCTACTGTAATCGTATCTGCCGCACGACGATCGAGGAGATCCATCTACTAACGCAACCGCGCTTCGCGAGTACGGGCTATCTACCGCTCCTCGAGAGCTTTTTAGAGGGCCTCGTCCGCCGTATCCTATACCTTCCGCACCTCGGTAATTTTGGACTAAAGCTTTTCCTTCTCCTTTAATATTCGGTCGAACTCGGATTTTAAAACCTATAGATCGCAACGCTAGCCTCTTCGCACGCACTCGTTATACTTTCCGGATCGTATATAAACCTTATATATACGGCCGTACTTCGCGCAAGTCGAACATTTCTTTATAGCTGCCTCTCTAAACCGGTCTAGGAATTCTACTAGGCGACGGCGGCGTAGTATACTAGACTACTATAGTATAATAAGGAAAGGAAGGCTATAACCGACTAAGGCGACTAGGTATAACGCTATACTAATAAGGTAACGCTTCGGGACGAAGCTAGACCGGGAGGGGAATAGTATTACGAACGTCCGTATACAGACTTACTAAGCTAAGCGATTAGACGACCGCGCTCTAAAAGCTACGGCGTAGTATATAGAGTAATCGTAGGACAGAATAGCGATACGACTACTAATTACTACAATACTTAGGGTAATTAGTATAATTAATAGTACTAAGCATACTAATTACTGCCGAGCAAGCCTTAAGGGCTATATATATAGACAGTAGATCCTTCTTATATAGGAGTATATTTAACTTATATTACAAACCGACTAAAAGCTTACAGCGACTTAGACCTTATTATACTTATTTAAAGTTTACCCGGACTTAGGTACGTTATATCCTTACCTAGTTACTAACAGTAGTAACGACGCTATCGATTAATTGTTATCGGCCAACCGAGACTAATATCCTACGTAACCGAGAGCTTCTCTTATCCTATTAGGTAGGATAGGATTAAGGTTATATAACAGTACCCTTAACTAGAACTTCCTTTCTATAGGATTCTACGGATATAACATCTACTCTAACGTTGATCTGTATACCCTCCGACCTGAGATACCGCGCTAGACCGGCACTAATCTTATAATCGATGCCGCTTAGTACGAAGTCAGATCGTTGTAGTATAGTAACCTTCGATCCGAGCCGTATAAACATCTACGCCGCTTCTAGCGCAATGTAGCTACCGCCGATAATAATTAGAGACTTAGGCTGCTTCGATTCAAAGTATACAGTCTTATTGGTTAAATATTCAACCTTAGTAAGGTCGTCGGCCAATTGGCTAGGAATACTAGTACAGACCCTAGACGTAAGGAGTACGCGATCTATAGGCAAAATCTCGAAGGGATACTCGTCCTTACGATTAGAGCGAACTTCAACTTTTAGTCCTCCTAAACTCTACGTTAGTCGTCCGTACCCTTTAATATACCTAACGTTATCTAGATCCGCGATAACTTTAGTATATTTTTCTAGCCGAAGGGTCTCTACAAGTCTACGATTCTACATCGTAAGAGCCGCAAAATCATCGACTTACGTAGTAACATTGTCGATACTACAGAAAGGTAGACTATTTAGGTAATAGTTAGTAGTATATACCGCTTATATAAGAAATTTTGAAGGAACTGTATTATAAGGTCAATGTTATTATTGCTAAATACGTATACTAAAGAGCGTAGTTAGATATACCGTAGCTAATATTTACGTAGCATCCTCCTATTAGTAGTCCCTTGTTTATAATTGTAACACTTATAGCCTTAGCTACAGCTAAGACAGCCGCTGCAAAGGCCGCTAATCCGCCTCCTATCGCTAGTCTTAGTAAGATCCTATACTATATTCGAGACTATCGAACCGATAACGACTAATTACCTATACTGGCTAGCGACGCTTTTATAGCTAGAGTCGGAGGGTTTACAATCTTCTACGGAGCCTATTGTATAGAGTATATCTATAGAGAGAGTTTAACGGATATAAGGTCTTACGAGAAAGCGATATCGGTATTGTATATAAGCTATACTAACTTAATTACCTTCTCTATTTATGTTAAGACGGGATTTGGAATTATCTCTATAGCGGGGCGCGGACTTAACGCTAAATCCGGAGTATAGTATATAAAGGCTACGGGCCGTAGTCGGTTACCTACGGTTTATATTATAGGGAATATCTAAAAGAAGATATCTCGTAGCGTATAGGATAGTAATTTACTAAACCGTAGTTTTGATATAGAGCTAATTACTGCTTCGTTAAGTATCGCTTACGTAGCGGATATAAGTCTACTGCGCTAAGCCTAGGTTGCGTACCTAAGGCACTAACCTCTAGAGTAGCCTAAGGCGATATATACTAGTAGGCTATCCTACTATATTACTAAGCCTAGGGCTTATTCTCTCTAAGGTATTCTAAGTCTTAGGCCTCTAGAGAAGGCTCTATATACTACTCTACTAGGTAGTAGTATTAATAATAAAGGTTATAGCTCTTTACTAAATATCTTTATTCTTTATAAGTAGTAAGTCGGAATTTAATAGTATATATTATAGTCTATTATTATTATAGGAATATCTAAAAGAAGATATCTCGTAGCGTATAGGATAGTAATTTACTAAACCGTAGGTTTGATACAGAGCTAATTACTGCTTTATTGAGTCTCGCCTACGTAGCGAAGGTGAGTTAGCTACGCCAAGCCTAGGTTGCGTGCCTAAGGCACTAACCCCTACGGTAGCCTAAGGCGACATGTACTGGCAGGCTGTCCTGCTATATCAGTAAGTATAGTTTATTTAACTATAATACTAGAATATATAGCTTATAATTATAATTGTTATATAGTCTATTCTATAGTATTACTCTTATAATGTACTACTAAAGGTAGATTAGATAGAAAGTTAACAATCTCGCTTGCCTAACTATCTCGCTTGCCAAGTACGTTAAGCTTTGCTAGTAAGCCTTCTCTAATCCGGAGATACGTAACCTAAGGCCTAAGGCACCCACCTGTGACATACCAGCTACGTACTAAAGCTGTCACTAGGCTACAAAAGCCGCCTTCCACTTCTCCATTATAGTTGAGACGCACCCTAATAGTAAGGCCTTCGCCCCTGACAAGACTCTAAGAGTATAGTAGCTCTCATTGCACTTCCGTTGCTTTCCTGGTGGGGTCTGGAAAATGCTGGTATCTGTCTTGGATGCACCATTCCCCGGGGAGCAGAGAGACGCCAAGAAGTTGCGCGCATGGTTTCCATACGACCAGCTCCAGGGCCACGTCAAGATTATTGGTAGAAATGTTGAGAGCATATCCGTATCGCTGACAGGTCTGTTCCCGAACGCGCACGAGTCCCTCCGTTACTAAGAAGTTGGCAAAGGCCACATGCGCGTGTGGACAGTGAACGACCCGGATCACGATCCCACGAGCGTCTCCTTCGGCTCGTACAAGGTATGGATGCAGATGCTTCGCCCTTGTCCTCGTTTCCTGACCTTCGAAGCAGTTCCTGCATCAAGTGGCCAGCGTCGCACCGCTCACGGAGACCGGAGATCCTGCGGCAACAGCGGACGGCGCCCCGACATGCTTTGCCTCCTTCAATCTCACCATCCCGCCGCAGTGCACTCCTAAGATTCTCAATGTACCTGAGCGATGCCTCCTTCTGCCTCCAACGGCCGTAGTCGGTGGCGTCCTTCGTAACGCCGACAAGGAACAGTATGCCCAACCGAGGATCAAGTACAGCTTACGGGCTATCGTCCGTTCCGGCACGGGCGAGGTCTTCACCGCAGAGCAGGAGATCGTCGTTCTGCCGCGCGGCATGCCTGGCCCTCCAATCAACATTTCGGATTTTCCTGGTGAATTCATCGATTCATCATCTCACTCAGCACGGTTCTCCCTGTTCGGACGCTCATACAAGATGACTCTATCATTACCAGAACCGGCTCCGCTCCAGCTTCAGCATCCGACTGGGCATCCGCAGGGTGAGTTCTCGCTTGATGTTGACGTTCGCCACTCTGCTGGTAAGGAAGAGGCCTCGACCTTGTACGGGCTTTCGGAAAGCCTCAAGAAACTCGAATTCATACTGCAGCCCGTCTTTCGGGCAAAAACCTTTTACTCTACTCGACCTTTTGCGCAAGCTCCGGGTCAGGACATGGTGAATGCAGAACCCAGGGGTGTACGCTTGCACGACTCAATCATCAAAATGACCGAGCAAAGCCGCAAAGCGACGTCTTGGCAGCAAGTGTTTTCCACGGTCGATCGAATGCCCAACAAGGCCAAAGCTTCGGGACGAGCAGGTACCGAAGTGTCGCAAATCGAAGCCTGGAGGACGCGTTTCCGCTTTCCCATACGCGTTGAGGAAGGTGTCACGCCGACATTTTGTAGCGCCATCGCGTCAAGGCAGTACAGCATCGTCGCACGCGTGAGAGTGAAGGGTACGGCAGTATCTGAGTTCGTACTAGAAACTCCGATTCAGGTCTACTTCAATCCTGCGGAAGACATATACCACCTGCGCATTTCGACAGCCGGAGAAGAGGCAGGCCGCCCTCGCGCGCAGTCGACTACTTCCGCGCAGTCGCTCCCTGAGCTTCTGTACCACAACTTACTGGTATGTGATTGAAGGCGGAGCGTTATATTGAGTGGATCTCGGCTGACCGTGGTGCTGTTCCTTCACCAGACCGACGAAGATGATCCGCCGCCATATTCTGATCGCTGAAGCGTCTCTTACCCGCGTACCTGCTCCCTACGTAAGTTACCTACGACTAATGCTACCATCACCAATCATCGGGGTGCGAGACTGCTGATGCCTACGAAGTGTCTTGTTTGCAAACGAGGCATACTTGCCCGTTGCGGAGGATGCCGATTTGAAGCCTGGGACTCCCTTCCAAACAGCGGCTCTTCACGCCATCTGCGCAACCAAACTTGAATTGACACCCTTGCCTCCCTATCCCTGCTGTATTGGCATACGAAAGCCTCCGAGCTAGGTTGAGGACCCGGTAGATACATTGGCATTGGTTACAACGGTCATGCTTTGTAACGACATCTTGAATCCATGATGCGCGGCATTATGCGAACACCAACAGCTCTTCGTGCTGGTTCACGGACGAACAGGTAACTTGCCTCTCAGTCAGGTCCAAATGCATGACGGCTTGTTTTTACCACGCAAGGCTCTGCATTGTTATGAGTAATTCATTATCCAGCAAACTCACAGGTATAAACGCACTTCATGTCCGTGCCTTCAAAAATTTCTAGCTGACTGAATTGGCAGTAACCCTTGCCCATCCTCAACAGGGTCATTCTAAAGGTCCGCTCCGAAGATCACCGTCTTGCGAAGCGCGGGAGCGAACTCATGTCCGAGATTTCTTCATCTCAGCAGGACGGATTGGTCGCTGGCTAGACATGGTGACATATCGCTCGATGGGGCATGGCTGTCCTTGCGTCCCCTTCAATGTATGCTATGAATCGTCACCGGTCATGCTAGTACGAGAGCAGAGAGCGATCGTACTTGCCATTGAAATCATTTCGGAAGTCTAGAACATCAATAATTACGTGCTCGGGAGGTTTAGGCCTGTCAAGCTGCCGCGCCGCGGTGTGCTTCTCCCCAAGCCTCGCAGTGCTGTTGGCGTGTCTTGGCCTTCTATGGGGGTATTGGCAGGTGAAGGGTGACATAAGGGAAGAAGCTCCGAGGTTCCCCAGGGGTCTAGACGCATCCTTTCTGACATTCCCGTCTGCTTGGTGAGTCACCCTGGCGTTGAAGGCGACGCAAGTAGTGACATTCCCGTCTGCTCGGTGAGTCACCCGGCCCTGATGGTCTCTTTAGCCTCCACCGATGCGAGATGCCCCGACAGCGATGATTGTAGCCTCGAAGACACGTGGGCAATAGTCGCCTTCTCCTTCGCTCACATCTGATGTTCGCCTGAGATGTTGTTGAAAAAACATTTTTCGGGTGCGCCTGGTATATAACGCCAAGTTTAAGCAGTAAGAGTGCCAGGAAGCTTCATTATTTTGTCGTTGTCTTGTCGTTGTCTTGTCATTTTCTTGTCGTTGTCGTTACTCTAAGTCGTTGACAACCACCGAAAATGTCGATTTTCAAGCCGAAATTCAGCAAACAAGGTGGCTCGGACCGGGCTACGGAAGATACAGGTGACGAGGGGACTGTGTTCAAGGAGATTAACACTGCACGCATTGGAACTGCGCACGTTCGAGCCGTCATCGTCGCCGGCACAGGATTCTTCACGGATGCTTATGATCTCTTCAGCGCCAATTTCATTGTGAACATGATTGGTCTGGCCTACTATCCCGGCGGTGTCACTCCCACGTCTGTCAGCACAGCGATCAAGCTTGCTTCCACTGCCGGCGCTGTCATCGGTCAGGTCCTTTTCGGCTGGTTGGCGGACAAGTTCGGTCGTAAGAAGATGTACGGAATTGAGCTGATGATAATCTTGGCCGGGACCTTTGGGCAAGCAATCGCTGGCTATGGACCTGGAATTCCAATTGCAGCGACCATCATTTTTTGGCGGGTTGTCATGGGGGTGGGAGTAGGAGGGGACTATCCTTTGTCCTCGATCATTACCTCTGAATTCGCAACCATCAAGTGGCGCGGTGCGCTCATGAACTCCGTCTTTGGGATGTAGGTACCCCTCCCTTCAACAGGCGTCCATCCGCTGACTGTTGCATAGGCAAGGCTTTGGCAACCTGGGGGCCGCCCTCGTATCTTTAGTTGGCGTTGTGGCTTCCAAGAATACCTTCATCCTGGCCAATTCCTCGCAACAGTGCTTCGAGTCTGAAGACTGTCGGCTCGCCGCTGATAGAGTCTGGCGGTCGATCGTGGCGTTCGGTGCTTTGCCCGCCATCGCCGCTCTTTATTTTCGATTGACGATCCCAGAAACCCCAAGATACACGCTCGACGTTGCTCTCGACAAGGCTAAGGCCCGCGCCGATATCCAAGCGTACCTTGGTGGCAAACATGAGGGTCAAGTGAGTGCCGAGCATACCTTTGCGACGGAATTGCGGCGAAAGAGCGTGGGTCCGAAAGCGGCACCGGTCGAATTCATGCAGCATTTCCGAAAGTGGAAGTACGGCAAGCTGTTGTTGGGTACAGCGGGCTCGTGGTTCTTCATTGATATCGCCTTCTGGGGACTCGGACTCAACAATTCTGCGATCTTGAGCGCAATTGGATACGCCTCGGCCAAAAACGTCTATCACTCCTCGTACAACACGGCGATCGGGAATCTCATTCTTGCTCTTGCGGGTAACATACCGGGATACTGGGTATCGGCCGCTACGATCGACACCATTGGCCGTTGGCCCATACAGATGAGCAGTTTCATCATATTGACAATTCTGTTCTTTATCATCGGATTTGCCTACCACCATCTGACGTCTGGTGGTTTGCTGGCTCTCTACGTGCTCTGCCAATTTTTCTCGAATTTCGGCGCCAATTCTACTACCTTCATCAGTAAGTTCCTTGCGTGTGAGCAACAATTTTCCAAAGGCTGACAAGTCCGAAGTTCCTGGGGAAATCTTTCCTACGCGCTTCCGCTCTACAGCCCATGGCATATCTGCAGGGGCTGGCAAAGTCGGCGCAGTGATTGCGCAGACCTTAGTGGGCCCACTGAGCGACAAGGGAGGGAAAGGTAAATGGCTGAATCACGTCATGGAGATTTTCGGGGGTTTCATGATTTGCGGTGTATTCACTACGTTGCTTCTCCCGGAAACGAAGCGTGAATCTCTAGAGTATTTGGCGGAGAGGTATCACGACCAATTGCCGGAAAGTGATGCCGTCTCGAATGAACTCGAGACGATATCGTCCTAGGATGGTATAGCGCACGATGGACAAGCGTTCACACTGAAATCTGAGGCGGAGGTAGCGCGGAAATTGGTTCCTGGTGATGGGTCGGAATACTTCTGGAGTGGACATAGATCGTTGAACACTGTATATGATTACTCTACACACTATGCACGGGACTGTTCCTTCGATCCTCTGTGACTGTTGTCTCGGGGGCACACTACCAGATATATTGACAACGTCTGGTCTCGCTGTTTCTTGTGCTCTTAATCATTTCGACGTCCCTAGTGTCGTTCCGCATTTGCTCCAGTGGAAAGTGGCCGCTGCCCACAAGTCTAGTGACGCTGTTTCCACACCATCATGGCCCCCGGCAGAAGCAGTCGCGGCAGAAGCAGCCGCACACTCATTCCGAACAGCCACCTTGCTAAGCTACGGGGCATACGAAGGGATCTTTTCTAGTTTCCCGTAACGTAGGTGGGGTGCACGCACAGGAGTAATTAGTTCTAGATGAATCTGATAGTCTGGTAGAAACCGTGTCCTCTACACCGCAGCATTCCCATCTACTTAGCATATACCTATAGGGGAAGCGTGTTTCACTACCAATAGCAAAGGAATCGTGATTTTCGATTAGAACTCTTACGTGAAATTTGAACATGCGCTGTAGTTTCCGCTCATAAGTTACCGCGAACCAATCCATCGTACTATGTGCGCTACGGTCTCCAATTATACCGCGAACCAATCCATCGGACTATGTACACCAAACTTAGCAAGACCGGCACCTCTATCAACGGCCCTACAGTAGAAGCTAGAGCCTGATCGCTGTTAGCGCCGTAAGTGGCAGCTGCTACTGCGATCGCTAGCTCGAAATTGTTGCTTGCGCCAGTAAAAGATTGCACAGTAGCGAGCTTGTAGCCGAAACCGAGGCGGTAAGTGGCCCATAGGGTGAGGAAGAAGATGACGATGAAATAGACGATAAGGGGCGCCGCAACTCGGACGACCTGTCAGACGGGGCAGCTGTTAGTAGATCATTCTCCGAATGAACTTGCCCACGAGTCTCAAGGGATTTGTAACCTACCGATACGATGGAGTGGACGACTTTGTGGCCCTGTTCAGCGAATAAGACGATGATGGTGTATAAGAGCCCAATAAGTGACCATGGAGCGATCCACTTTAGGAATGTCTTGTCGTACCATGACGCGCTAATAAGCCATCGGATCCCGAATCTGGTGACTACAGCCGCGCCGAGAGGTATGCCGAGGAACACAGCTACACTCGTGGCGACGGTCGAGTAGGATACTGTGATTGCGTTGGAGGAGCGTGATATTACGTTAATAAAGAAGATGGCTAGTGGAGCGTAGAGTACCATCTGGAGAATTGAGTTCAAGGCGACCAGAATGGCAGTGTACTGGTTGTCGCCTCCGGCTAGACCGACCCAGATCAGGACCTGCCACGAATCAATCGCTGCTCACCGGAGGGGAGTGAGTCTTGCCTTAGCTCACCATAGCAATGCAGCGGGCCAAGCCGACCAGGATGAGGCCTTCGCGGAGGCCTTCTTGATCGGGAAGGAATGCCCACGCTAGTCCGAGCATGAGCAGTGGCGCAATTATCCAATTGAGGACGATACTGAACCCGAGCTGAACCCACAGGCCCCTCTCGCGAAAGCTGTAATGGAGCGTCTCGTATTGCACCTTGCAGAGGATGGGGTACATCATGACAAGCAAGCCGATCGCTAGCCAGCTCGTCAGTCGAGGTGCTGTTCTGAGGGCGATGGCGTCGCCCTACTCACCAATCGGTATCGACACGCCGACGAATTCGCCCTTTTTCAACGCAGGCCCAACAGTTGGGACGAAGTTGCCCAGGAGAATGCCCGTGGCCATCGCAAGCAGGATCCAGAGGGCGAGGAGGCGATCCAGCCATCCCAAACCTTTGAACACCGACTCCTTGGGTGCCGACGTGTCCGCGCTGTCTGACTGTCCGTGAGCCCCCACGCGCCCTTCTTTGCCCGCCCCGGCCATGTCGGCGCCCGATGCATCGCGCGTGTCTGCCATTTTAATTGAAGTGAGGTGAGAGACACGGAGCTCTCACGCAGGAGCCGGCGTGATATTTATTCGCATGTCACGTACTCGATCGCATTGCTGGGCGGAGACTAGTGGGCGGCTGATGACGTCGGCTTCAGCTGCGGGAGGATCGGAGGTGGGCGAATCAGCTGCAGTGCGAAAGCAACGTGCGAACATGGAACTTCACATCTCCTAACTTAGTCTCCCCGGTATACTTAGTCATGCTTCTACCGAGCGATCTCTGCCAGTACGTTCAGCAAAATCGCATCCTTCATCTGACATTCTCTCGAACCATCGGTCGCGGCAGTGAATCCGGGCCGCATCCGCTCCTGCAGCTCGCCCAAAGACAACCCTTTCCGGTTGTTTTGCATTACCATGAAGATGGCGACCGAACATGGCGTGGATGCGCTCCCAGGACGGAAGCGCAGAATCGCATCAAGGAAGCAACAGTCTAGCGAGAGTGGAGACAGCGGTCGTGGCTCTAATGCCTTCAACGGTGCCGTCGACCCCGCCTCGTTGCGGGGCCGAGATGCGTGATTGAAGGTGGACAGGTGCGCCTGGCTGGGTGCATTCGCCATCGTCGCTGACTGTCCACTCACCGGACTGGTTGGCAGCATCCAGTTGAGATCTCCCAACGCGCTAGCGCCGTGAGGCAGTGCCTGGTTCGATTCGGCCGAGAGCAACCAATCTTCAACCTGCGTCCTGCGTCAGTACCGTGATTGCACGTCAGTCGGTCGATCTCGCTCACGCTGTCGTCACTTGACCGTGATATACCGCTCTGGAGGTTGTTCAGATCCGGCCAAGTGCTGACCCAGAATTCAACCCGCTCGCCAGCTAGATCATGTGATGCATTTGTCGGAGGGTTGTCCACCATCGCAATGTCGCCTGGGAACGGTGTACTGGGGTTGTGACTACTTATGACCGAGAGAGGCAGTGGGACGTCAGGAGTCGCGGTTACCGGCTCGGCACTCCGAAGCACCCCGCGCACAGCTTGCCGTGTCGCGAGGGAGTCAAGGTATCTTTGCTGCATGTTGATGCTTATCCCAAGCGCGAGCAATATCTCTCGCCGAGTTTCATTTTCCCTACGAACCTGCTCGAGCTCGCTCGTCGCTGAGGGTGCTGACGTAAGGGTGCAAGGGGTACACAGGCGCAGTTGCTCTTCCAAGTCCTTGATCCGCTCCTCCAGGCTCGACACATGAGCACGCTTCCTCTCGCGACAGCGCTGCTGATTTCGACGGACTCGCTCTAGCTGTGCTTCCTGTGTCGTGTCAGCCGACCACGAGGGTCTCACCGTACGGACGTGGGAGTGCGCACGATCCTACCTTACCTTCTCTTTCAACCGATTTGCAGCCATGAGGGCGCTACTGCTCAGCGCAAAGGAGCTCGGTATGCGCGCTTCGTTTGCTCTATCGCTTCCCTTCCTTGATGTCGACTACGTAAAGCTAGTTACAAGGTCGATAAGTACGCAACCGACTTGTGTAAGTGTTCGGGGATACGTAGGAGGAGTCCATGCAGGTCATGACAAGACCCTGATCTAAGTGGTGTCATCTTACCTTAGTCTAATTGGTCCGCCCTACAAGTTCCTTTGCCTGCGTTTAGCGAAATTAAGGGTGTCGGCTAGAGTGATACAGCAGGACAGCCTGCCAGTACATGTCGCCTTAGGCCACCGTGGGGGTTGGTGCCTTAGGCACGCAACCTAGGCTTGGCGCAGCTAACTCACCTTCGCTGCGCAGGCGAGACTTAATAAAGCAGTAATTAGCTCTGTATTAAACCTACGGTTTAGTAAATTACTATCCTATACGCTACGAGATATCTTCTTTTAGATATTCCTGTAACAATAATAGACTATAATATATACTATTAAATTCCGACTTACTACTTATAAAGAATAAAGACGTTTAGTAAAGAGCTATAACCTTTATTATTAATACTACTACCTAGTAGAGTAGTATATAGAGCCTTCTCTAGAGGCCTAAGACTTAGAATACCTTAGAGAGAATAAGCCCTAGGCTTAGTAATATAGTAGGATAGCCTACTAGTATATATCGCCTTAGGCTACCTTAGAGGTTAGTACCTTAGGTACGCAACCTAGGCTTAGCGTAGTAGACTTATATCCGCTACGTAAGCGATACTCAACGAAGCAGTAATTAGCTCTGTATTAAAACTACGGTTTAGTAAATTACTATCCTATACGCTACGAGATGTAGGGTTAGGGTTAGGGGTTCTAGTCAATAGCGAAAGCCTATATCTATTGAAGGTGGAATTGATATCTGCGACTGATCCGCCGGTGCCTTTCAACGCCTAGGGCCGCCCGAAGGCCTCCTAGCTCGCATAAGTACAATACGGACGGATCGAGTCCGACCTTCCCGGCCTAGGTATACGGATAGCCGATAGCCTAGGGTGTCCGGCAGACAGTATCTCGATACTAGCAATATCCTCGACTTCTGTTCTCAGAATACCGCCTTCGGGAAGTCTGCCTGTCTAGTTTCCTTTCGGTTCCAGCAAAAGCCGGGTAACCCGCGGCTGTTGTACGGGGTAGGTTCGTAGGTAGATAGGCTAGCAGTGTAGCGGAACCACCCTAGTCCTCCGCTCTGCCCCCTCTACCGGGGGTTTGTTGGATTTTTACGGCCTTTCCCTACCGAGTGGTTTTTAGGTGTCGCTAGAGGGAGGTTATAGTATGCCTCCTTGACGGCCCCTTAAGGTCTACCGCTTAGTTCGTATATAGGGTAGCTAACCTATCTATACTGAAGATATCCTCCTAGCGCGATAAGTACGCCGACGCTAGGGTAGGGTACGGGAGTCAGACCCTCCCTCGCCTTCGAAGGCTCGTCTATATACTATCTATATATCTACCGTATCTCTACGGGCTAGGTAGGTTCCGATTTACCGGCCGGTAGATTCGGTCTCGGCTTGTTTCCTCTCTGGATTTCAGTAAGGTTTCTTGCTAGTTAGGGTGTTTGGCGAAGAAGTTCGGTGCTATATCTTAGAGGATTATAGGAGTCTAGTTTACCGGCCGGTAGATTCGGTCTCGGTTTGTTTCCTCTCTAGATTTCAGTGAGGTTTCTTGCTAGTTAGGGTGTTTAGCGAAGAAGTTCGGTGCTATATCTCGGAGGATTATAGGAGTCTAGTTTACCGGCCGGTAGATTCGGTCTCGGTTTGTTTCCTCTCTAGATTTCAGTGAGGTTTCTTGCTAGTTAGGGTGTTTGGCGAAGAAGTTCGGTACTATGTCTCAGAGGATTATAGGAGTCTAGTTTACCGGCTAGTAGATTCGGTCTCGGTTTGTTTCCTCTCTGGATTTTAGTAAGGTTTCTTGCTAGTCAGGGTGTTTGGCGAAGAAGTTCGGTGCTATGTCTTAGAGGATTATAGGAGTCTAGTTTACCGGCCGGTAGATTCGGTCTCGGTTTGTTTCCTCTCTAGATTTCAGTGAGGTTTCTTGCTAGTCAGGGTGTTTGGCGAAGAAGTTCGGTACTATGTCTCAGAGGATTATAGGAGTCTGGTTTACCGGCCGGTAGATTCGGTCTCGGTTTGTTTCCTCTCTGGATTTCAGTGAGGTTTCTTACTAGTCAGGGTGTTTAGCGAAGAAGTTCGGTGCTATGTCTCAGAGGATTATAGGAATAAGGTAAAACAGTAATATATATTACGTGCTAGGATCGCTAGTATGTTTTAGTACATTGGTTAGCGTCAACTCCTCTCGTAGGCCGGCCTTTACTTTACTAAGCGCCTCGAATACCTGCTCCTAGTACCTATTGTTTAGTATAAAGTCAACGTTTGTGAAGCAATTTTCTAGATCTAATAGCTTTGCTTGCCTGCCCTTCTTACGCCTTTGCCTGCGGGACAATCTAGTTGCTCCGTATTAGTAGTCGCAGTCCTCGTCTCTACGACGGAATCCTCGGGAACCTGTAGTACAGGCGTGTCTGTACCGAAAGTACTACACCCTACGGCGATATTGGAAGAACTAGTCCTGTATATGTCGAGGAGCGGTCAGGACCGGATCTACGGTAGGCTTCCTCCTATTAGATCGAGCGGCCAACGCTACTAGCCTAGTTAGGTCTAACCTCTACGCGCGTTTAGCTACCTGCTTCTTTACCTATTTCCTTTGGAATCCCGCTAGTAAGTAGGCTGTTAGGGCGTTCGTTTCTCGTTTCTAGAGGTTTAGTAGTCTATTCTCTCGTAGACTCCTCCGGAAGCCTCCTCCTACTATCAGCCGTAGTAGTAGATTGTGAAGTAGAGTCTCGCGTTCAGAGCGCTGAAGTCGAAAGAGGAAGGACATATATAGGCATTCGAATCGCTCGCTTAGCTTAGGGAGACCGAGTAGGGTCTAGGTAAGGCACTAGCCGTGCTTCCCGTTTGCAATCCACTGTATTAGGGCCTTGTACCGGTCTTCGGTTATCTTCTATTTGCTTTCGGATCGGAGGGCCTACGCCTAGACAAGCGGAGCCCTATATTCCAGAATTGGCGCTACATACTTATAGTACGCTCGTAGTCGGTTTACTACGCCCTAGGTCGTAGAGTAGCGGGTTATAAACGCTACGCGACCTACCGCCCTCTCGATTCGGTTATCTAGGTATTGTTAAAAGTCAATCCCGTTGGCCGTAATTGGAAATCCTAGGTATGTGTACTTATCTACACCCGGTAGTATGTCCTTGTCCTAGCTAATAGGGCCGGGATAGGTAATTGAGACGTAGCCGTACTTCCGGACATTGATACTAATACCGTTCGTATAGTACTATCGCCGTATACACCCTAGTAGACCTCTAATTTCGTCTAGGTACGAGTAGAGTAGTACGCCGTTATCCGCGTAGAACAGCCCTTTCGGGAGTCGTGAGTTGGTCGGGTTCAAGTTATAGAGTAGGTTATCGACTAGAATGTTCTATAAGAGTAGTAAGAGCAGGGAGCCTTAGAGTACCCCCCTTGTCCGCTCAAACTATAGAGATACGCCGCCGTTTGCCAGGACTCGAGAGGTCAATCCAGTCCGCAGTACCCTTAGGACCTCTAGTAGTCTCTGTAGACATTTACGGCGTATCAAAGCAGCGTCAAGCAGGGTATGGTCCACTATGTCAAACGTAGTACTAAAGTCAAGGAAGATCGCCCTAGCGCACAGTCGCTGCTCGAGAGCAATATAAACAACCGCGGCGTGCGTCAGTGTAGAGTAATCGCTTCGAAAACCTGCTTGCGCCGGATGTAACTGCATTTAAGGTATATACAACATTCTCCGGAGGAGACAGGCTTCGAATAGCTTTCGGAATGTCGTCGAGAGTACGATTAGTCGGGTGTTGAAGACTGTCTTCGGCTGCCTCGGGTCCTTGACGATAAGTTGTATATCCGTAGCGTTCTAGGCAGCTGGAGTATAGCCCTCGTAGAGGCACGAATTAAATAGGTGAGTAAGGGCAGGCAGTAGCGAGGTGTCCGCGAGTGCCTTTACCGCCTACACGTGTATACTATCGCTCCTACATGCCTTCGAGCTGTCCTGTCTTAACAGCTCCTTGCCTACCTCTTCGATAGTAAGTAGTTCAAAGTCCCTGCCTTTGCTCGGGCGTGTAGACCTCTCTACAGATATCGGGTAAGGTGCTTAGTAGCGCTTGCCGAGTTCGCGTGCCGCTTTATCAAGTGCGCTAATATCTGGATCGGAGCTGTATAGTAGGCTATTGTCCTTATCTAGGCAGAACAGCTATCGGACTATCTAGAAGTATGTCGGTTCCGAGCAAGTCCTTTTCCTCTAGGAGTTGGGTTTACATTCGCCTAGTGCTCGTCGATAGGCTTACTAGCATGCCTTTACGATTCGTCTATGTTAGTCGTCAATATCGTAGCTCTAGTCTAGCGGGTAGAGATAGGCCGTCGCTACCTCGGTCTATACTATCGCAAGCTTCGTAGTAACGTGCTCGTTTCTAAGTCGGCTGTTCTAGAAGCGCAGTAGCTTGGGATTCGGGTACCCTAGGGTCGTAGCACTCGTCCAATCCAGTAGTAGTAGGTATTTGTGATCGGTCGACAGATCTAGGCTAGCGGTATCTACTAGGTGAAGATTACAGTAGGCGAAGTGTCGCTTCGCAAAACAATAATCGATAGTCAGGTATAGGAACCTTTAGAAGCCGTCCGGTAGTCTACTATAGGTTGTAGGGTCGAGGCGTTGCATTCCAGCAGCTTGTATCTATAACGAGATACTTGCTGCACGTTCGTCTAGGCTGCTAAGGCCGGTGCGTTGGTTGTATCGGATATTTACGTCGCTAAGGACGATGTCCCTCGATTCTAGACTAGCTAGCAGTGCTTCGACGTCGCTCGAATTCATCGCGTCTTGCTTCGTTCCCCGTGAAGCATAACACTGTAGAGGCATTCTTCGACCAGCTTCAGGCTGTAATCCTATATCAATACCGCGAAGAGGGCGGGCGGATTGAGGACGTTGATATCGTAGTAAAACATCCGAAGAAAAGTATAGGCAGAGCAGAGATCTCACTTGACCGAAAGGGAGGACAGGCGACCCGGAGACTAGTGTTCAATTGCCTGGAAAATTGGGAAGGATGATGCAGTAGAGCCGGAGGTCGCGCTACTGCGTTCTGGCGGGAGGAAGCACAATAGATATGAAATCGAAGAGGGTAAGTAGCGCCTAGTATCGAACGCTCTAGGTTTGAGAGGTTCGGTTACAAAGCAGCGACGCGAGAGGGACTACGCGTCTAGACAGAAACGGACATCGCATTCAACCTGGCTCTGGTAGTAGTAGCCCTAACGGGCACTATCCTATCCTCGTCGAGGCGATATATTACCCCTATGCCCCTCTAAACTCTCTAGAAACCGCCTACCTCTATGTTTGAGTCCTTTATAGAGATAAGATACGCTGTAGGGGATAAAGCAATGTAACCCGATAGTCCGAATTCATATTTAGTTCTCGCTATCGTGCACGGCCATGTTGGTGTACCTTAGGCGGGAGGCGTAGCGGCTAGGTAGTATGCATGCTCTACTCGCAGCTCTAGTATACTAGAGCACTCGTACGCGTGAAAGGCAAGCGTACAGGATAGAATACTACGCGCAGGTGTCCTACAGGGCAGTAAACTAATAGAAACGTGTACAAAACTTATTTGCGGGATCAAGTAAATTAAGCAATGCTACTGTATCACCCTTTCCCTCGTATCCTTGGACGAGCTTGACGCCTTTGATGGCCTTGACAGCCCTGGCCGCCTTGACCGCTTTAACGACCTTAACAACCTTAACGCAAACGACGGCCTTCCTAATCCTAACATATTATGCACGACAGGGTAATCTCTACCAATCGGACAGGGTTCCTTTCAGACTAGGGGTCAACTGCTGCATCGTGGCTACTACTTCGCTTAGTAGTGCCTTCTTGTATGCACTATAGTATTGCTCCTCACGCATTCACATGTGGATTAGGTGCGCGATGCCGTTGGTAAAGGTAAGCGCTTGTCATTGGCGCCAAGCAGGACTTGCTTCGATATTTGTTCTTGACCGCTACACCCAGCCTTCGAACATGCGCACCGCAGATATACTCACCGTCTTGCACTTAGCAGTTCACCAGCAGGATTCTTCGCTTATGGTTTTGGTATGCATAGGGCATGGATCTTGGCAGCCATCCCGTGTCGCGCTTCGTCCGCAAACCCTGTCTAGCTGTGTCACAGGGAAATGACCAAATGGGCTAGCTAGATTAGCAAAGGCATTCAGATCGCTCCGGTGTGCTCCCAACCGCGTGATGCTCGATCTGGTTGGGTACCTTGGCTAGCTTTAAGTGATCCTTCGATCGATACCCTTCAGTCATTACTACGTTTGGGCGGTACGACTGTCCATTCCGAAGTCAAAGTGCCTCTAGGAACAGGAAATGCGCGCTAATGTTTGGGGCCACACTTCCCAGGGGCATAACAGCATGAAGCTCTGCACACAAGCATGGACGCTCAACTTGGGAGACTAACCGCTACAACTGCCACCTTCCCTTGCCAGTGTGCGACTATGGAGGAGGCAGAGAAAATTTGGCTCTATGGACCTCCCCTGCCGCCACAGTAGCCTCTGAATTAGAGCATCAGGCGTCGGATCATACCTTCCCAAACAAAGCCAACATTCTGAGTTCTCCGTGGCGAGCCTTTCGGCGAAGTGGCAATTGCGATTTCGTTAGAGGCGTTAATTAGCTACATGAGGCCCCTGTTGCAGATATGCACGGTCTTTCTCTCCCGAGGGCGCAAATGGCGGTTTCAATCGAGCATGTCATTTAGGCCCGAGCACCTGGCAGTTCTTGACGGTATGCTACCCGACATACAGATCCTCGTCGCCTCCGTTAGGCTTGAGCCTTTGCGGGCACAAAGCCTTCATTGGTGGGGTTTGCCAAACCGAACTAGTGGCTGCTCAATATACCACAACGTTGTGCCACGCAACAACTGGCGACTCGCCCAGGACATGAAATGCCGGTGTTTGTCTGTCGATCGCAACTCTCCGAAGTCTATCGCAACCACAATTCAAATAGGCCTGAGCCGACGGGACCAGAATCTGTGCCGGCGCGAACCCCAAACACGTCGCTTGAGTATATACCATAGGCAGCTTGGTCGCCGCTCACGGATCACAATCCCTATCATATCGGCGCAACACAATGCCTGACCCCATTGCCGCTGACAGGCTAATCGCGGGACTACCAGCGGAGCAGCTACGGTCCTGACAGGAACGGAAAGCTCATGGGAGAGGTCAGGGAAAACAAGCGGGCCCGTGAGGTACGCAAAGCACGTCGTCTGGTGGTCGGAGGCGCAATGCAACTAACTGCTCCGAGGCCTGTGAAAAATGTCGACGGTACAAACGAAAATGCAGCGAGCGCCGGCCGTGCTCATTCTGCCGAGAGGAGGGTCTTTAATGTGGATATTCGGAGGCTAAGCGAATAGAGTGAGGAGGATCCTATCCCAAGCCACCCACCTTTTGGCTAATTTCCCCCCTACAGCCCCATGGAGAGAGTACAGACTCTGATGCAGCAGTACAATGATGGCATAGATACAGTGATTGCGAAGCTAGATTACCTTGACAAGCGATTGCACCAACTCGAGTCGAAGCACTGTCGTCAGCCCGAACCACCTGAGGAGGTCGTCAAGAAGCCGGGAGACCACAGAACTGGGCCGCAGTATCTACTTCTTCTCTGGCCGAGCGTCAGGTCCTTGATGAAGAGAGGGGACATGAAGTATGACGATAGCTTTGTCAAGGAAGCGGAAGACCGTGGTATCCTGCGCATACATACGCGAGGCGAGGGAGTTGATAGGGACGACAGTACGCCGCCCGGCGGTCGTGACAGTGTTGTGAGGAGCGAAGATAGCACCGCCGACGCTTTACTACAGAGTAACTCGACGCCGCTAAAAGCTTCTTGGGGCACAGGTATGTTGCCTCAGGCACCGGTGAGCGATACGTGTTGCTCTCATACCTGGGGAGGCCTGAAGCCGGACGGTACACTGAATCTCGATCTTTCGACTATAGACGATCTTTTCGACAGCTATATGGAACACTTCTATATAATGCACCCGTTTATCGACAAGTTGTCGCTCAGGTCTAGTCTGGAGTTGTTCAAAAAGACGACCTGCCAGGAGATGCCCAGGATACGCACCGCATCCGTTACTCTGATGGGAGAGGACTCGAGATGCTCGAAGAAACGGAAGCGCACGAACGGCACGTACGAGGATACTTCGAGCTACGAGTATGCGCCGCCCGACGCACCTAGAAACGCGCTTATGTTCTTGATCTTGGCCCTAGGAAAGATCTGCAGGCATAAAGAGCCTCTGCCGGGCATCGTGTCAGATGAAGCGCTCGTTGCTAACTCGTTCGGATCGCAACAGCTCATCGCAACAGCTCATCGCGGAGAGTGGTGTCAGCTCTAGCCCACCGGTACCGCCAAATACTACAGCGGTCAAGTCCTCACTAGTGTTCCCAAATACAACGCCGGACGCAAACACGCGTCCACACACGGACGACTACGGGCATGAGCATGCGTGCGGCCGCGAGCCATCGATGTATAGCGGCGCCCCATCTGCGGGACCACGGAACATCGATGTGATCCCAGGTCTCGCATATTATGTAGCGGCGGCTAGGATTATTGGCGATCAGTGCGACGGTAACGACCTTATTTACGCTCAGGTATTCTTACTAGCCGGCTTATACAAAGGTCAACTACCCCGGGTCAAAGAGAGTATAAGCTAGATTACTATAGCTAGGCGGGTAATACTTAACTTGCTAGATCGCAACGAGCTCTATAGTCCGCCCTGCTAGCAGGCAAATATCGACGAGGGGACTCTACAGAAAAAGTTTGAGCAAAATAGAAAGAAGATTAGGGATAAGCGCGCTAATATAATCGTACTCGTATCGTAGACTGTACTATAGCTCGAAAGCGATATCCTAGCCGAATTACCTCTCCCGTCGAGTAGTATTCTAACTATTGGGCAAAAGCTTCTATTCCCTTACTAGGTTAACTAAGACGAGGCTTATAACAAGTTCGATACTAGCGTAAACCGAGATAAGGATAATAATATTATATTATTCTATAGTATACAGACGTTCTTACGGCGCAAACTTAACTAAGGATATTAAGAGATTTACGGTAACGCTCTATATAATACGTTACTATCTCAAGTACAGGAGACACTTATCGGCTACTAGACCATCCTCGACGAGTAGAGGAGTCGGCTTCTAACTGCCCTATAATAGAATAATAGGGATCCGCCTACTACGGACATCCTAAGTGCTCGCTTACGTACAAAGTACTAGGGCGTATACTACGTCTTCTCTCGGCCTTTCTTAGACTATGTCTTACACATTATGCCGTATATTAAGGCTAGCGGGAGTGTCCGAGATGTCGCTTACGATACGAACAATAATACCCGCGACAAGGCTGAGTTGCAAATTTTCGAGGCTATTATAGGCATGCTAGAGCTCGAAATTATACGAGCAGTTAAACGATGCGTAGCCGCGGCAATACAGAGCACCGTCGCCTTCGATGGTATGCCAGGCGGGCTGATCACGACCAATATTCATGGTACAGCGCATGCGTAAGTTGACCTTTCCTGCGCTGCGTCCTTTTACTGACTTTCACAGACAATTCGGCAATATGCTGGTCCTGGCAGCGATATTCACTTGCAAGCATCTGACGGGTCTGGTGCCCGAAGATTGCTTCCGCGTCCTTCTAAAGCGTACAATCGCCTTCTTGAGACGCCTGGCGCCTATCTTAGCAACATGCGAGATTGACTGCTCCATCCTGGAGAAAATTCAGATGATCATTTTTGACGTGCCTGCCGACGAAAAGCACGTTCAATAGGACGAGGGCGTGGTCACGTACGACATGAGCGTGGGGATTTTCTTCAGCGCAGGTGTTCAAACTAACTGATAGCGATCTGCGGAGCTGAGGACTGAATCTAGAGAATGTAGTGTTCCAAACTGACGCCCCAAAAATTGCACCGTCAACATAAGCAAAGCTCGAATCCTGTTCGAGTGGTCGCTGCGCCCGGCGGTCAAGTTTGCCAGCACGAAGATGCTCTCGAGCTATAACGCATTGTGCTGCTACGGTCGAAAACCAATGAGATCAAGCTCGCAGGGCGACGAACGGCTGGCTTGTCAGTACAAATGGCAAATATCAAGGAACGCGGTCATGGCCGACCAACTTCACGCGCACGATTACGTGCGCACATTTTAATCAACTCAGAAATCGTTTTTCTGTGTGCGTTTGGGGATTCGAGAGGGTTTACAGCTCTTCGATGCCATTCTCAAGGTTGCCTCACAAAAGCATCATCTCGGTCGACACCCCTCGTGCTCTCGCGATCAACTTGACCGATCTCAACACGTGATGTCACGTCCACTGGTACAGCTCCAGCAACTTGTCGAACGACGCGATGAGGACCATCTAGTCCGTTCATCATATAAACAGAGTCGCCTGAGTGCTAAGAAACTCCATCTCCACCCCGATGCGACAGCAGCGAATTCTCCCCTGTCCCACCTGCCATGCTTCACTTGAAGCCGGTGTCTGCCCTTCCACGTCATTTCTCTCTCTGCATAGATCGACGCGGTCTATTAAACGCGGCATTCGGAGCACGGGTCGGGCGCGAGAGGACGTTGCAGCCGGAATTCATTGCCAAGTGCTGTCCAAGTGTAGGAGTCAGTCACCGCCAAGTCCTCATTCGCCATCACATTGCAATCCTAAGTCGAAGCAACTCTTGTTTTGACCTTGCTCACAATCGATGCATTGATCTGCGCTGTCCCGTGCAGATTTCCGCGCGTCTCGCGGTCCCAAGAAATGTCATTCTCGCGTGTCGGTGCGCCACGGGGCCGCGCATACGAGATCTGGTAGCTTGAAGCTATGGACTGCAGCCGGCTGCGATCCAACAGGAGGACCGTGCACCATGAGCTCGCCAAGAGACATCCCGCCTGGTGCAGCAGAACGGCCGTGCGTTCTATCGCTTAAGCCTGGAGGTCTGGGCACACCCGATCCGAGACGGAAAGGCAGTCGGGGCTCCTTCACCGTCATTGCTGCAAGCGTGACCGTGTCACTTATGACGACACGAGCAGATGACCGGAGACCTAACCTAAGAACGCCAAAAATAAGCGGATGGCCCCGAATCTGCAGCACTTTCACTGGGCAACAGCCCGATGTTGCCTCGCAAAGCCGCTCCCGCAACTGAAGACCCCTGTCTAACCGCTGTCTTCTATCCCACCGCGACGAATGGAGTGCCTTGTTGGGTCATCAGTAGCTTTGCACATGAGTTCAATTCGTCCAGTTCTCCATACCAGTCTTTACATCGCAATTTTGTCCACTTGAAGCACTGGTGCCTTTTCTGGCGCTTTGAACTCCCGTGACTGCAGCTGCAATTTCGCCATCACGCTGCCGAAGATCACGCACTCTTTATGATTCAGCAAGCCCCTCGGCTGATTCTCCAGAAATTCGCTCACGAGAGCCAGCGCTCTTGATACTTCTTTCACACCTGTCGGCGTTTGGGCAGCCGGTCCGGAGGAAGACGAGACTGTCCCGCGCTTCTCTTCCACTGTCGCCGTAGGCGAGGAAAGCAACGGTTGCGTTCTCTGCGGTGATGAGGCGGTGAATGCTGGCGGATCTTGGTTTTCGCTCCTGACCGAACCCCATGCTCCTTCAAACGATGAAGTCATACCGCTAGGTTCCGTGGATACGTCGGGCATGGGTTGGGACGGAGCGAGCAGGCTGCGGTCATTACCACTCGGAGGTGTCCATCTAGGATGTAGGGAAAGTGGACCACGGCCGATGCCATGTTCAGGCGGCGTGAAGCACGGAAGTGTGAAGTTCGCATCGATGACGGAGACGGTACTCGGCGAAGTGCGGCTCTCTACATGAAGCGGCTCCTGTGGACCGGCCGACTCGAGATAGTCGTGGGGGCTCTCAACCCTCAGATCCTCTTCCATGTTTATCCGATGTAGACCTTCCGGAAAGGCACTGCTCGCCTGGCGCGACTCTAACGCAGGACAGGACATTCGCTTGGCATTATCAAACGTGAACGAGGCTTTGCGCGATTGCGCATTCACCAAGGTGTAGTTTCCCGTGCACCCCTCAAGTCTATCGTCGCAGGTGTCTCGATCCTTCGGTGCAAGGGTTGGAGGGGCAGCAATGTTAGGGATGCTCTTGTGCGTGCCGGTCTTAGTATGCGATGTGGACTTTCGCTAATGGTAAGCTTGTTAGAAGATAATCTTGAGGTAGTCATCGAGTCTGCAATGATACCTGTCTGTTTACCCTGGTATGAGGCTCCTGCCGTTTCTTTCTATGCTGCGTAGTGGGAGGACTGCAATCAGACGGTCGCAAATATTTATCCTTATTCCGAAGGATCTTCGACACCGTACTATCGCACGTTTAGTCGACATTCCCAGCCAGCACGATTGCTTGTTGCACAGACGTTCGGTCTACACCAAAGCCCTCTATAAGGCTGTCAGCACCATAGAAGTGTCGGGATGATGACGTCTACATACTTCCAATTGCCTTATGCGTAGCCTTAGGGTTCTCTTCAGAAAACTGACATATCTGCTTCCGATCGGAGTCGGTAAGAACCTTCTTGGAAGTGGGCGCAGACGTCCCTGCCACAGCGGTGACTGGCGCCCGTATGAAACCACTTGAGACCTGTCGACCAAGTTGACTGGGGATAAATATTATCGCCTGAGATGTCGCATGTAACTGAGGTTTCAGCATCGATGGCCACGCCGGCATTTCGTACAGCTGAGCTTGCATGGACACATCTTCCGTGGTCCCACGTGTGTGAGGGTCCATGTGGGAAGAGAAATCGGTCCACCCGGGGATAGAGGACTGTCGTACTGATGTGCCGTGAGGATAACGAGGTAAAGAGCAGTCCCATGATCCCGTGGTTCCGTGGAGTATCTCCCCATGACCATGCTCGCTGTTCAACATGTTGAAGATGAGGATCCCAGAGGAAATACAGAACAGTGGACGCAGAAGCAGCGATGCGGACAGGACAGGTCATGGAATGGCTAGCAAACCCGCAGCCCGATCTCCCGTCTCGTGGCGGTGCGCACGGATGTACGAGGGATCTTTTTGAAATTCCCACTGTCCGGGGGTCACTTTGCTGTGTACAATCGCGTCTCAGATAGCGCCGTGGATGGGACGGGATGGAACTCGACTACCGAGATAATCCACCCACACCGCCGGTCAATAATATGACGCCGGTTACTTCAGAGTGCAAGGTCTGGACAGCGGGCCGTCAGCCGCGACATCGGATTGGTACCATCTCGCGCGGATTCCACGGCAGTAGGCGCCACGTCGAGCCCCCGATCCGGTCGACCCTGAGCTGAGGCTCGGTTCGAGTGATGTGTACCTCATGTGGTTATGTCCGGAACATCGCTAATACGACGCCTTCCGTTTCGACTGTGGCGCGGAAGGAACCTCTATTTGGCACGACAGTGTTCCAACACTCTGCGGTGGCACCTCATGAAATTGCCGTGGACAGGATCTGCTCTGTACGTGACGGGGCTGCAGCCGACTAGAAAAGTTGCTGGGCTTGGCAGCCATGCACGAAACTCCTGGAGGTCGGCGATGGTTCCACGGCACGCTAGATTCCTCGAGCCGACCCCGAAGCGTGCGCTGCGTGAACGTACTAGGCGGAATCGGCGGCTTCCCACGGTTGTCATTCCCATTGGCGTCGAGAAGGAAGGATCTTCGGCGTTGCATGCCCACCCGGGATCGGTCCAGCCGGCTGGAGTTGATGCTGGACAGGAATACAAACAAGGCGCTTTGGTGCCGCTGAGCCGTTCAGCCCGATCCTCGAAGGGACTAAACCACATAGTCAGGCGCGAAACTTGGGCGAGACGACGAAGTTGGGATGGCGGCCGAGCCGAGAGGATCTTTGCCGGCTCCTCTAGTCTACAGGACTATCGAATCCGTCGGTATGGACGCTTGCGGCAGACAACTCCGGCCACAAGGCTGCAAGTGCAGTGCACAGACCTTATCACCCGCTCGAATGTACGGAGACAAGTTCGTGGGTCGACTCGCCACCCTCTTCCATGCGTCTCCCTGGCGATCTCGGGTCGATTCCTGTCGCCTTAGTTTCAGTGCCCCGACAACGCCTTCTCTTTCGAGCAGGCCCAGGCCAATATTGTGGGTCGTGAACCACCAAGAGAACCTGAATATGCTGCATGATCGCTGTGAGCACTGGTCGATCTGAGAAGCCGGTCCAGAACCAGTAAGGGAGCAGGCCGCTGTGACGCGTGAGCTGGCATCCTGTGTGTCTCTGGTGGGGCACTTACAATTGTCGGCTGGCCATGTACATGAGCACAATAATAGCCCGGAAGGTGGATTTCTTGGCAGGCAGAGTCAAGCCGTTCTTGACGCGCACAACCACGTGAACCTGCATCCCAAACATAGCGACCTGCACCGCAGTTGAGAGGGCGGGGGGTACCCAAAGAGCGGCCAGGCCGACCATCTAGTTGGTTGATCAGCCGACCGGTCAATCACCGTTGATTGGCGACGCTCACATTGAAGGTCCATGCAAAAGCTTGTAGCATGATGGAGACGAGGAAGGTTATTGCGATACTCCCACCAAGAGACGCCGTCGTCAAGATGGAGCTCTCCGACCCAGTGATATCGGACAGCTCCGCTAACATGGCACTTTGGCCGCCCAACATCACCCCGGTCAGGATCATCCGTGTCACATGTTCCTGAGGTCTTCTTAGCCTGAACAGCCGGTCCGGATCGAAGACCACCTACTGCATCCGCTTGGCACTGGATCCGGAGAACAACGTTGCAACTGCAATACGCAACACCGGTTAGGGTCGCGATAACGGCTACGATTTGCCTAATGCATCTGCGTGTTGTCGCTATAGGGAACGCCCGAACCGCCGTCAGCGCAGAGTATGCAAGGAACAACGTCTCGACGCAAATGCCCGCGAGGGACAAGGAGGAAAAAACGACTTGCACAATGGTGTTCTGGTCCATGGGCAGCGGGCGGTGGTGACGGCCAGACTGAGGTGGCAGGTCTCGCTGCAAAGCAGCCACTTTTATATAGACCAAGACCCGCAATCGTTGTGTTGCCCTGCGTTGGCGACGTGAGCTCATCGTTTTCCAGTTCGGAGGCAGCTATGATCACCATCAAGTCAACACTGCCATCCAACAAGTCCCTGTGCGTTTCGCATTGACTCGATGGGTGCGAGTAGAAAGATTGTCAGTCTAGTTGGTCAAGCCTAGCCAACCAGCGTTCATGGATACAGAACCGCCCGGCTGCAGGAGAAGACCCGCGATGCCTGAGATCGTGGGACACGGCACGGCCGGCGAACACGTTGCCTGCGCACGGTCTCACGAGCACCAGGGCATAGTGCTCGTAGGTCAATGCTTTTATCTCACGCCTCGCCCTCGACAGCCCAGAAACTACCATCCTTCATGTTCTACGTCCTCGTACTGTATGGCTGTGAGCACCCAACTCGCCTCGCTCCTTGACCGGTTGAACCCCGAGGACGTCGACAAGGATGAGGTAACGTTTTGCACACGCACTCGATCACAGGATTTGGCTGACAGAAAGCAGCATCTCCGGCGGGCATTTCAGCGATTCTTCGAGGGTGTGGACGAACATTCATACCGTCGCTTTTTGAAATCGACACGTCCCCGCCCCAGGGAGAATACATGCATGAGCTCCGGGAAGACGCGGCCCAAAGCGAGTGTTCAGGGGTATTTTGAAGACCGGCGTGATACGAGGCAAGAAAATGGCAAGAAGCGAAAGCGCAAGGCGGACACCAGCCGCCTTGTTCGGGCGGTAGAATGCCTTCAGTCATCGGTGGGGCTCGACGGGGGCATCTTTCGTGAGTTTTGGAATCCCAGGCAGCCAGAAGAGACACCACGCAACCAGGCGTCCAAATATGAGCGTTTGATGGCAACCCAGGTCCAATACGATCAACGGCACATTATCGGGGAATGCGCTAGGCGGCTTATCCTTCTCTACACACACCATGAGGTTGAGAATCTCGAGGACAGAGCAGATCGGACGATGGTGATTGGCAACCGCATCGAAACCCGGTCTGCGGCAGCCATCCGAGAGTTCGCCAGGCTCAGTGGTCGGGCGCAGGCGGAGGTGGAGACCTCTCGGTCCAGCGCTCGACCTTACATCGAGCTCGCTGAACGCTTCGGCCTTGGCATTGTCCTGATGTGTGGGGACGAAACCAGGGCGTTGTAAGTAGATGCTCGCCGTCTCGTTCATCAGCAGGTGCGTGTGACGCTGACGGATGTGACAGATGGCACGAGATCACCAACGAGGAGATACAGTGGATATGGGACTATTGCAACGAGAAGGCCAGAGACATCGTCGAGGCAGCGCTGCAGTTCAGCGTCGGCATCATTCGGGACATCCTCTTGGGCGGCCTGGCGGGATATGGGGCTAACGAGGGGGAGTTCAAGCGCGCCGAGACTCGTCTCTCCCAGTGCTTCCGTCGGGACTGCGAACGGGCCATAGGCGAGGAAAGCGACGGGCGCTACGGCGTGGATGCTCCAGGCCCAGTTGCAGCCGGTCCGGGAAGTCGGAACAAGCCCGCTGAAGGCCTGCTCGACGGCCAGTCGGCTGTCTCGCCGGAGGTATCGTGTGTGGGCAGCAGCGATCACTATAGCAGCGCCGGGACGAAAGTAATGTCGAAATTCTGGGTGCCCAATGCCTGTTACGAAGGATGGTGTTACGGCGATGCCTTCTCCGAGCTCTTTCCGAAGGAGACCAGCGTAGTCTACGGTCATTGATGTTTGACGGTAAAGGATATAATGAAGCCACCTTCACCGCATTCCCATCGAATCTCTTCGGCCCAAAGGTATATTGACCCTCGAGCACCTCGACCTCCCCACGGCAATGAATCTTTCTCGCTGAGCAGCACAAACCCGTAATGCCTGCCTGCCTCAGACCCCGGGAACACGCCTTCCCATGTGCGAAATGTGGAGGGCACACCCCAGTCGATCGCGTTGTGTCCCAAGACCTACGCAAGCCTCAGCAAGCCGGCTCAGTAGCACATGTCTTCTTTCCTTCTCACCTTCTGAACCTCCGCCTTTGCAGCATCGATCTCCGAAGCTCTCACGTGCTTAAGCCTCCCCAACGGGCCTCCCTTGGCTGGATCCTCGTAATTCAAATTGCGCAAGACGCTTTCCGCATCCTTGGCAATGGCCTCATCGATTCTGGTCGCACATGATTCGACCTGCTGTGTCGACATCCCTTGTCGCAGACCCTTCTCCGTATAGCGATCCAAAGTCCACTTTCCCGGTGCGCGTTGCCAGCAGTTCTGGCTGTTCGGTGTGATGTAAGCGGGCGCGGTTCGTGAATGGCCCAGTGCACAGTAAGCTGTACAGGAGGTGAGTCGGGTGTGAGTTTCAGTGCGCTGTGATTCATCTGTAGTCCGTTTCGGTCCGCGTGTACGCCCGTGCGTTACGAGAGCAACGTATCGTAAGCCCGACGCCTGCCACGAGCTGGCTCCACACGTGCTCGGTGCGGGGAGTCGGCAAGGTTGGAGAAAGATTATTCCGCTTTCTAGCCTGAGGCGGCAAAGAGCGCCGAGAACGTGGCTCTCCCCGTGTGCGCTCTGTGCCTCTGTCGCCCTTTCTTGGTCGTCCGAGAGGGCGTCTTTGGTGGAGTTATATCATCATAAGCTTCGCCGGCACTCAGTGTCGTGCCCACCATGCACCAGCGTCCAAACGCCCAATCGCGATACTCACAGGCTTGAGGTGTGCTGGCGGGTGGCTTGTGCAAACGAGCACATATCCTTTCAGACACGTCTGTGGCAAGGGTCGAAGAGAGACGTCACTCGAATCTCGTTGGCTCTGATGGCGGTGCGAAAGAACAGGCGAATGGCTCCCTCGGTGACCGGTCCCAGTGGATCACTATCCGAGAGCGTGTGTATACGTGCCAGCGCATCACATGCAGCTAAGGACCTCTAAGAAAAATGTCTATACAGACCCAATCCCCCACCTGACATTTCTGATTCGGAAAACAGCCTCAAACGCAAACTTATGGGTGTCACGAACATTCACCGCCCGCTGCAGCTGGTCTCTTGAGCTGGACAGAGTACGGCGTTCCATGACCAAGCCTTCATCCAACCCTTGCAACAGCCAGTCTTTGTCATCTATAGCCTTTGAGTCAGGCTGACGTAGATAAATACGCATGGTGTCTACTGACAACTTTCCTGGACTGCTGCATGGGCCGAGACTCAGACTCACATGGGCCGAAGATCGTTGCAGCAGACACTCCACCAAAGGTTTCCCAGATCACAATCAGCCCGGGACTGGCCACACATAACGAAGACAGTCCGCAACACTACCTCAAAGTGATAGAGGGCATTTCGGGAGCCAGCAAAGCCATAGTCATGATCGAAGATACTGTGGAAAAGGCCGCGACGAGGATGTTACACGCAGCTTTGAACGGCTACTCAACCGTGCTGTCCGCCGCTGTCCACCCCCGTCCTCGAGCCACCAAATTCGGAGCGGCACTTTGCCCGCTCGACAGCGAATGCAAAAAGGTTGATTCTTTGAGCGATGCAGCAGAGACACGCAGCGACGACCCAGTCTTGGAATTGTTATGCTGAGGAGCGGGATGTCTGCGCCTGCTAACAGCATGTTCACTATTTCACGTCCAACTCGGCGCGAACAGAACTGTGTCTTCTCACATGGCATTGATGCGGGTTATAGTCGAAAGATTGCAGAGGAGCTTTACCGGGGACACGGCAATGCAGCAGCTCCAGCATGTCGTCTGCTAGATAGTCGGCGCGAAACGAGATACTTGGTGCCCTCAAGCGATCGCAAGACTTATAAAGCCGGATTCGGTCGGTGTAGAGGCCTCAACTACATGTGGATAGCTGAAAAGCTCTACCCATATCTATCCTACCAGCCAGGAGCGTCCCTTCGATCGCGTCAGCGCTATTGCGAATCGTCAACTTCTGCATTGTCAGCAACGTTTGCAGCTTCCTACAGCACGATCCCTCGCCTCCCATTTCCCGGGCGAGCCATGCAGAGTCTCCGAACAGGAAACGGCCGCGCCACACGGGTAGGTGGCAGCGAGACAGATTGCAGAGTCGAGTGCTATGTTCGCTGAACATACAGTACACTGGCACGACTGCGTCCGAGGATCTCCGCGAGACGTGTGATGACTGATGCCTGTCGCTCGTTATCATTGTCACCGTCCCTGCTAAGCTCTGCAGGCGGTGGTAAAAATATCATAGCAATATGTACGGAATACAAGTGAGAGATAAACCTGTCCAAGGCTCACGCCATTGGTACTGACTTTCCTCCTCGTCGCCTGACGATCTAATATTTCACATGATCACTAGATCTCATTCTGGCTTACATGATATGTATGTGCGCTGGGGAACACAAGACACATAATGCCGCCCGCATCCAGTGTGCTAGCGTGCTGTGACATACAAGAAAGATTGCACGCGTTAATCTATACACACAAGTAATCCTGCCTTGCCGTGCCCGCATACTGTGCTGCATGTGTGTCCTCCAACGACGTCCCCTTGAGACTTCACCTCCAACCAAAGCTCGTAGTCTCACAAAACCTTCGCTGCACATGGTCCAATCAGGACTAAACTCGCACGTTGTCGATATAGATTGAGACAATGACTCATAATAGAAAAGTGACTTGCAAGGATCTCAGTGTATTGATATGTTCATCACGCGCCGGGCAGAACCGCGAGCGAGAACGCTACGAAGCCGATTGGATGGAATTGCCGCTACAGACACTGTGGGGACAAGGTGCTTGCAGTTTTACAGTCCAATGACCGGATGGAGCAAGATCATGGATATCAGGTTGGAGACACAAGTATTTGCATTCACCAATACCGCCGTGAGGAGCCGTGACATCCTGCAAGCGCTGCAATGCAGCAAGAGAAACGTATCACCAAGTTGGTTATAGTATGCTCACTTCCAATTGGCTGGCGATCAATATGCTATATATACCAGACGTCTCTCGCCTTGGATCAACAGTAGCCTATCTGTCCTACTAGATTCACCGCGCGCAGTTCGTTCAGTCCACACGCACGCACACTGAATCGACTCCTTTTGCCCACAGCCTACTAGTCCATCTTGACAATGTGATTAGCCCGCTTCTTCAATGATCTGCCTGGAAGCCACTGACAGACCTCCAGGTGCACCCAGGTGACAACGATCAGGGTCATACGGGACGCAAACGGTCAGGTTCGAAGAGTGACGGAAGTCAGACGGGTAGACTGCGGAAGGGCAAACTGCCCGACCTCAGATGCAAACCCAAATCGGCGGCGCAGCCCTCACTCCAGCCGTCTCTGGGAGAAGAGCAGTTGATCTGAATTCGCTTGGATGATACCGGAGAAGGCATGAATTGCTCGTGTCGCTATTGGTCATGATGCAGAGGACTGAGCACGCAAGACATGTTACATCACCGGATTGAGTTGGATGGGAAGTACCGCAGTGCTGTAGTACTCCCGATCCGTTTTTCATCTTGACATGCGCACGAATGAGCCGATCGAATATTGAACATGTCTCTTATCAAGCCTCACGTACTTTGCTCGTCTTTGCCCTCATACAACGCTCAAGCTGCCCAGCGCCTCTCTCTCATTCTCTGAATACGTCTCTCTCATGCTCTGACTGCTTATTTCTGAGCCATGAATCAATCTTTTGCAACGCACGCTCATCGTGACACTGGGCGGAAGTGCTGTAATCTTCGTCGATCCAGCCGGGTGTCCCCCCAGACGATAGTGTGCTTCCAAAACTCTTACAAGAGCCGAAATCGAGGATGACGGGCCGATCGTTTTTGTCCAGAGCTATGTTCATAGGGTTAAGGTCGTTGTGCGCTAGCCCCAAGGAGTGGAGAAGCTCAACTCCCGCTCTAATACCACTCATGCAAGCAGGAATATCGAGTGGTCGTACATCGTCTTCAAAACGGTGTAGCAATATGACATCATACTTCTCCAACGCGATACCAGCAAGCCGGCCCTGTTTGGATACACATCCATGATATCGTACCAGATTATCGTGCCGGTGAGGCTTGAGGAACTCCAGGATCTGGGCTTCTTCGAGCAGCATCTTCGGTAGCAGTTGAGTTTCCTCCGGATTGTCCAGACAAAGGAGCTTCGGCCGCTTGATGTAGTAACGCTTCGTATCATCATCGTCCGCAATGATTGTTAAGCCAGCTGTCAGTTTTGGGTATATGATTTCGTCCGGGATTCGGCGTAGATTTCGCTGCAAATCTTTTACATCCAAGTCATATTTTCGAACATGAGGTATCTGGCCAAACCAGGCGTTGTTGTAGGCGTCGACGAAGCAAAATGTGGTGCGAAGAACGGATCCTGTCTCGAAGTCCGCCACTTCACAAAGAGTGAGGTCTCGCTTCGAGCTGAGTTGCGGCGGGCTCGCAGACGAATCGTGTAACATCTTTACAAGTGTAACGGCTTCGTTGGAAAGTCCAGAGGGCAAGCAGTATCTTTAAGACAATGTCGCGACTAGTCCACACCGTAGTTCTGCGACTAATTGTTGCGGTAACGGCTTAAGGCAAGCAAGAACTCGTGATTTGCCCACGTCGCTTGTCTGTCGCGAATGCGATGAGGGGGATGCAGTTCCTATCAGAATCTCCGGACATTGGGGCTTGAACCGATACTGCCGGGAGTCCGTGGCTTGTGCGGGAGGGCGGCAGTAAGGCGCGCTGACAGATCTCCCGGTAAGAGCGGGAGCAGAGCTTCGAAAACCGTAACGCCGCATCACTATTGGGGATGAGCTAAGGTTCAAAACGGTTTAGGCCGGCGGTCGTCTGTGCGCTGCGGGTTTCCCCACGCAACAGCCGGCGGTGGCCACACCAGCAATGAGCACGTGAAGCGTGAGATCTTTAAGATACTTGAACGGCATGTTAGTTCGAGCCATCATGACTGAAGGTCTAGCGTGGCAAAGTGTCCCGGATTGGATACTGCAACCACCATGCCTGCAGCAGTCCTTTCCTGACTCTCGGCTAGCTGCGCAAAAGAAGCGCACGATAACGATCAGCAGCCGGCGTCGTATCCCATCACCCCGCGGAATTTCAGGTCCCTTAGGTTTAATGAGCATCACGAATCTCCCTGGAAGACGACATCATTTGGCATGTTGACACAGGATTGCATCTTAGACCGATCCATCTCAACGAATGTACGGGCCAAGTGCAGCGGACTCAACTTTCCAGCGCTCAGGCAAATCCTCACCCTAAAAGCGATGGAGCCAGTAAGGCAACGTACGCTTCGGAAGATGACCCTAACACGTCTACGTCAGTGTACGATGTGCTGCTAGAGATTGAGAAGGGCTGTAAATACGGAAGAGGCATGTTATCGCGGACGTCTCGGGTAAGCTTCTCTTCGTCGGTTGATGTAAAGTGTACAAGAGCTCACGTCCATGTCCTTACCGCAGGTCTTTGCTCTCGCCGAGAGGGGGCATGGCAATCCCTGCGGCCCGTTGGAGGATACGGTCTTTTCCAATGCTGCCGATGTCATCGTTATTATTCCTAGACGTTCGCCTTCCGATATCCTCGCGATCGTAGAGCAAGGTGCTTTCTTTCAACGCACAAAGCAGTCAGAAAACAACTTTTACACTGCATTCCTTTTCCCGCTCCTACAGATGGCACTCCTTAGCGGTCAGCGAAGAAGACGAGATACATTAGTAGACTTCGCCGCTTGCACTACTGCGCATTACAAAGTGCCTTTCATCTTCGGCCAACAGAAAATTGTCGACTTCGTCCTGTTCATCCATGCGACTGATGTTTCACCTAAGTCTCTTCTACGCGCTGCTGCAGATAAGATCGATCACCGCTCACTCAGCTCTGGCCTGTCGGTTGCCTCACTTCTGCTTTTTGGAGATAGATGATGGGTTCGAAGCATCAAAGAGTCCTGCTGGTATTGGCTGCCCTACAAGATCT
Organism: Acidiella bohemica; assembly: GCA_019670975.1. Taxonomy (NCBI): domain Eukaryota; kingdom Fungi; phylum Ascomycota; class Dothideomycetes; order Mycosphaerellales; family Teratosphaeriaceae; genus Acidiella; species Acidiella bohemica. The sequence continues at coordinate 136,041 of JAGUCJ010000024.1, forward strand.
TTGGCATGCTAAGACCATGTGTAGCCGGTGTTCCCTACTCTTACGGCTGCCTCGGCCATCGAGCCCTCTTTCGGCGGAAGTCACTATCAGCCTTGCCGTTCATGTCGTTGCCAGCATAATCATGTCTTCCAATTCGCGCATCGCAACACGCTTTGTACTGTACACCCGGGATGACATGGACCGATGTGACAGCCTCTCGACCCGTCTATTGACCCGTCTCTGGTACCGTCCCGAACATCCTCTCGGAAATTCTCTCGAAATTCCTCTCGAAAATCTTCTCGACGCTGAGTGAAGCAATGCATCGATCAAGGGTTTATAAAACCCAATAGAGGTTCACTCAGCTTCTCGAATCCTAGAGCGGCAGCACGCGCGGGCGTCTATGATTGGTATAAGGTGCATTACGCGTTCGTGAGGAGTCTGGACTATACTTCTAATCCTGTGAATAGATAGTCCATGGGTACTAACGAATGTCTTTAGGACTATATGTTTGCTCGTTCAGAGTCAGGTTGCGGCCTTTTCTGCCCAAGCAATTCTTTAACTTATTGCGGTACAGACCCATCAATGTTACCAGCTGCTGCATCCAAGTTCTCCGCTACGGTGGAAGTTCTATCAAAGAATCGTGTCGAATGTTGAGCATAGACGTCGTGTTTCCGCACCATTTCTCTTCGAGGCCTACATTGCTGCATACAAGGTAGCGGCGTGATCATCATAGGGTTCGTGGCACTACAAGATCTGGTTCACCGAAAGGGCGGCAAACGGCGGACAAATACTATCGGCCTGAATTGTGAGCCTAGCTTTGAATAGTTGGGACTTTCGACCGATGAACGGTACATATAGTAGAGCTAACATTCGAACTCGAACCCAGCTGCCATGACTTGTAAGCACCCTGTGCCGGCCGCGCCTACAAGCGGAGTCTTCATCGGCTACTACGATTAGCAAGTGAGCTTAGGTTGCGTTGCGTGATTCGCTAAGTAATGCTTTCGAGTATATTTGAGTGTAGCGCCCGGGGGATCCAACCCGTCTTTGCTAGTTTTGCATGCTATGTTCCATCTTGGGCACCTTCATCATCACACTTTGCCACCATTGGACGAATGCTGATCAAAAGATCTCATACGTCCAAGACTATAACTCCTGCGAAGAGCGATCCGCCTCAGCACCAGAAGAGGGTACACCTATCAATCCGTCATATAACAAGAACATCAAAACTGTGCAGCTCATTTTCGATCGTGGAAATAGCTACAACGAAGCAGAAGAGTCACGACTGCTTCCTGGGACAACACTCGATGCCTATCACACTTGACATTCGATCGCCAAAGTACGCCATCGAGCAACAAGACGTGCTCATGGCCATCCTCCGTGGATACCAAGTGAAGAGGGCCGATTTGACAAACCAGCAGCAGACAGTAATTAGGGTTGTGTCCGGTCTCGATCTGTTTGCTCATCTACATGCCTGCTGTACATGCATCATGCAGCTCCCTGGTCTTTCTCAGAGCCACTGGCGCTTTTAGCGTGCCGTCTTGATTTGGCCGAGACGATCTCATCCAGTGCTGTCATTTCAAGACTGCTGCATTTGTTGCGAATCTGCTGCCAGTGCGGGTTGTGGATCATTTTCCGCAGGTGTTGTGCCAGGCGATTCCTGTCTGACTTCAGATCAATCTTTTCAATCATCGGCCAGGACTTGACCAACTCCGTTACCGTCGGAAGCCAGCAAGACAGCCGAGCGAGAGTTTTTTCTACCTGGTCCACGAGGTTTTCGACCAGACCCCTTCGCCTAGATTCCTCATATTCATCCACCAAAGCCTGACTAAAGCGATGACTTTTTAGGAATGCCGGGCCGTACCCTGCAGTCATGAAGTTGCCAGCATATATGAAGCCGCCGCGCAGGGTTACAACAGCGTGAAGGACGCAGCGTCCCAGATACAATGGCCTATCACGAGATGCAATCGCGCAGAAGGCACCTTCTAGTCGATCGAAGATGTTCAGCAAGCGCTCTGGCCCGGTAGGCTCCTCGTTGAGAAGCTTGAGGTCATGTTCCTCCGCAGGCCAGCAAAGGAACAGCTTCATCGTGTCACCCATTGGCATCGCAAGACCAGCCAGGAAATGATCTATTCAATATCAGCTACGTCTGATCTGTCGATGTACCTGTAAGGGGGAAGGATACCGATATGAATGTCAGACCATGAAACTGCAGGACTTGCGAACATTTCGGCCTGTCGCGGGTGGTATAGAGAATCTCGGTCGATATAGGCTCGTGAGTAGTCGAATTCATGCTCGCCAAGTGGGATTTTCGCGTATTGAGGATCGACGGGCCGAGGCTGGGCGGAGAGATTGTATAATAAAGTACTATAAAACTCGTCGAAATATCTCTGATTTTCTCAACGTCGTCGAACTAGCCCTTGCTGTAGAATTTGAGCTGCGCACGGTCTTAAACACGGATTACTTCACACCCTGTTAGCATCCTACTAGAAAGAATACTTGCGTTGGTTCAAAATACGTAGGGCGTCCGCTTCGTGTACATTGGGCAGACCGATCCGAGAGAGTATTCTCGCTATCATATCTTTACTAGATGTCTCTAGACTGCCAAGACGTAGAAGTCGTACTATGTTCTCAAATATTCTATTACGATTCTAACTGTACAGCTTGTTACGAATTTGCTTGTACTATAACTCTTACTCCTACTAACGCTACGCTAGCTCCTAGGCTATAGAAGGCAAAAGTTTGTATAGTAGCTCGCTTTACTAGTTAGAAGTACCTACTAGGATATTCTCGAAAGGCGTTATAGTTAGGTTGTAAAATTATATTATTACTATCTAAGCTATTAGGAGAGCTAAAGTAGGAGCCTCTCTAATTAAGTAATAACCTACTACTACTTTAAAGACTATACTATACCCTTATAGTATCGAGTACTACTTATCTTTGTAGCCTTTATATACTTTTTACGTCGTCTGCGCTATCTAGTACTACCTAGAGTCTCTTAGTACGCTCTTAGGCTTCCTTGTACCTAGCTGCCTATATCTCCTACTCCTCGAGTATCTCTATTATATAACCTTGTACTCGTCCTACCTAATAGGACAAGCGTAGCTTAGTTACAGGGTCGTATTAGTCTCGGTTAGCCGATAACAATTAATCGATAGCGTCGTTACTATCGTTAGTAATAAGGGTAAGGTATAACGTACCTAAGTCTAGGTAAACTTCTAATAAGTATAATAAGGTCTGAATCGCTATAAGCTTTTAGTCGGTTTGTAATATAAGTTAAGTATACTCTAATATAAGAAGGATCTATTATTTTATATATATAGGAGATTTGTAGCCTTAGTCGCGGTCGTCGTTAGTAGCTACGATTAAGTCGCGCTTACCCTATACGACTACGATCTAATCGCTTAGTCGGAGAGTAACCGAGTAATTCCTTCCTAGGTCGCTCCTAGGCTAAGTAAGCTATAGTTTATATAACCTACTCCTCCGAGGTAGGTTTCCTAGCGCGTATTTCCTTTCAGGAGGCGCTTTATATTACACGTTTGTAACAATCTCCTCTAGTATGCCTTAAAATTAGCTAGCTACTATTATATAACCTTGTACTCGTCCTACCTAATAGGGCAAGCGTAGCTTAGTTACAGGGTCGTATTAGTCTCGGTTGGCCGATAACAATTAATCGATAGCGTCGTTACTATTATTAGTAATAAGGGTAAGGTATAACGTACCTAAGTCTAGGTAAACCTTAAATAAGTATAACAAGGTCTAAGTCGCTATAAGCTTTTAGTCGGTTTATAATATAAGTTAAATATACTCCTATATAAGAAAGATCTCTATCTATATATATAGGAGACTTGTTGTTTCTAGGCGACTAGTTAGTCGTTCGACTAGGTTATTAGTCGAACGGTTAGGTCGACTACTTCCTATAGAAGTTTAGTTAGTTACGTAATCTACTAACTCCGTAGTATAACTTCGATTAGTCCTGAACGCTTCTTTTCTTCCTTCTGTATACATACGGTATATGTTTGTAACAGAAGGTTAGAAGAGCTAGGCGAATAGAGGGCAAGAAGCTTAGGAGGTACTAGCCCTATATAAGCGCTAAGCCGATACGTCGTAGGTTCTAGAGCTCCTAAAGGAGTAGCTAGTCGTAAGTACTACTATGTAGTAAGGGGGTAGTAGGTATAGTAGTACTAGGGCGCTTACGAGTCGTAGCCTAGTTACTAGAGATATATCCCTAAGTACTAGCTATATTAAGAGCCTTAAGCTTATCGATAAATATATCCTCTATATTAGCGTTAGTATAGTATAGGGGACCTAAGTAGTCTAGGGCTTTATTACTAGGATCCTACGTAGTATTAACCTTACGCTAGTAGTATACTATACCTTATAGGTAGTAAGTATAGCGTTCTAGAATAGCTAGAGTACTTTATCGAGCTCTAAGTATAGCTTATAGAGGCTCTATAGGTAGTTAGTAGAGAACCCTAGAGCGAAGGAGGGGAGAGCTATAGGCTTAGCGCTAGAGCGTAATACTAAGTATACCTTATACCTATAGTACTTCTTAGTAAAGGTACTAAAGGTACTATCGTATTAGCTCTAAAGAGATAGTTAGTATACCTCCTAGGTAGGTTATATAGGATATATACCTATAGTATCTATATAGTATAGTATATAATAAGTATAGGTTATACGACCTAGGTAGTAGGTATTAGCTATACTAAGGAAGTATAGTACTAGTAGCTCGATAGCGTATTAGTAGTAGGGTCGATAGTATATTAAAGGCGTAAAGTAGTCGAATAATTACTAACCTAAAAAATAGTATTAATATTAAAGAGAAGAAGCTAGAAATAAATAAGTACAATAAATACCTACTATAACTATAGAGCGCTATAGTAACGCTAGTAAAACGCCTATAGGTACTACTACCTAAGACTTAAGGAAGGTACAACCTTCCTTAGTAGAGCCCTACCCTAGGGCAGTAATAACTCTATAACTATAGCCTAGAACAATAATAGATTAGACGAGGGAGTATAGCTAGTACTATATATACTCCCTACTAATATATTATTAACGTCGTAGATACTATTTACTAGGAAGGAGGCAATTAATATAGCCGTATAGTAGAGTAGTATAGAAAGCCTACCTTAGGTAGACTACTAAGCCTTAGGCTTAGTATAGTAGCTATATAGGCGTACTGCCTATACAGTACTTAAAAAAGTAGTAATTAGCCTATAATCAAACCTATCGTTTAGTAGGAAGCTGTCCTATATACTACAAGATATCTTCTCCTAGATATTCCCCCTATATTAGTTATACTATAGCTCTATAGGTAGTAGGTATATACTAATAAATTGTTTTACTAGGTCCTTAACCTTTACTTACCTAATACTCGTTTTATATACCCTTACGAAGATATAGAATTACTAGGCGTTAAGGATTTCCTATAGTATTAGTTTAGGTATATAAGGGATTACTAGTAATATAGAAGTAGTACTTTATTATAGTAGGTAGTAGAGGGTTTTAAATTGTAGTATAGATAGTAGTATCTACTAGTAGTTATACGAGTATAACCGTAGTTCTTAGCTACTAATTATTATGGTTGGGTCGTAAAATAATGTTGTTACTATCTGAGCTGTTGGGAGAGCTAAAGTAGAAGCCTCTCTGATTACGTAACAAGGGGTGTAGCATCTTCCTCGCTCTTCGGTCGCCCCTGCGGCCGTGGTTCTTATTGTGAACGTCGCGGCGATGCCGGCCAAGATTGTTCGCAGTGACCTTGAACTTGCAGCGTGGGCATTCGCGACGCATTTCAAGAATGAGCGTCACGCTCCCACAGTCGGGCGGATGCTTCACGATAGACGTGGACTCCTTGGATTTTGGCACTCCGGTCCTGGTAACTGTGGGGCCCATGGGAACATGACGGACCGCCGGTGACGCGACGCGCCTTTCGATGCTGACTGCAGATGGATTACAGTATCCGTTGTGCGACCGCGACAAGCGCAGCTTCGCTCATGCCACTCGACGACCATGGACTCAGTGTACTCCGACGCTGAATTATAGTGAATGTATACGACCATTTCAGACAATGTTCACAGGTCGCACGGACCAAGGCCAGCGAACCTACCGCGTTAGACGGCGGCGAGGGGCACTGGCTCGCATTTGCTTCCGACTGAACTTGGTGTTGCGGCTCTGTACCCCCCGCGCAATTTCTGGATCGTTGGCTAGGGCATTTCGTGTAAAAGGGACGAATTCGCAGCAAACAGGAAGATACCGCATTGAGAGATGAGATGGCGTCCATTAAGTCGGCTCTCTTCCAACGATGCAACGTGTGTATGCTCTGTCACGCGCTCGGCCGCGGTAGCCATTACCAGACATTATCACAGGCGGAGCGGTAGTCTGACCCAATAGATCGTGTGCCTGGAAGTACATGGGACAAATATCATTTCTCTGTCACACGGCTGCTAATTGCGACTGATGACCTTCGTACCAAGCTGAGGGTGTACATCTGCAAGGGAAGAGAAGCCGATCCTCTTCTTCCCGAGAAGGGAGATCTAGAACGCTGCACGTAAACCAGCTCATGCTTTACTGCACGACTTACGTCCCGCATTGATGCCCTTGTCAATACGAGTGAAGCATCCTAGCACAGGGTAGAATTCTTTTGCCTTCGTCGTTCGAGACGTGTCCTCCTGCCTATTACATACCTGGTAAGGTCTCCAGTGGGCAGCGAGAATGGGAAGTCAACGGCTTCGAGAAGGGAGCCCAAGAACTGTGACCAATTCAGCGATCCTCTTCTCGAACGGCCTTGTGTGCTTGCAACTTCAACTTACGAGATACCAAAGTATGCTCGAACCGATGAGCGAGCAAACACCACCATTTATCCTCCAGTTGTAGGCTGCCTGCACGTCTCCATCCGCCATGTGAAAGTGTGAGGAGGCCAGGCACGGAAAACAAACCGTGAAGCAGGCGAAGAGTATCACGTGGCAGATATCCAGCCGGATGGAAGCGATTGTGAAAAAGAGCAGCAAAACACCCATAAAGATCAGCAGCATGGCATACGAGTCGTTGTACGCAGCCGTCGCCGCAGCTGAGTCTATGCCATATCCGGCCAGGGCGTTGTAGAATGGCACGAAAGCTGCCCCAGAAGCGCCGAAGTACCCGCCTGTGACATAGCGTTAGCCACGGCCATGACTGACACCCAAAGGCTCTGACCTAGAATGAGGAAAACGGCTGCATTGAAAGTCTCTCCATTGATCCACTCTCCGATACCACAGAGCACCTCCAGCAGACATCCCATGTAGAAAAAGGCCCCCACCGCAGCGGATTCACTCCCAGCTGATCCGCCAGCCCCGTGCCAGCCAAGCAACATCAATGTTGCTGGTGTGTTGGCTAGCAGGAAGCCTCCCAGCCCGACTGGCGCTGGATTGCCGAACCTACGTACCGTTGGCAACTCCGTTATTGATGTGCGGTACGGCGGCCGCGATTGCTGCAAGATCTGCTTGAAGGGAAGTGGCATGGTCATAGCTGACGATTGAGCACTGTTGCTCTAGAAAGCCGCTATAAAATGCGAAGCGTGGTCTTGTCCGGCGCGAGGCGTTTCCGTGTCTCTTGACCTGTTCTTCGTCCGACTAAGCTTAGGCCAGCGTCGACAAAGGGGTGCGGGTTGAGTTTAAATATGCCACTCGACATGCAAAGCTGGAGTCTAAGATGCCGCTGATGAAACGCGGCATCTCTAGTGCTTGTTGCGCATGCATGTAATCGCATGAGCGTCAAACCCGGATGTCTCTGGTCAACCGTGAAGGTGATACCCAGGGTTTCATGGAGCATTGTGTGAAGTCAGATTTTGACTGGGGGTGACAAGACGCCAGTGTGGTAGATTCAGCCCGTCTGAAGCTATTGCAACAAGTCTGACAATGTGGACATTGGATCGCGGATGTCTCGTTCCCTGACGTACGACATACGACTTGGAGTCTCGTGAAGCAGGATGTGCCAAGACCAGGTTGCCACCCAGAGCAAGAGCGTCTTAGCGCAGATCTTGACTCCTGCATAACAAAGGCCCCACCCTCGAATGGAAATCAGACTGCTATTTAGGGAGCTAGGCCTCAGCTGAGGTTGTATTGTAGTCATCACGCAGCCATCGTCCCTTCTGCTGTACCGGTTCAAGGGTCGAATTTGCCTGCGCTTGGGAGGCTGTGCCCAGTCTCATCCCGTGAGGACCTTAGACCCAAGTCCCTGTCTTAGCCTCAACCAAGCCTTGACCGGCCCACCCTTTGAGCGATACAACACTTAGTCGAGATCGAAATCTGGTGTCAAACATGGTGTGGGCGTTGGGTATGGCGATGCTGCCCGGTCGAGCAGAAACCGTGACATGGAAGATCAAGGCGAAAGACCTGAGATCTTGTAGCTCATAGAGACCCGGCACTTGGGATGGCTTTCCGACCTGTACGTTCCCTAGTAGCGCATCGCCCACTTTTCCTGCGCTAGTTGACTGACGCGACTCGAGGAGAAGCACACGTGAAGACAATGTCAGACGAAGCAATGTATGCCATCTATGACCCTTTGCTTTCGCTCGAGCTGGAGATGACATAGCAGCATGGAAGCTTCCTCTGCATGACGGGGCTGCCGTCCACGAAGACCGCCCAGTCAAGCCGGAGCATTCATGGATTACGCGAGGGTCTTATGCTAAGCTGCTGAGCATATGCAAAATGGTGGCTGGAGTCAACGATGGACGCGTTTCAGCCTCTGCCGCCAGGGGTGTCATTGCTCGACTGCCTGACTTCTGCCGCCGACCGTGTGCAGCGAGCTTCCCACCTCTGACATTCGATTCCATCACACGCATCCACACTCGAACAATGCGACATCACGTTGTCGTGGACAGATCTTCGTGCTCGGCTGACGAGGACCGCTGCTGCAGAGACGATCGGATCCCTTGTGAACAGCCCGTCTCCGAAAACTTCACCGTCTGTCTACACTGGTCGCTCCACAAAGAACCAGTCATGCCCCATGCGAAGTTCGGTGCCGCTGGGAAAGTCCAGGATGAACGTGGGGCGTGTTCGAACGGAAATCGTTGCGAGCGTTCAGCGCAGAGGATGTGCCATCACCGCACTCCACCAGGCATACACATGGACGCACAGTACTCCTTCGTTCCAGCTTCAGCAAGCACGGCACACTCTTCCTGCCGCCGTGTCCCGGACTCTTTCTAGGCCGGATTATGTCATTGCGTGCAGTCCCGTGAAACTACCTCTACACGGCGCGAGGCTCACGAAGCTTCTGTGCTGCAAGCAAAGGACGACGTCGGCATTCTCGCCAAATCTCCGTGCCAATCGACACAAAAAGGGTCTACTGCGAGCGTCAGGCAACATAGCGACTCAGATGTTGTTTCGCCAGTCTGAAACCCTGCACACCTGAACCTTGCAAACACATCCGAACAGTTTGTGATCCCCGATACCCCTCTCCAAAAGACCGCAGAGCGACCCTCGAGCGGGGAGGCGATGTTCAATACTGCTTTCTACGGGGCGCCAGGACGCACGCACATAGTCCCTGCAAGTGCGGCCACTCCTCGATGTAACCGGCAGACTCGGAAACTGAAGTGCAGGTGCGATGATTCGCGACCCAGGAAGTCCGCCCGCACCAGAACCACGGGCAGGACAGTGTTTAACCTTAGATGCTACATCATCTATCCTTGACCAGGTCGAAGTCATTTCGGGCGCTGGCGTAGACTGGCACGGGTGGTAACACGAGTCGATTCAGGCGTTGTTTTGTTTCTAGGATCTCGGAAGCTAAGGAGGGGGCCTGCCCTTCGCATCAGAAAGCTGTTATCAGTTTCTGAGAAGAGGAAAATTGACCATATGAGCGTACGCGGCATTGGGCGGCGCACCTCAAAGATATGATCTTGATGTTGGGTGTCTGGACTAGAATGGGCGGCTGGTGAGCTGGACCGTCAAGTGCGGCACCTGAAAATGAGATCAACAAGCTCATCGCCAAGCGTCTTGCATCCGAAAATGCCAAGATCGAGGCTGCTGTCCCAGCAGAGCTGGCGAGGGAGAATATCAAGGAGGCACCGAAAGAGGAGAGCGCTGAGGTCAGACACCGCAGCAGACCTCCTTGGATGCTTAAACCCTGTAAAGCATGAAGCAAAGCCTTGAAGGAGTCATGGATGAGGGCCAGGAAGAGTAGCTGACTGAGGTCGCGTTGCCGAGGCATGATCGGGATGAGACTTGGGACTGTGTGTTTTTGAATGTGGTTCTCTTTTTGACTTCGGCGATGCGTTGCTAGGCCGTTGCAGTGCTTGTTGTGCACACGCGACAGCTGTCTCCATATCTTATTCCAATCCTTTTGTAACTTCAATGCACCTCTCGCTAGGCGATGGCTGAAACGCTGGGAAAAATCATTGATTCGCAAGCCGAGCGAGCAATCCCAACTCGACCTGATCCGTGTGTCTCACTTGAACCTCCTAGCAACGCCCTCCTCAGTGAGCCTCCTCGTCTTCGTTCCCAGCATCGCCTTCCCCTCAACAAGGCTCAATGGCGTCTGTTCTGGCTGATCGGGAGCATACGCTCAGCAATACACGCATAGTTCTTCTTCAGAATTTTGATTACCAAGAAGATGTAATCGACATCGTCAAAGATTAGAGCACGGCTTGAGTAATACGCCCGCCTTTGTTGCAGCGAGTGTACCGGGTGTTCGCGCCCATTCCGGAGCGGACTAAGACAGTGAGCCGTGTGATATTCGTCATTGAAGATGTGACAACTCGACTGCATGCTATCAGCGTGTGGCGCGGTTCGCACGAATAGGACGCTTACGGCAATATCGATTGACTTGATGCTGCTCCTGGAGCCTGAGTCCGGCTCGATCTCGTCGAAGAGAGGGGGGTGGCCTCAATGCCTACCATTAAGCCGCAGCAGCACGAACGATAAGAGGAGCGTGGAGGTGGCTACTCAGGCGTTCAAATTCTAGATCATAGCAAAGCTGGACGCATAGGTGGTCATCTTGAGCAGGAATGCACGGATGGTAAGACCAGGCATGTTGTTTTCGAACAAAGCATAGAGACAGCTCGATCCAGATGAGGAAGAAGAAGCGGTTGAAATGGCATGCAAAGTGCCAGGCATTATCGCGTTGATACCGGATCGTTGAGGAGATGCCGACCTACAGCGCACTCATGAGTCCAAATATCGTATCAGGGCCTTGCAAGGCAGCTTACCATTGCTATGTTTCACATGGTGATACAAGGACGAGTTCTAGGTGTATCCAACGAGCGGCTCCGGCACGTATGTAAAACTCCAGTCTATCAGCCTGCGGATTGCGCTCTCTTTTCGCAAGATCGTACAGATGTGTATGTGATTGTGCAGCATCTCATTGAACGGTCCGGGACACCACGTGGTGGACGCTATATGTATGATGCCATCTGTCCAAGCGGATCTCCGGAAAAGATAGATGGCCGATGGCACAGCCGTAAAAATGTATAGCAAGGCATGGTTCAGGAAGAGCATATTAGTCAGGTGCCGGACTGTTCCCTGCGCTATGCGGCGCCCATACCTCGACAATATAGTCGGCAAAGGTTCGGCTTGGAATGGTAAATCCCAGACGTCGAAGATGATAGGCTTGAACCGGTTGCTTTTGACATCGTTCACTGCCTTCAGGCGAACAATGTCATTGTCGTTCTGCGATCTTGTGGGGTTTTTCGTATTTGAACCAGAGTCCGTAACTTCCTCTTCGATGATGGCGATGCCTGCCTTGTCATTCTTGGCATTGTCTTCGCTCTTTCCGTCATTGTCTCCGGACATCGAGGAAGGACGCCGAGAAGAGCCATGTTCGCGAAAGCATGGGGAAAGAAGCTCGCTCGCCCTCAGCGCCTCCTACCATCGGCGTTCCACCAAGCTCTACCTTTGAACGCCTATCCGCTGCCCCCGCCTGCAGTAAGGTGGAACGCGAACGCAAGTTGAATCGTGCGATCCAATTCCAGACACCAGTCATTTGCTGACTATCCCCAGGAATCTAGCCCTGAGAGCAGAGAAGATCCAGCTATCTAGCTCTATGTGACAGGCATATAACAGGGTCTATAATCAGACGCCGCAATGTTGGGGACAGCGTCGGATACATAGCAGGCACGACACGTCGCTTGAGAGTCAATTAGATGTGGTTGAACATCTGCATTGTGGACTAACTCGCGGAACGAACAACGTCCAGTTCTTGAGCTCACACTAGCTGCAAGGGGGGGTTGCATTCGTGACAGCTAAAGACAGCTGGGTCAAACGACGGGGGGGAAGAAGATAAGAGGGCAACGGGGGGCCAGGGATCGGCTCTTAACCCATACGATATCGACTACACCAATACAACATATAGGCGCATAGCCAGGTACTAACGTTATCCGACCGACGCTGAAGCCTAAGAAGCTGCTCGGCTACAGGAGTTTCACCAGGCAAGCACTAGATGAGCTTCCGGTGCCGTAGGCTAACAAGGTTAGTAGAAAGCGAACGAGAAAGATCGATTCGCACCATCTTCCGCATCTCCCTCGCTAAGTTCCTCGATCTGTTAGGTCGGTAACGTAACTCGTGTAAGAAGGGGCGGCTCAATGGAGACTTCCAGTTCAGAGTCGCTTTTGAGTCAAGGAAGCCGGGCCGATGATGTGTACTACCATGACTGCAATCACCGCGGCTCAGGTCATCAGCCGCGGTCGCGGGACAGTTGCGGTGGCCGAGTAAGCCTTGGCTGTTGGCAACACAGCGAAGATGCTGCCATAACGGCTACTGGATGGCAAGCTTCGTGCGGCAATGCCACACAAATGGCGGCACCGATTCCTGGCCAGCACGATTACCTTGTAGCGGGCGACAGCAAAGCTGAATGCCTGCGCAGGTACTTGTGGAACCGGTAATGATGACTTCGACGGACAGGAGGGCCAGGAGATCCGGGAAACGAAAACTCTGATTCGGAATATATCAAGCTCTCAGATATTGCGGCTACTCGCAGTGCGTTGGATATTGCAGGGCAGATCGAGCGAACTGGGCGCGAAACAATGACTAGGCTCGAGATGCAAGGGAATCGCTTGACTAGACCGAGCATCATGTCGATGTGGCAACAATCAGAATAAGCAAGCGGAATGTAAGGTACAGGCGCTAACGAAGCTGAATCGAAGCATCTTTCGCCCAACATTCGGAGATATCTTTACCCGCGAGTCAAGAGCCCGCAGGGCTGCGGAAGTACGAAGTCGCACGGCATCGTCTTGAGCGCCAGACTCTGCAAGAGTCTCGCGCTACTGCCCATGCGTGCCGTTCGCGACAAGGAAGAGCCGCACGCGATTTATGCATGGTGGACAACGGCCTGCAGAGGAGCCACAGCAACAATCGGCTCAAGTATCAATTCGAAGGGACAGCGACGACGATGCAGTTGAAGACGAACTGCAGGATAACTTGCGCGTCAGCCATTCTTTGCACGACGGGGTGATGCTGACCAAGTACACAGAGAAGCACTACATAAATGTACTACTGGCTTGAGGAAGCTCGGAAATACTATAAAGCAGGAATTGGACCGCCAGAACAGCCACCTGGACTGCATCAGCCAAAAAGCGGACGAAATCGATGACAAGGTTGCGCTTAACCGGATGAGACTGGAGAGGATTTAACGCGTGGGCAGAAGATATGACACGAGTGCTCGGAGATCGTCACGACGACAGCGCTCAGAAGCTGACCCATCATCGTGTCAGCTGTTTTGAATATCACTCTCCTGACAGGTCTCGATTGATGGCTTCTGGCTCTGACAAAGCTGCATCTCCGGTGTCCGGGTCAACCAAAATATAGCGAGCATTGTCACCGTGTCGCCTTCATCTCGCTACAGCACCTCACTACCTAGACCACGGAGACTTAGCTGACCCCATCTCTGTCGCGGAAACCCACGCGACCTTTTTCAATGACAGATTGAATCTGTGGACCGTACCGTCAGTCATTCGCATTCTGTAGTCTATCCGCCTTGACGTCAATGCGGTTGCGTCGGTCTACGCTGACACAACCAAGCCAGTGCGTGCACAGCGATCGGTTTTGTGCTTCATGCAATGTCTAGTAATGTGAAACTATGAGCTCCCCAATGCATCTTATCCTTCTTGTTAATGCGTTACGCAATATCAAGCTCAAACTTGTATAACCGGATATCGTTTCCGAACATGTCAACGTCTGCTTCGGCGTTCAGCTGAAGACGGTCCGCTGCTTTCTTGGACCTCCTGAGCAGCGGTCTCTTGGCTTTCCAGGAGCTCTTGCTCGCTCGCTTGAGGGTCAGCGTCTGAATTATCGTTGACCTTACGCGTTGCAATGAAGACGACTGAGCCGAGAATGAGAGCGCCGCCAAGTAATGATTTGGGATTGGGGATCTGATCCGAAAGTATTGCCTCTAAAACGAGGGCAAATATCAGCTGGGTATACACCATGTAGATGGCGCGGTTAGATTTTTCGGACGTCAAGGCCTTCGCCAGGAAGAGTTGCTGCTGGAGTCAGTCCTATTTTGAAGTTTCCTCTTATGAAGGTGCATTACCTTCAAGAATCCGCAAACGCTCAAGCTCCCTATGAGGGCCCAAGCCGGGAGACCCCTAGGCAAAAGCTCTGCCCATTCTTTTGACAGTGCAATGGACAACAGTGCCACTGCTGTGCAAGCCCAGGCGTAGTAGTTCACACTGACGAGAGGATGCGCCCGCTCGCCAGCCCGTCTGATAGCGATCATAGCTACGGCGCCACTTGTTGCGCCAAGTAGCGCTGCCGCAGCTCCAACCAAGCGCCAGTATGGACCGAGAGCCGGTCGTATGAGGCTATACCGGCTCTTTTCCACGACTGAACGCCGGAGATGCATCCAGCCGCTCGTCGCTTCGGTCGTGTCATTCACTCCGAAGGGTCGAACTATCAAAAGCACACCTCCAAGAGATACGGAGAGGGAGATTTGCTCACCAGCGCTAATTCTTTCCTTCATCCAAAGAGCGCTTAAGAAGCAAGCTATCTGTGGTGAGAGAAGGGAGATGACTGTTGCCTCGTCCAGCTCAAGGTACAACAGACTCCAATACATACCAAGGACGCCGAATAGGCCGGATATAGACCGTAGAGCAAGAAGCCATCGAACTCCTCGCGCACCAAATGGATCCGGGATCTGCTGATACCAGATTCCGGCTGTCGTAAAGGCAGCTGTCAGGCTCATCCGCAAGAACAAGATTGTCAAAGAGTGAACTGCCCTTGGGTGTTCATGTTGACTTTCCAGTAGCTGCACGAGGGCGTTCATTGCCGTTCCGAAAAGCTCCGCTACGATCGCATATGCAAGTCCGCGGTTGTTGCGATGACCAAACTCGTGCAGGTGAGAGGAGTGATGAGCGCTTGCGAATCGCATGATTGTCAGTCAGGTGCGTGGCGTCGATGGCGAAAACAGACGGGATTCAATTGCTGCGTACGAAACGCGAAGTAGTCAGATTCGATGCTCGAAGAAAGAAACGTAGAACATGATATTCCGCACCGAGGCCTGTTGAACATCGTGAAGTCATGACAGCGGAGAGTGTCGCAGCATGGAAGTCCAGGTTGGACTTAGCGGCAGACGTGCAGCTGACGGGGAAAGTCTTCGAAAGGAGAATAAGCTAGTACTTCCGGATACAGTATTGATTGAGCTCATTATGCAGGCAATCTGCGGCACGTGTCCAGTATTTACTATAAACGTGGGTGGCACTTTTCGGAGCGAGCTGCTGTAGTACGAATGACCTTGTTATACCTGGCACGTGTGCAGAATCACCGCGCGATTGCGGAGCATCTCTCGGACAGACCCGCGATGTTGGAAAATTTCTTCGATAACACCTCGATTGTCAATACAAGATGAGCCAGCACACTTACTACGGCCCTAGCTAGTCCTCGCAGCGCTCTTCTCAGGGTCGCTAGTTCTTCTAAAAGGACTTCCCAGCTTTGGACGACCGCTTCCGTTTAGCGTCCGCTCGAACTCTGCCAACAATTCCTCCATAATGCGTGCCTTTTCCAAAATAATGGACAAAGACTCCCCTAACACGTAGAGCTGATCCATAAGGCTGTCACGCAGTGATTCTTGCTCGCCCGTAGATGGGAACGGTAAGCCCTCCGCGTCCCCCAAATCCAGCGCATGCTTTATTGCGGCGCACGGAGGAGAGAGACTACTTGGATCCTGTTGCGAATGATCCGATCCATTGCTGCTGCAATCATCCAGAAAGTCACGTCCTACAGGACTTTGTAGGGCGTGCCCAGCTTGGAACGGGTCAAGATAGTTGCCATGACAAAAAATCGGCTCTGGTTGGTGAGCCTGACTCTGGCCGCTTGAGTTGACACATCTTTCGGCGCCGTAAGATCCAGTGACGAAGCGATGCGAGCGTGGGAAAGATTGCGGGCTCCAGATCGCCGGAAGACTTGCGCTCTGCGATGGTCTGCGAGGCATGATAGACCAAGAAGCTGCCCAAGCGAAAGCGAAGTAGTAGTCTCACAAGGGTAATTGAAGCGCCCAAATGGTAGTAGAAAAGAGGGAAGTAAAGCAGTTTATACGTCTCGAGTAGCTGCGCTTGTTCGGCTGAAGCTGACGATTCCGATCGGATACGCGAGCCTAATCAATTGCGAAAGAGCAGATCCTGTCATATTCCCAGCGTCTGTCTTGTGCGCTAATTGACTTTTGCGGGAACTCGAAGAACAAATCATTAAGGAGCGGAATGTTGAATCCTTAACGTTTGCCTGTGAAGACCCAGTCGCCTTGGTCACGAAAAGCGTGATGGTGTTCGCAAGCAAGAGCGCGGTGTGACCGCACACTGTCATTTGTTCGTCTCTCAGGCTGTCGGCTAAACGTTGTACCCGGGCGTAATGCACAGATTCAATCGCTGCATCATGGAAATATTGAGCAGGTGGGGTGGCAGCTGGCTAGCGAAGATGTTGAAGAGAAGCGGTGCGGTCAGTCAATGACGCCGAAATGCCAAGACCTGGCTGCCAGAGCGGCTGCGCTCGCTTGGCACGAGACTGTCCATCTAGGTTGGTACCTGTACTGTAGCTGAAATATCTTGCTGTGGCAAGCGTACGGATATTGGTCGCGTGCAGACGTCGTCCGGCCCGCAGCAATCACGCCCCCAGCAAGGAGGACTCGCCGCACTCAAACCTCGGTGAGACCTCGACGGGTTCAGTTTCAGTGGCAACGCTGCTTATTATTGTCATTGCCGAGCCTCCTTGACCTTCCCAGCGCACATTACTGGATCACAACTGCACACTTCTTCTTTTGGGCGATGTTATTGGCCGCAGCATTCGTGTCGGTGTCCCCCAGCGCAGTGAGATCGTTGGTCTGCCGCTGTAGCTTTCAGTAACCTGACATTCACTATTGACAAAGTCCCAATCATGGGCAATTAAGAGCCTTTGAATCTGCTGTCAAAGTCGTTGATGATAGGTTCTGACGTCTGCCTCTGCATCCGACCAAGTAGATGCATCCACGCTTGCGATATAACTCGATTGTAGCTATGGCAACAATGGAACGTGAGCTGTGAAATACATGCATGAGCGTAGGAGTGCAGAGTGAGTAAAAGCAGTTATAATACCAATTCTTCACTAACTTTACATATGAAGCAAACCGTTCGCGATATATCCCAAGAAACACATCCGTGAACGCACTTGAAGGGTGTAAGTCGGCTATTAGAGACGTCATGCTGTCCAAAATCAAGAGCATTTCGAAAACAATAGGACATTGTTTCGTGCGCAACGCCTGCTGGAGTAGGCTGTAGATGTCAAGTATTTCCCGTATTGACATATGTCGGCTTCGTATCGAAATCGATTATCTAGGATGCCTTGGAGGCGAGGAAGGTGATGAGCATTTGTCGTATGCTTGCCATCTCCTCCTTCATATCCGCGAGTTCTGACTTCTGCTTTTCTCCCGGCATAGACTGCTCGGCTATGTTGTCTAAGCATCTGTTAGCTGTGTCTAGTATATCCGTAGCGCCTTACCTGTTCCAGTCGATGCTTCCCTGAGCGATTCAGGACTAAAAGAGTTCTCCGGTTTGGTAGGAGAAGCCGCAATAGCGGGGTCCAGGATATTTTTATTGAGAAGCACGTTCCCGCGGCGAGCATTCTCGTTCCTTGTTAGCTTAGGAAGTTCTGGCTGTTTGGAACCTTGCCGGAGCTTATCAACAATACCCTCCACACGTTTGACGCCCCATACCTTACCAAGGTCGCTCCTGTAATAGTACTTGATTGGCGTATCGGCAGGTTCACCATCGAAGCGAAGGCCAATTACCTGTTTTGGTAGCTTTGCCCACCCGCCCCCGGGTGCTCGATCATAGTCTCGGAGCTGTGTACCGAGCACGCTATAATTCATCGCCCCCGGTTCCTTATGTCGGAGCGATTCTAGATTCTCGCTTTTGTTGACTTGTGGGGCCCAGCCACGCTTGCAGCCTTCGATGACATCTCGTCCAAAAGGAGCTGCTGCGACAATATCACAGACAGCCAGGAGTTCGGATTCTTCGTTAGTCCTTATCAGTAATTGATGGCGGTCTCTGCCTAACCGGATCCAGCCCATAATTCTCCTTTCCTGGCCGGCATACATAACGTATCCTTGCCTACCGGTCAACTTGACACAGTCGCGAAACTGAGACGGAGCAAAGAGAGCCGCTGCAGGCTCACTAGTCGGAGATTTATTAGGGTTATCTGTAGGGCTTGGGCCTATGAAAGGCTGCGAGTCGTTCGGCACTGCCGCAGTATCTCCTGTCGCTGTAGTAGTTGCCAATCCAGCCTCGAAACCTGCAGTGGGATTCGCATTCCTCGTGTATACGCTGTCTTGTACTTGGCGCTTATCCTGCTCGATTGCTTGAAAAATTTCGTCCGTGAACAAACCTTGTTCGGTCAGGACGCGCTGATACGCTATCTTCTGTGCCTCCTCCTGAACGGTGTCGATCCAACTAGATGGATATCCTCTCGCGTATAGTTGTTCTCTTACGGCAAGTGGGACTTCGAGAAAAGTGTCCTTTGCCTTTATCATGTCGTTACAAAATATCATGAACATGTGCCGGATCTCGCCTGTGTTCAGTAACAGACCCTGAGTGCCGGTCTCGCCTTGCTGATCGCGAATTGCCAGGTCTACGACGGCACGAAACTCAGCAGCTGGTTGAGCATCGTGTGGCCTTGATAACATCGTTCGAAACAGCTCCTTCATTCTGTTGTTGTCACAGATCTCCCTGACAGATGCGGAACCTTGGTCTAGATCCATAAGGTCATTAGAGTTCTCATCAATTCCATTATTGGCACTTTCATCTTGCTCATACGCATCCGGAAGTTTGTTAAGTAGCACCCAATCGTCACCATCCTGGCGGTAGAAGTGCTCGGGGAGGTCTATTTTTCCTTCTGCTTTGAAATAGGCGTCGACATCTCTTTTGATCGGTGGTGGAATGTTAGCGGCACGCGCCTCTTTAAGAAGCACTTCGAGTGAAGGTTAGTTTCCTATGGTGCGCTTGAGGCAGTAGACAATTCACGAACCCTTTTGCGCCAATTTCCTTTGTTCTTTCTTTGGAATATCGAAACTCCACCTCGCAAAAGTCCGAAATAGCGTAGCCCGAGCGTATTCGTTAGGTACCGCGTCGTCGAGTAGAAGTCCTTCCTTGAGGTTATCTTGTTCATATACCCTCAGAAAATCTTCCTTCTCGGTACTCGTGTTGTTGTTCCCTGGTTGAGGTACTTGATCTGTGTCAGTTCTTGTGCCAGGATTATCGCCTACAGCCGCAGTAATTGGAGAAGGTAGGGTGGGATGCGATGGCTGGAGGGTGGCGGCAGACATATTGACGCTGTCTCTGAAGTAGAGCGTCTGCCAGAAGTAATTTGTGACGGTCAGATAACCTTTAATACCCTAGGCCTTAGTAACGTGATGACTTCTTCAAGTGTAACGCAGTCTACGGCCAGCGTAGTAGTACAAATATTTGTTTATCGGCAGGTATAGGGCAGTCGAGAGAGCTCGGGCGTCAGGATAGCTCGCAATAGACAATACTGTAACTTTTATATGATTCCCAGCATACTGCTGATCTCTAGATCTTAGGACGAGGAAGTAAGACTTCCAATTCAACGTAAACCCCTCTCTGGATAATTTTCACCCTCCTTTCCCCCGAGAACCAACTCCCCCGGGGTCCCACCTTTACTCCAAGAGCACGCCTGGGCAAGGAACGAATGGATACTATTAGGACGGGAGGGGCTCCGATCCGAAACGGGGGATGGGGGAGTTTATGATCGTCGCTAGAGCGTCATATGCTAAACTTTCTCTTACCCTTTACCTCTGGACAAGGGAAAGCCTTTGCTCCTAAGCTTTCTCGATGTTCGCACACAAGATTTCCCGCGCCTAATACCCTCTACCTGTCGTCCACGATTAAGCTATCCGAACTACGGTAGCGGCCGCTGTAACCTTCCGAAAAGATTGGATGGCAAGTACGCGGCGAATATCGAGCTCGAAGTCAGCATAACACTAAGGGGCTTACAGAATGACTTAACTTAGACGTTACAGGACCGGCATCTGACTTTGTATAAAAATTTTGCTGGAACTCGAAGCTTTGTCCGATGCCTGTAGCGGTGAAACATAGAGTCACGGTTGCGCGTAGCGTACTCAATTAACCTTAGGCATCAATACTATCTCCATGAACTAAGGTTGCAATGTACGCGAAAGGACTAAGAGGAGCTACGGCTTTTGAAGTCTGCTCTAGTTTATACTTTTTCGCTGCATGGACGCTCTTTCGATCCTTGCTGATACTTTACCCTGGGCCTGCTATGAGGTACTTCTCCCTTTCTTCCCGCGGTAAACACTGAGATCTATCTATGGAGCTTCATGGCCGTTAAGCTCTGTATTCGACGATCCGATATCTGCTCTAACAGAAGATTCTAGAGACAAATTATAAACAAATGGTTCGTTACACCGAGTTTTAGCAGCAGGATTCTGGTCTTGGACTAGCCGCTCGATATCTAGGATATCACCTCCGTAGACAAACCGATCGCAAGGAAGCATCCGTCTGGCGACCACGCTATGCTTTCGAGCTCCAAGGGGTCACACTGGCAAACTATCTTGACAAATTGTGTGAACTTCTTGCCCTCGAGGCGCATAATGCTGATGATGGGCAGGTAGCGATGTTGATGCTTCTTAACCAGCGCAATGAGACCACCGTCTGGCGAGATAGCACCAAGATCGATTGAGCCGAGTTCCTGCCTAGAGCCATCTGTAAACCAATAAACGCGATGATACAATGACTGTTTCACGAGCACGAAATCTCCGTGCTCCGAGATGGACGCTCACTCTGGGTCGAAGGTGGAATGGTTATGGTTGAGGATCTTGGTTAAGGTGGAAGCTGTCTCTTTATTCTCGAACGTGAATTTGGCGACGTCCCCCGCCACGCAGACAACATTATTTTTAAGGCGTAATACCTAAAAGGCGTCGTAGCCTTTCGGCATTTCTAGACCGCTTTCCAAAGCCGGTCTCTCTATATTCTAAAGTTTTTGGTCAACAAGCTTCGCATTAAGTAGCTCCGCGCTACGATAGAACCGGCGAGAAGGCCGCAGAGAGTACGGTATCGTAAGGAGAAGCGATCCGAACACTGCTAGTGCTTAAGGCTTGCGCGTCACCTGATGACATCGGAGCGTCATGCCACCATCCAGGCTCCACCGGTGCCATCGTGCTTACTCGGCAATGAAGAAGTCATTGTGGTTCCCAAACTTAGCGTCGACAACTCCTGTTCGATAGCGGACGCTGAAACGGTGGTCCTGTATATCGCACACAGCAACGCCGTCGTCATCGTCCTTTGCGAAAAAATAGCGACTATTTGGTGAGAATTCAATTTCGTGACGCCAAGGTATCAGCTTGTTGACTGACACCCCGTGCGAAGATGCTCTGGTGTAGGAGTGAAAGAAGCCGCTGTTGGTCATGGCGCTGGTAAGGGTCGACACACTTGCATAGAATGAGGAATGTGTCCTTGTTGGCTATATCGAGGCATCTCAATAGTATCGGGCCGTTGATTCGCATTGCACACTGCTCCACGAGCGTTTAAATCCCCTGGACCACGGCCGCCGCCGAGAGCTTCGCTAGGTCGCATACCCAGTCGAAAGAGCCCGAATCCTCGCATCAAGTCCTAATAGCGGTTACGACATAGGCATTTACCTGTAGATGGTTAGATACTGCGTGTAAAGTGTGAGTTTAAGTATGTACCGGAACGTCTATGCTCAACATAGAAGCTGGAGAGAGAGAACAGTGTTGCTGGAGATTCTTTACTGTAAGTGAATGGTGCACGAGACTCTTCGCTGGCGACCAGGATGAGTAGGTCAGAGGACGTACACGACTCACGGAAAACTACGTCGCTATCTGGGCAGCGAAGTGTACACGCGCTGTATGGCGCATCGTTCACGTTCACAGTCAAGTCATCTCTTGTGACTTTGAGGTAGTGACGCACCTTTGCTATATATACTTTTCATGGAACGAGTGAATCGAGACTGTTGCACCTAGAAGAGCTAGTACGTGGAGCGATTGCGGCAGACGAAACTAGACGAGATATTTGACTGGCACCCCGGGGTGAATGTATCCTGCACCTCCTGCTCTTCACTGTCAATGGTATGTCTCTCTCTACGGTGCCTGGAAGGGTATAGGAAAGCAACCTGCGATCGCTCTCTATTACTCAAATCGAAACGAGACTATGATGCCTAATTGCCGCTCAAGCGTGACTTGCGCGTTGTACTATGGGGCTAGGCTTACCGAGATGAAGTCGTAAATGATGGACCCTTGTCACGATCTTCTCCGACAACCACAGACTGTCCAGAACGCGGCAGTCGAGCCGAATCTCCAAGCAATAGTGAGTTGATCGGAAAATGGCGAGTGAATTCAGGTCGCGTCTGACTCGTCCTCTCCTTAGTCTGGACTTGGATTGACTATGGTCAGCGACGGCGTCACTCTACTTAGTTGCTCCTCAAACAGTAATGCGCAGTAGTTGCAGGCCCTCGATGTCTTAGATCTCTGGCCTATCCAGTAGAAAGGTATTCTTGGGTATAACTTTCATATCGCCAATGTAACTTGGCCTTTTAACACCCGATACATTCCACGGATCGATAAGGTAGTTGCGATTAAGGGAAAGTCTACTATGTGCATTATCACCAGATCAATACCGGTCGTCCTTAAGAGCCATAGCCGATGCCAAGCATCTTCTGCCCGTATTCGCACCGCGCGCTTAGCGTAGCCTTTAGCCCCGAAATTGCCGTCGTTCTTCGAAATATTGTACTATCGGGGTTTGAATAGCACGACTCGTTGGCACCGTTGTAAGAGCTGGTATAGCGACGCAGGCGGGGCTAGTGTAGATGAGCTATGCATAGTACTTGAGCAGAAACCAAAGTTCCGCTATGTGTTGGAAATAAGGTTAGGTCGCCTGCTTGCTTGGCACTATCAAGTCTTGATATTTTATCGCGAGAGCCTCCGCTCCCATATATCTTCTAAAACCTATCCAAAAATCCGCCACCCTTTCCTCTATCATGTCACGGTACTGCTTTGCAGAATAGTCTGCGCAGTTTGCGACATTGTGAGTGTGATATTGTGGCTGCGCTTCTGAAAATCGAAACAGCACCCTCCAATGCTGCAGCCACTAGACGTCTATGGCATGACAGATTATGATATTCAGATGCTCCATCGACATGCACAACATCTCATACCTGCACCATTTTTCCGAACATTGCTCTTGACCAAAACGGAACACATCATCCTAGCAAATAAAACGACTTCCGATGCCGACTCGGATCGAACAGCCGCATCCAAGATATGGCACGCCACCGCCTTCACAGGGACATCTAACTCACGGCAGACTGGGATGGACGAACGCGCTTTCGCCATAATTTTCAAAAATTCAAGTCGGGAATGTGTGTGGATTAGCGAAAGTCAGTGCCTCAGCCGCGATACTTGGTCTGTAGTCCGGGGTGTTGGCTCACAACAGGCCAAATTTTCCCAAATGAAAAGAAGCGACGTTAAATTGCACATGTTCCATATGGGAGTGCTCGTAGCACACTTTGTACCCGCGTTTTTCATAGCTTGTTTCAGTGAATAGACCCTGCGCTCGAACAAGGGCCAGAGAGAGAGTACCCCTCATACATGCGAGATTCTTATAAGTTGTCTTTCTAGTGACTGTCAGGCCAAAGGCAGGAGAGTGGACAACACTAACGACAGTAGGACAAAGAGCCAATAACACCATCGAAATAACGAGAGACTGCGTTTTCTCGCGATAATGTCTTCAGCTGAGCCGCGTGGGCGTATCAGGCCAGCGTCGGAAGTGGACTTGCCACCGTCAGACCTGCTTGAGCGGAGGCGTAAGTACAAAAGCTTCCTGCAATACTCAGGGGACTGAATCAGCGTAGGCAAGCTCCGGCGCATCGAAGAGATCCGGAGAGCCAACACAAGTATAAGGCTACCTACTCCACGCCCTGTAGAGTTCCCGCCTCTACTCTGCTCATTTTCAGATCAATCTGTGCCTGATGTTCTCAGAGAACCTACCTTCGTAGCTAGCGGGGATACTATGGTAGCGGCTCCTTCGCAGAATACGCGGCGTGGCGAAGCCTCGCCTCTCCTTCCCGAGCTGTCAGCCCTATCGACTAACGTCGACTTTCTTGCCTCAAGAATTCTCGAAGGCATATCAGACCTGCCCGGAGGAGATTTCAGGGCGCTTCAAGAATGCTTGTTATTTACAAATGCTACACAGGACGGCATTTCTAGAGCAATACGCGAGCTAGGAACAAAGGGAGACATGTTGAGATCGATATCGTACGACAAATGCAGATCCAGAGTACGCGGAGAGCTGCTCGCGCGTCTTAATGAGTTTTGGCTTGCCGAAAAGGCGCCCAGAGACAGCATTTGCCGCATCAAGTAGGTACAGGCAGATATATTCGCGACGGCGCTTCGCACTTATCGCAGGCTCTTAGTCAAATATCCATTGCGATAGTACTACGCGTGCGCCCGTAAACGTCAATATGATATTGCCTTACTCTTCATATGAGATCTAAGAGCGAAACAATTTCCTTACATTCATGCCTATGCTTAGGTCTACATTTCGAACCGGCTTCTCTGGCTGACCCTTCTCAATCTGTCCGGTCGATCACAAGTTACGGACTTCTGATCCTGGGAGATCGGTGGGTTTCGTCGAGTGACTTATGCTAGTAACGACCAGAATGGGCGATTGGAGTTGAAGTGAGGTAACAAGCTGGAAATTGCCCTCGTCTAAGTGAATGGGACGCAGAAGTAATTTAGGCATCTTCCAGGCTCGGAGAACTTTGTTAGAGAGCTCTGCTCGCTTACGGACAGATTTCCAAGGCAACAAATCATTCCTTCTATATTCGTGCATCGTCCTTGATCACCCTCGTTTCAAAATCTTGTGCTACGCATCAGGATCACGTCAGGCGTACGGGCCACTGGATTTCTATTGTATCTGACCTAAATCAGATCGCGAGGGATAAGGCACAAGACGTAGCATAACTTGCCACACATCGGGTAGTGCACCGTGTCGGAACCTTCAACGACACGCAGTGAACCCCTAGGGACTACTTCTGGACGAAAATGCGGAAAAGAACAACGAATACTTCCTCAAGCTCTAAGTAGCGTAGGGCAAGTAAATCTGCTGACAGCTTTTGTTTCATGGCTCGACGTTGCCAAGGTGAAAGCGGCATGGCTGGCAGGCGAAGCTTGGCATGCTTCGAGTCAACAAGGGACACAGCTCTTTTTGTTTTCTAGCATTATTCACGGCCAAACACTTAGTGATGCAGACGCGAGAAACTAAATTCTGGCGTCTAGATGATCTCCTCGAGGAGAAGCGAGGCTTCTGAATACTCGCATCCACCAATGTGCGCTTACAAAGACTCAGATAATGTCAGAGACGGGCTACATAACGGACGATTTGATTGCGCCATGACTATCTGGTTGTCATTTATCTGATGTGCTATCGGCAGAGTGTGATGATTATGAAGTTGAGACCATGGAAATATTCCAACTTCAGACATGCTTTCGGCCTAGAACTGAGCCAAAGTGCCTTTGTAGTGGCGACAGACCATCTTGCTTCAGTTGAAGGTCATTGATATTAGCCGACTCATCAATAGACCATCTCTTCAAAGCACTGTGGCTGACTTTGAACGACGCTAGTTCACTGCGGTCATAATTAGTAGTATCGCTGCGCATCTTTCTGATCGACCCACTGCTTAATTTGTCCTATCGCCGTCGATAGCTGCTCGATATCGTTCTGGAGCCTAGAATCATCAGCGCTGTGATGATGGTGTTCTGATACTAGACTTGCCGCGTCAGATCTGACCTTGTATGTGATTTATTCACCCCCTGCTCAGTCATCGCCGTCACTGATCCCGCAAGGTATATATCGTCGATCGGCAATGGGTGGCTCGGAAATAGGTCTATGTCGATTCCAAGACCGTTGAGTTGCGGCTCATCAGTATGGGCCTCGCTGCGCTCGCCAGACGGCAGCCAGGAACTAGGACTGAAGTCGCTGGGCGGCCGCATGGGGGAGAACTGGTTATCATCAATCCACTTGTCGAAGTCAAGCTCATGTCGTTCGAGTGGCATAGCTACTAATGGGGTTTTAGTCTTGGGTACAGAATTTAGACTGGTCTTTGGATGATGCTCACTCAACTTTATAGATATTTGGACCACCCTCCACCGACCCACTAGTGAGAGGGGTGGCAGAATATCACAGGAAGTCTGTTTCTTCCGATTCACTGGGTCAACCTCGTCCCCTCTTCTACCTTTCAATTCGTGCCTGTCATCCAAATTACTCACATATACTTTCCGGTGAATAGATGACTACGCCTTCTCATATCGACATAACAGAGGTTTGGGCCGAACATATCATCATAAGAAAGGCAAAGCTGACGCCCAAAACCTGACAAAGACGTCGATGTCTAGTCTTTTTGAGGAGAGAGCGCGCTCTGGCAATCGACCTGCGATCCTAGACGCGAACTACGCAGTCGCAGTCGGGGGGGGTGACAAGTCCGGTTTAAGGAAGAGGCTCGCTTGACCGTGGCGGATACGGCCCCACGGCTTCGAAGAGGAATCAGTCTGATAAGTGATCTATCGAGGATGGGCTCATCGCTCTCGAGGAAATCTTACGATAAGCGGTTGGCCAAGTTGCGGAGGACGGATACGAACAGTTACAATACGGCTCACAGGTCGAGAGACCGCCCTGCAGCACCGAGGATGAATGATATTCCTAATATGAGACAGACGACAGCAGCGACCGCCCTGGAGACAGATCAGCCCCTCAACGTGTCCGATTTTCCAGACAAATCATCCGTTCGCACGGCTTTCGGAGGACTTAAATTACCGTTTTTTACGGAAGTCGAGCGGCTTCTCAGTCATCAAAACTCAGCATATGGGTCTTCAAGGCTGAAGAGTCGTGTTTTCTGCGACGACCTTCCACCATACACTGACAATATATCTGTCGCGCAGACACTGAGCACAGATATCACTAGAAACAGAGACCGCCGGCCAGCCTTACCTTGCCGAATCCGACCCATTCCCGTCACCTACACCCTCTGCGGCCGTGAAATCCACTCATCCGGGCCCATTACCGATGCGATTAGCCTGATGGAACTCAAAAGAGCGAGCGAAGTCGTTTGGATTGACTGCGCAACGAGTTTTGATGGGATCAGACTTTTTTTCTTGAACGAAGCGCTGGAGAAGCTACAGATCCAGCAAGCAGGAGAAAGGTTGTTATTTTGCATGGAGACCCTGCAGGTGGGGAATGAGCATCACTGCGTAAAAATAGTCGAGAAGAACTTTGCGACGGCAATGATGATTTTGGGTAAGGATATGTGGGGTGGTGGTTGGGTGATCAGGATCTACATAAGCACCGTCGGTGCATCTAAGGGCTCACTGGAGGCTAAAGCAGCAGGTGAACTTTGGGTACCTCAGTAACATCGGACTTGGGACCCCCACCGAAGGCTCTGCACTGCGAAGTAAGCCACGCGCAACAATATATATTCTGGTCGACAGATCTATCTCGGGTGCAAGTGCTCATGCGCAAGATTTTCTCTACTAGGCCCTGCGACCAGAGAATGCGGCACAAGCGAATTTCACGTCATCACCTTTGACGAAAGTAAGGGACGTCTCCCCGACTGGAAGAACATGCCTGCTCGGTCTGGGGAATGTTGGGGGGCCGCACATTTGACAACTGTATCCTTATTGAACAGAAAATGGGATGATACATGAAACGGAATTTGATATCTGGGTGAAAGAGCCAGCCCGATATGCATTCAGTGCTATCTGTTGAAGTAACGAATGTACATCCGAACATTGATGCCTGCACCGAGGGCTGCCAGAAAGGCGGATGTGAAGCACTCGAGAGAGCAAGGGGAAATAAAGACGATGAAGGAAACTTTGATCTCCTCTCCCCTTGATGTTCTCCCCTCCGGTGTCCGCGGTATCAACAGTAATCGCACATTTTCAACGATCATAAACAATCTGTCAACGCGTATGGGCCGGTACGCACGTAACACTTCCGCCCTACAGCCGCGACGTCGTCGAAATGGCTGCTCCTGTCGGGTTCATCGCTCCCGCTCACAATTGAAATCATGCCAAGGCCTTCCTGCGCAACTCTGTCGCCGTTCGGTGCTATTGCTCACAGCATCGCCTTTCGCATTCCTATGCCGCCATTCTGACACCGTATAAGGACAAGACATCAACGAATCTGCAAAATCGCGTTGCTAAAGAGCAATGTATCGTCTGATACGTAGAAGCTGGCGTCGTGCACTGCTCGGTATCACGATCGCGTTTTTGGGCGGCAGCGTCTTATTATGCCAGAGAAGAGAAGAGCCAGCGCCAAACCCTGGCACCGCGTTCGTATTCTACGCAACAAACGATCCCTACGCTTGTTCGACACTAGTCAACATCGACCGCCTACGCGAATTCGACACCCAACACGACATTGTTGTACAGGTCACTGCGGATGTACATCCAGAGATGCTGGCCGCGATGGAAGCATACGGTGCACGTGTCCTAGTCAGCGAACCTCCGCCTCTGCCCGCAGGAAGCGATGGATACTATCGGCATTGCTTGCTCAAGCTACTAGCCTTCCAGCTCCGCCACGAATTAACATACCTTCGACGCATAGCAGTCCTCGATGCGGATCAGCTGGTGCTACGGAACATCGACCCTATCTTCCTGGAGGCGCCGGCCGGCGTGCCATTGTCTGTGGGGAGTGCGTATTGGCTAGGTAACGAGACGCTGAGCAGCACCATTATGGTCGCTGACCTAGACGGGCAGCTGTGGCACCTCATCAACGGCTCTATCCACGGTCTAGACTTGGGAAAGTATGATATGGACATCGTCAATGATCTTTTCAAGGGCTCAGCGGGGATATTGTCCGGAGAGTACACACTCATCAACAGTCATTTCGAAGACTGGAATGTTCCCACGTGGGCAAAAGCCCG
The DNA here is from genome assembly GCA_019670975.1 of Acidiella bohemica. Taxonomy (NCBI): domain Eukaryota; kingdom Fungi; phylum Ascomycota; class Dothideomycetes; order Mycosphaerellales; family Teratosphaeriaceae; genus Acidiella; species Acidiella bohemica. The sequence continues at coordinate 165,419 of JAGUCJ010000024.1, forward strand.
GGGACTTGGAGTTCACGGGAAAGGACTCGACGAGGACTTGCACATACTGTACGATTCGTCGGCAGTGATGCATTTCTACGCCCTGGGCAAACCATGGACTTACGACACGAATCAGGCTCGTGCACTACGGCCAACTGCTCATGAGAAGTTTCACACGTCCTGGGCACAGTGGCGTGAAACGGCACTTCGCGTCTGTCCACTCGGTGTAGTGCGGAGCCTTTGAGTTAGTGTCGTCACCAGTAGTGTTTGCGACGGCGGCACACAGTGGACGAGACTGGCTGATCTGAAGAGCTACAACACCAGTCCTTTGCTTTGTCACAAGATTTGTCTTTCCTCCTGCCCGCCTTTTGCTTGGTCGGCCACTGAGGCATAGACATCGAAGTTTCGTCGAAGATGGCGTTATCATCATGCATGGCGTGTACACAAAACTCGGCCTGAGCGGGTCGAGGTAGAATGTTCCAAGGCAGCAATTACATGTGTTGACGAAAGAATTCCAGAGTTCAGAACGGGGATGTAAACGGACTGCACGGTGAGAAATCATCGCCTGAAATCAGACTTTGGTTTCGTGCCTCAAATTTATTGCAACCTTCTACTCGTCACGGGGGATCAGGTGAAACCAACTACTGATCTACATCGCATCCTACAGAATTTAGCCGGCCATACCGTTCTAACTTCTTCACCGCCAGCCTCGGAAAGATGCCCGGTGAATCTCGAATTGTCAAATGAGGCTCGCAACCACGCAGTAACGTGGCAATCGGCAGCTTGAGATCCTCATCCGGTCATGGGAATCCAGCAATTCTTTTGCGCAGACTTTCCGTCAAGACGCCAGACCAGTTTCGGATTATGTAGAAAGGTATCACACAAGTATCCGGTCCTCTACGCTGCGATTCTTTATATCGCGCCTTCAGTACTTTCCGCGGGCCATCTCCCAAGAACCAGTGTTGCACACTATTCATTATCCCCTTTCTATAAGTTATTCGGTAATACTGAGCTTGAACAGGGGAAGTCATCCCTTCCAGTGCCTGCTCTCTTTTTCACAGTCGTACAAGTTTGCGTTTCGCATGCATCAATGCCTTGACTACTATAGGCTACTGCGGCCGTATCAACGGGTATTGGGATGCCATGCCTCAATACTTGTCAATGACACTCAATCCACGCCTGGTTGTAATTGGCCAGCCGAGCTCTGCAAACGATTGTTCTACGCTTCCCTATCGCCTCTTTTTGGCATGCGCAAAGCCGTCTGTACGCTGTTCTGACACTAATTCCAAATGCAACTTATGTGGAGGAGAAAACGCACCACAGGCCACCCAATACCGATGATTGTGACGCTTGAAAATATGAGGACGGCAATGGATGTTCTTGTTGTGCCGCCTGGACCCCGTCTGATGCTCGTGTTGCCGTGTTTCGTCGTATGATTGCGGCGGGACACACTCTGCTCGAAGGTGGTCTGAATCCTCGCGGAGGCTGCCTGGTTTGAGATGGTTTTTCTTGCCAAATACCGCCGCAGGGGTTCTTGGAAGAGCTCTCTGGTATAGTCTAGGGCTAGCTGCATCAGCTGGCGTGAAGATGCCATGTCTACGCCAGGATCCTCATCTCCCGATGGCGCCCAGAGAGATGTAATCCTGACGAGAAAGATAGGGGCCGTCTGCAAGTAACGATAGATGAGTCTTAGTCTGGCGCACCCTGTTCTCAATCGCCCAAGAAGAAACATCTTCTAGACTCGGACTCAAAGGAATGTCGAGAAATCTGTCTCTTTAATACTCTGGCGCCAAAGCTCTCTTGATTGGGAGTTCTGCAGTATCGCAAGCGTTGGTAGTCTATGAGGACGCCGAGTACATCGGTCTTCCCGCATAAACGAATGGGACCCCAAAAGAAGGTTCCGGCAGCCTCCTAGTCAAAATGGGGATGTCACAATCGGATTCTTTCCCGCGCCATGCCCTTGAAGTGCCTAGCTGTGGTCCGCCTAGACCGCTGACCCGGGGTTGAGAATGCTCCTAGCTGATGATGTCCTGGAACAAGACATACAAGCCAATGATACAAGTCTATCTTGTAGCTTGATAAAAAATGACCAGGTCAGCAAAGACCAAGACGAAGTTCCATCCGATCATTGTACCATGATTTAAGATTGCGGGTCCTGACGTGTTGTTATTATTAATCGTACGTCGACATCACCTCGCCTGCTACGACCGAGAAGAGTACGACATTGTCTCATGCTCGCCGCGGTTTTTTCTCAGCGGGCTTGGTCTAGCGATCTGGTGTTGCGGGTTTTAACGCGACGCAGGGAAGCAAGCAGCGTACAAAAGCCCCGACCCTGCATAGCAACCTCAGCTTCATCCTTTCTACTTACAAGACCGAAGCATCCGAGGAACGCTAGAGGCAGAAAGAGTGTCATCAGAATGTCTCAACCCACAGATCTACTGACGAAGGCAGTCGTGGACACCACGTCTCTTGCGCTAGAGATCAAGGACAAGCTCCAGGACGACCCACTCGCGCAAGCGCGCCTTGTAGCCGCCTGCAAGAACCTCCTTCGTACGTTCCAAACGCCATCACAGAATGTTCAAGACATCTTATGCGGACCTCATTTGCTTTGTGCGGCTCGTGTAGCACTAGAAGCACGTTGGCTTCGAGCTATCACCGACACCAAATGCATAACCGCCACTTCAATCGCTGAGCGGACCAATTCTGATCCAGATCTGGTAGTGCGCGTTTTGCGCAACCTTGCCGCCGGTGGCCTGATTGAAGAGACCGGCATGAACACCTACGCGCCTAACGAAACTACCCTACTTGCTGTATCAGACGGTGTGGCGGCGGGGATCCGTTGTGCATCTAATGAATACGCTCCCACGTTCGCCAAAATGCCAGAATACTTCCAAAAATACGGCTACAAAACTCCAAGGACTGGAGGAGTCGGTATCTACGAGCACGCTCATGGCAAGCCGTTGTGGGAGGTACTTCGTTCCACCTCTAGCCGAGCGGAAACGTTCAACGAGTACATGGCGGCTACTAGACATGGCAAAAAGACTTGGCTCGACGTGTTCCCACTGGCCGACCTGACGGTCCCTGAGCCATCGGAAGTACTGATGGTCGATATTGGCGGTAACCGCGGGCACGACATGCTAGAAGTTGCGAGAAAGAAGGCCGAGATGGGCCTGGACGGTATACTGGTGCTCCAAGACCTTCAGCATGTACTTGATGCCGTCCCGGAGAAATGGGCCGTCAACTTCCGGAAGCAAACCCACGACTTTTTTGAACCGCAGCCTGAGCAATGTCGAAAGGCCCGTTTGTACAATCTCAAACATATTTTGCATGATTGGCCGGATGTCGATTGTTCCAAGATCTTGTCGCACATTCGAGACGCTATGGAGCCTTCATACTCGACGCTCCTGGTGAATGAGCTCGTGCTTTCGGACAGGGCCGTCACTTGGCATGCAACCTGCTTCGACATTTCTATGCTAGCTTGTGTTAACGGGAGAGAGCGAACAGAGAGTGAATGGAAGCAATTAGTGGAGGGAGTCGGAGGGTTGCGAATCAAAAAGATGTGGCCGATCTCGCATGATGGCGAAACTCTACTAGAGATCATCAGGGAAGTTTGAGCAGGATTCTGTGAGGGGCATTTCCATCGCGGCTGCGTCTCAAGCAACAGTGCCAAGATCGAGCTGATTTCGAGTGGAATGGGTGTTTGGCAGGGTTCAGGAATAATCGTTTCTCTGACTGCTCGATATACTTCTTAATCGAGCCAGTATATCACTCTCGTCACAGGAAGAACTACTCTGTGGAATTCATTGGGATTGGAGACTGTAAGAAGGCACTGAGATGATCAAGTATGAGCTGCCTCCATTCTGCCCACTTTTATACTCACCGATCTCCGTAAAGCACTTGCGCAACATTTGATTCATTTGTTACTATTGCATGCCTTTCATAAATTGTATCTTATTATAACAGGCACGCCAATGCAGACTGGGAGCTGTTGTAGATTGGCACATCTACACATCGGACGTTTGTTTCGGCCTGTTGAGTGATATGCTGAACCTCATTGGCCATTTCAGCAACTATCCTGCTCGACCTCTGTCAAGACTTCCTCGTGTTAAGAAGAGGAACGATGCCCCAAGAGTGAGACGACGATACGAACTGTGGTCGAGCGCCATTGTCTGATCTAATCCTTTTGGTGTACCCGGAAGCGGCCATGTTGGCTCACGAACTGGATAATAAGAAATTTTCGCAATACCAGTATAGTGCACATTTTTTCGTTCTAGAGGTCGTGATTTGTGTCTATTGCAGATCTCACTCCCTACAACAAACAGAATCGCAAAATTTACAAGTCTCTGAAAAAACTCCGCTATCTCCCTGATCGCGTCATTTGCATACTTACGCCGTGATCCGAGGTTATATAAAATTATCGTCGACTCTTATTTCGACGCACCCCTCCTTCCTATATCTCTTCCCTGGCGCTAGGGCAGTCGCTAAGGCAGTGTCGTTGCAGCACCGGCAGCCTAAACCGAGTCCAGCATCCGGAGTCAATTACAATATCATCGAAGGGATTTCTGCCTAGGCACATATCGTTGTAGGAATTACCAGCTCTTGGACCTCTATTGTTATTCGTGTCCCGGTGTTGACACCAGCCCGTCGGAAGAAGGCGTCTGGGCTGACTCGAGAACGCCCGTATTTGCGCCCGCGCTCATTCTTCTGACTGAAGTCCGCAGGATTTGCCAACCGAATTTGGCAAAGGGTGTTCCGCAAGCACACAGGTTAAGGACCAGGAGAGACTGGCGAGTTGTCCCCGTCGCAACATCAGACTCATAGTGAGCGTAGCCTAGGACCGCTATCGAGGCTCCAAAGCAGCTGTAAATTTTAGCCGCGTCGCTTTTAGGACGAGTCTGGAGCTTACAATAGCCTTGGCAGAAAGATTGTACACGCGATGAGAGTACAGATATACTTTATGCATCGCTGCCTACTTTCCGATGACTGTGAAATGGTTATGCAAGGTCGAATGGGTTCCGTAAGGAAGAGCAGCCCAACAGCCGCAAGCAGAAAGTCTGCTATAGCGTGCAATGCACTCTCTGAGACATAGACCTAATTCCCACTGTCAGCGACGTAAAAGTCTGTAAAAGTGCGACTAACTTTTAGGTGCGACCACGCGGAAGGGTGAGCTTTGCCAGTATTGTCTGACACACCCTTGATGGCTGCAGCAGTGCTCACAACTAAAGAAGCTCCGAGCAGGAAGCGTTCCCAAGAGGATTTTCGAGACGTGGCGAGCGGTATGCAAGCTATTTTCCATAGCGTACGGGCACAATCATATCTAGCCAAGGCTAAGCCCAGCTCGAAGCAGATCGATCTGGAAAGGAATGCGATTCGTTCATTTCTTTCGCTGGAGATCGGAGTCGGATGCAAGACGACGATCAGGACGTCCAACGCCCATTGTGTCAGTGACACGACCTGACAGTACGATCTAAGACGCTGACTATGGTAGGCGATGGTTCGGGGGACTAGCAACGTACGAACGTGATAGTAAATGCCAATTCTCGCACAACTGCGCCCGGGCATAGCCATCGAGCGAACCACCGAAGGACCAGTAATGCCGCAGTGAGTAGGTATAATGGAGCAAGATATGCAGCAAGCTCCATTATCGTAGAGGATAGTTTGATGGTGGAGAGAGGTGACGAGGAGCGGAATCAGAGAAGCGAAGGGAAGACGGGACAAGTTGAGGGGCAGCAGGCTGAGAAACAAGGTCTCAGCAAAGTTGTATGCTGGTCAAGTTAATCGTGGGCGTCCCCTTGCAGCCTCCGCCGCGTCCTAGTTCGGCAGGGTCATCCCCAAGAAGCATTGACACACGTGCAGGGCTTCCGCCGCATCGAGGAGACCCATCTTGAGACAGGTGGGGAGGGAGCTCTGGCCATCGATGGGATCTACCGCGTAGGGAAAGATAGCAGTGAATAGTTCCCCCAGCCACGATTGTATCCCACCCAAACAAGCAAGATCATGAGCACGGTGCCCGTGTTTGGTTCGTTCCCCCTACCCTTCGACGGTATAGGTCTCGGGGCAGGGCTCTCATCCTGAGACTGGGCAACTCGCGTAGCATGGGTCGCCACATTGCGTCTAGAAATCGCTAGTTTGAAGGCTCATGAAAGACTCAAGGAGAATTATGGCCTTAAGGTGAGACTACTGCAGCACTCAATAAGGTGTTGACCATCAAGATAGTCCCACCTTGAGATGGAATGATCACGCTTTGGCGGCAGCCTCTGACCCATTGACGGTCAAACTCACGGAGCGGCCCACACTGAGCTTCAACTCTATCTAGCACCAAGGCCCGAGGACCACGCGGGACCGAGGCGTGAAACGAGGAACTTTTAGTTTAGCCCTCGGGTCGCTCAATTGCATCCCGGCCAGCCTGTCTTTCCATGGTACCGCCTCTTGACTGGACGTCCTGCCAATGCCCTTAGAAGGGGTTGGTCCGATCCAAAGGATGGCCGGAAACCCGCGTGATCCCAACCACGAAGGTCGGGCATTGTCCCGGTGGCGTAGGGATGGATTGGGCACTGTCAAGCGAACCACTAGTCATTGTGCAGGATCACACGAGCCGTGCTGTGATGCAGATGTCATCGCCATCAGTCTGCGGAAACCCCGTTCGATTGGTGGATACTTCTCCGTCGTACATACTATGTCAAGATTGGCAGAACCATCGGCCGCGTCAAGGTTGTCAAGGTTATCAAGGTCGTCAAGAGGATCAAGGCGGTCAAAGCGGTCAAGGCGGTCAAGGCGGTCAGAGCGGCCAAGGCGGTCGGGGCTGTGGGGGCCGCCAAAGGCGTCAATTTCGTCCAGGTAGACGAGAGAAACGGTGGCACAGCAGCATTCCTTCATTCTACTTGGAGACCCATACGGGTTTCGCACACCTTTCTATTGGCGCAGTATGTTCGTTATCTGTCCAACGATTGGGCCTCATCGCTGCCGCGGTCTGAATCAGAGTGGCCACCGGCGACGATACGCAAGCGAACTTGCTTTTTCTGGCGCTACGCGTTCGCCTACCGACCCGCAAATTAATTTTGGCAAGGCTTCGCATCGCGCACGGCCGTTCTGGCGCACGATCGCGCACGGCCGTTCTGGCGCACGATCGCGCACGGCCGTTCTGGCGCACGATCGTGCACGGCCGTTCTGGCGCACCAATGTGCGCAGTTGAGTAGGTGTGGGACATTGGGCTGTAGCCTAGCGCCTCCACGCAAGCCCACTCTACCTTCCGCGGCATCTCTGTCTTGTGCATCACAACGGTCACGCATATCATGCAGTGTGACATGGCTTATTCCCCTGGCTTTGAGCTGGTCGATATTTGACATTTTGAGTCACTGGGTGTACCCATCGCATCCTGATGCATGCTCTGGGCATGCAGCCCGGAACACATGGCCCCCAACAGTGAGCCTCGGCGCTTCCGGTGGCTGCCTCGTCGTGTGCATGCCCTCCGTGAAGTGTGACTTTGAGGATTTTGGCCTGTCGGGCACTTGATGCTTTGTTGAGTGATCAAAGACCCTGTATTATCCAGCAAAAAGCTACTGACGCACCAAAAACTGATGGATTCGCACGTCACTGTAGAACTGGGAGAGTTATCTTTACTCGCAGTTCGTTCGCAGCACCGGCGATGGTCTACAACTCCCAGAGGTGTAGTGGAAACGACTCCCTCTTCGCCTGGCGGATCAAGAAGACACGAGGGCCAATGCTAATGATGATGTGGAAAGCATTTGAAGCCCCCTTAACGAATATTCGTCCTGCTAGAGTAGAGGCAGAAGGTTCCTCACTGGTCTGAACGGCCGCGTGGAGTTTCATGAAAAACGGACGTCCCAGACCCTATTATAGAATTGTAAAGCCCTTGTTGCCCAGCCCACCGTACCCAGCATCCATATGATTCTCTGTATTTCACGCTAAGGAAAGCGTCAGTCAACGTCTTCATGTTCCCAGAGCATCCCCATGCAAATAGTACTTACCCAAGTCCGCAAACTCTTCGACCAAGTTCGGATCCCCGACGACTGTCGATCAAGGCTCAATGTTCCCCACTGCACATGGGTTGAGTGGAGCGCGTGACGGCTTGTAGAATCTCTTCCTCTGCGGTCTGCGGGCAGAAATTGACCCCCCCTTTGTCCTCGTCGTCAATCAAAATTCGTTCCTGACTCTCCCGGAGAATCGAAAGAACGTCCATGGGGTATGCAGACGCTTGTTTCGGCGTCAGGACGCGTCGGCGCTCCTTACTGGTAGTATCTTCGCTGTGGTATGTGCCGGCGCTCTTGACGGTCCCGAGGAGCCAGGGCAAGGCGGCTGAGACCGCAGGTCCGAAAGCAGGCATGCTCGCGCAGATGATACCGAGGTTGATCTCGATGACGGTCCACATGCTACTTTCGATCGATTGCCACATAGTGTCGGTGTGGGAAGTGGCGATGTCGAGCGTAGTGATACGGAGAATTGAAGTAACACAGACACTGTACTCCGAGAAATAATCAGTCAAGGAGTAATAACCATAGAGGTTATTAGAGATAGAGGTTCTGGAGAGAATCGCACAAACGAGGGTGATCATTCGTATGAGCAAATATGCAAAAACTTACAAAATCCCGACAGCAAAATTGCAGCATAGCAGGAGCTTGGCCCTCGTCTTCATCTGTAAATTCCACACGGGACGCATCGGAACGCCGATGATGATGAAATCGCTGCCTATATTGAATACAGCGTTGGCATACCAGAAATCCGTGAGATCGATGCATTTCCCCTGACCGCCGTCTGCTTTGTTATCGAACGCGAAGTCGATCGGATGGCACTGAAATACCGAAGCAGAGACTGTCGCGAGCGTGAATAGCGTTATGACGACGATGAGCACCCAGGAAACCCTCCAGAACCATCTGATGACATTGAAGATCCGAATGTAGAAGAGTAGGATTGAAATTTTCGTCAAGCCAACGGCGATTTTATATAGGATCTGGGCAAAGAAGTAAAGCTTGAGGGTCTTCCCAACCACGGAGTCAGGGATTTGCCAGGTGTGCTTGCCGAATCCCCAATTGCAGCAGATTATCATCTGTAGAGAGATCGCTTCGGTGAACAAGAGCGAAGCGCAGATTGTCCAGTCATCCCAGCCCAGTTGCTTCGAGAAGATCCAGCGGGTGACGCAGCGAGCAAGGACGACGAGCGGAGTGATGATGGCGAAGAGAAGCGAGGGGATGGATAGGCGGGAAGAGATGTCTGGTATGCCGCCATAGTCGCTGAAAATGGGCATTTTTGGTCTTCCTTGCCGCTACAAAATGACGATACAAGACAGTGCAACTACAAAGAGGAAGTGGTGAAGATGAATGCGAGGTGTTGATCGACGGGAGAGACGGCTACTAATGAGTAGTTACCATAACGCATCAGCTGTGCCATTCTCGCACATTAACAGCTGACATTATCGCCGCACTTCGACGCTCCGGGCCGGATCAGTTAAATCGGGCATCTGCAAGGCGTGTGCCACATATTCTAGACTGCATTAGCCTTGGGGGGATGGCGAGCCATCGGCTCTGATTTGCTCAATGGTTCTGTCCCGCGTTGGAGCCGCCGCAGGGCCAGTGCCCTGCTTCATAGCTCGGAACATGCGAGCTTGTGACGGCATCACTCGAATACGGAAGTGGACAAGGAAATGAGGGTCAAAGTTGCACCATTCTTCCTTCATTTCCCCAACTTGCCTTCGCTTTTACTATGCATTTGCTTGAGAGTGACCTCCAAATACTTCACCTTTTTTGTTACAGCTTATCACTTCACATCGAACCGGTCTCGCGCTTCGCCGGGTCATCTATCAGGCTCCCGAAACACATGAACAGCATGAACGAACCCGTTGGAAAGTCGTTCGGCGAGACGGGCGCGTCGTCTCCCGCGCGCAGTACCCAGGCGGTCGACGAGACTTTTGATGAAGAATTCAAGAAATCCGTGAAGGGAAAGGTCGATCTGCACCTCTTGACTTCGCTGTGGTTTCTTTTCCTCCTGAGCTTCATGGACCGCATCAACATCGGAAATGTCGCGGTCCTCGGCATTGTCGAGGACCTTCATCTGGTCGGTCGTGCCTTCAATGTGGCAGTACAGGTCTTCTTCGTCACCTACATTCTCTTCGCGGTACCCACCACTTTGATGCTCAAAAAGTCAAGGCCCTCAGTCTGGATATGCGCCTTGTCGTTCCTCTGGGGCATCGCGTGCATGTGCCAAGGCTTGGTTCGCAGCATCGGCGGGCTGGTCGCCTGCCGTGTCTTCATCGGAGTATTCGAAGCTGGATTCGTTCCGGGCTGCGCGTACTTGATGTCCATGTATTACAAGCCTCACGAGCTACAAAAACGCATGTCGCTCTTCTGGTGCGCGGGTCTCCTAGCCGGTGCCTTTTCCGGCCTTCTCGCCTATGCTCTTGTGCACATGCAAGGATTATCAGGCTTAGCCGGCTGGCGCTGGGTCTTGATCATCGAAGGGATCCTCTCCATCGCCGCCTCGCCCCTAGTTTACCGCTTCCTCCCCAACTGGCCGGAGCAGGCCAAGTTCCTCTCGGAGAAAGAGAAGCGATATCTTGTCGGGCGAACTGGTGCGGACGGGGGTGGTAGTTGCAGCATGGATCGGCTCGACCGGGCGGCGTGGTATCGGATCCTCTCGGATTGGAAGATCTGGTGCGGCAGTCTCATCTACATTGGCATCACTGTTAATGGGTACGCGACCGCGTTGTTCACACCAACAATCATCTCCAGCATAGGGTACTCAGGTATCCAAAGTCAGATCCATAGCATTCCGGTTTGGATGACTGCTGCCGTAACGACGTTTGCGACATCGATCTTGTCGGACAAGATGAAGCACCGATACGGCTTCGTCATGCTCGGGGTTCTGTTGGCCTCTATCGGCTACATCATCTTGTTAGCTCAAGGGCCTCTAGCAACGCCGCATCTCACGCAAGCCGGCTTGAAGCCGCAAGTGAGGTACATGGCCGTCTTCTTCGTGACAAATGGCTGCTATATTGTCCAGCCAATGGCCGTCGTTTGGCTGGCCAATAACCTAAGGGGATATCACGAGCGAGCTATTGGGTTAGGGATACAAGTCGCATTCGGCAACATTGGAGGAATTATCGCGAGCAACGTCTTCGTGCGGGCAAACGCGCCGAGGTACTTTGTTGGCTACGGAGTTTGTCTTGCGATGCTTGTCCTGTGCGGCGCAATGAGCACAATCTTTGCCCTTGGGCTCATGCGGGAGAACAAGAAAAGAGTTTCGGGGGACAGAGATGGCAGGCAGATGACTGCTGAGTCTAGGCAGGGGAACGTATGGGACGATGCTCCAGAATTCAGGTTCACCATATGAGTATCGCGAAGCGCAGTCGCTCTCGGGACAGTCTGGAGACTTAGCTAGTGCTATTGAATCCGGCTCGATGACGGTATCGCAGAAATCCCGGCATGCTGTTTTATGTGGTGATGCCCCTGTCCGAAGATGTAAAATCACATTAGCTGTACGTACCAATAAGTAGCTCCCTTCATTAGCCTTGAGGTTCGCTCGTCCAAAACGATCATTGTCAACAGTAACTTTGGATAGTCACTTAATGACAACTTCCACCCTGGCTGCTCTTGCGGGTCCATTGTCCGAGCCATCAATGAGTGGATCAACGCCGAATTCAGCAAGCGTACGCATTACTGGTCCAGCAGGTCCGCAAGCTGGGTGATGAATCAAGGCCCGTCGGTAGCCGCTGGTGTTTGACGCCAGGAGGGAATGGGCCGAGCGAATCCTGACCACCTTGGACACGTACGCCGGCCGCATACCGACAGTGTGGTAATACCCGTCTTCATCAGCCCAGAAATGGAGACACGGGTGCTGGGTAAACGGACCGATGTTTCGTCAGCAGTCAACCCGTCAGCACTCGAAGACCGGGCAGGCGTATGCACTTCCATCGGCAAGGTAATTACAGATTCATAACATAAGCGCGCGGCCTGCACAGGGCGCACTGGAGGCTGCGAACATCGCCGAGTCTTGTCCAAAGCAGCAGATGTCCGGCTTTAATCTCACCACGACATCGTGTGCTTGGGCTCAGGGACAGATCAATCGCGTCGAATGGCGCTGAACATGGCGTCAGAGACGTCGAGTATCAAGATCGTCCCACTTTCACGGTTCACGAAAATATGTTTTCAGGTGATTCTGCCAAGACTCCCGAGTCCGACTCTCATCGACGGTAAGTCGGTTACTTGTGACTCACTGAAATCCACGAGACTCTATCTTAGCCTGATTGCCGACATCGCAGGAGGCCTTGTAGCCGTTTTAAGTCGCGCGAATTGCTCAATAGCTCCGGCGGACGTTGATCACTTGTGCTTATCATGGCAAGGGGAAAAGCTTCAAAGTATACCTAATCTGGGCTATACATAACGTATTTTTGTGGGGACTGGGCCAGCAGCAGTGTTGGGCGAGGTTCCGTGAACACCGTAGTACAAGTTCGACGTCCCCCGACCTGCTGCTCTTCCGCTATCACCCACAGCCACGTCGCCCGAACACTCTCTTCATCTGCTTCCCCGCCCTAAATATCGACTGAACGAGTGGCCGTCGACGAGATCGCCAAGTTGCGTGGTGCCGGTGGGGAGGTAGCGGAGTGTTACTGCTGGCGACGGGAGTCCTGGAATGTGCAAGCCTTCGTGCGCGGTATTGTGGTCTTACATTGATGAGACTGTGCGCCATGAATTGCATACCAGCAGATTCTGGCAGCGAGAGCGTGGGGACTGCCATGAGACGGCGGAGAATACATGATGGTCCGCTTGGATCAGGCGCCAGCGGCCTTCACGAACGTTCGTGGACCCCTGGATGGTGCCTACGCAGAAGGCCTAGTTTCCGGTAAGTGTGAGATCGGCCCGATCCCCATGCAAGAGCTTAAAACGACGGCAGGCGCTGAGTCGTTCTGGTGCAGTCGGTCCGCTAGGAAAATTAGCTCAATCTTACGTCAGCCTCACCTGCCATCAGCCTTCACGTATGGACACTGCGGGGCATGAAGATTTTATACGCTTTACAACGTCCAAAGTACGAAGAGAGCGCTGAGAGGTGAAGCATCAGACCCACGATGACGAGCGCGCCCCGTCGCCTGCACGCATTTCATCCCACAATGCTCTCTATCATATCCTGGCAAGCAGTCGCTGGCTGGAACGCGGAATGTGTTGCTGATCTGAAGCGACTTTGGCTGGTCCGCTGCGAGGAATTATGGCGGTCGTCAGAAGAAAGAAGGCAGCTGCATTCGCTATCGCACAATTTATCTAGACTCTCAACAAGTTCAATCTACGTTTGACATTGTGCCTCCAGCTCGACGTAGAGCCAATGAACCAGTGCTTCTATTGAACTCTCCCTCGTTCGGCGCTCACCAGCCGTTGGCCTGCTGATGCTCGACTTGAAGCGCAGCATGTGCATCTCTTCGGAACGGACGCAACGCTCGGAAGCCAAGTCTGATGGGTTGTTCCTCCATCTCGGTCAGGATGCCCTGGCAGACTTGTGGCATTGAGTAAACTCACTGATCCTTTCTCCTGTAGCAACGGTTTCGCAATTATGGCTTCGAGGTTCACCGCTTCGCTCGTTCTTTTCTTTCACGCTGACCAAACGCACAATTCGTACGCAGACTTGGAGCGGGTTGCGCCATAAGTCAACGGGACAAACTCGATGGTCTGAGAGCATGCTTGTCAATTGGGCCGCCCAGACAGCATCACCTAGGCTGAATCCGTCATATATGAGACGCTTGCATATACCTCCCGCCATCATGCAATATCTCGTGCTTCCAGATACGCTTTGACGTTGTGGGTATAGTATCAGACCCGTGTCCGTGGTTGAACAGATTGCATGCCAAAGCTTAAGTGACTATCGCAAAGTTCGACTAGCCCCCGCCATCGAAGCCTTGCGTATCACACGCTTATGGCGAAGTGAATTGGCAAGGGTGGACTCGAGACAAGAGGCAAGGAAACAGTAACAGTCGATTATTCGTAAGCAAAACTTATTCTACGACCCATCATGTCCTGGATCGCTCACACCGCCATAGGCAGTGTTTCATGATGCGAGAAGGACTACTGACCTGATGTTTCAAGGGTCGATATCCCAAAGATTCGATATGCGGTCGCCATCGGTAGTCTCTTGGGCCCGGACAAACTCAATTAGAACGTCATTGAGCCGAAGTGATATGCGTTGAAGTGCACTCCCCAGCTCGTCTGCAGGCTCTTCAACGCCAGGGGTGACTCGACCCACCCTAGCTACTTTGCATACCGCTCGGATCTGGCGTTTGGCGCTCTGCAGGCGCTTTCCGATCCGCTCCACGGCCAGGCGAATCTTTCTGGAAACAAATCGCCTGCCAAGTCGTTTGCGGAGCTGCGGAGCTCGACGGTGATCCCTGTGCAAATATGCAGAGGGCTGTGACTGCGTTGAATATGGCTGTCCCTCGCTGGCTCTCTCGGTCGACAGTATCGGTTGGAGGATATCCAACACGCCGATGCGTCGCGCTAGGGTGAGAGCCTCTTCTATGGAGATGAACGGTCGGGCTGCCATCCTTAGATTAGATTGAGCGGTTTCCTGGGCTAATTGTGCCATACCTTCTGTGCGAATGCACGCTATTAATTCGGCAGCATCGATGAAACCATCACACAGTCGTTGGGAGACCTTCAGGCCAGTGTCTCCGATAGAATACGTGATCGTATCAGTGTACTGGACTAGAACTTCCATCTTCGTTCATGACAGCATGCGTCGCTCGGATGTATTCGTGACTACAGCAAGAAATACGGCCATGGTCATTTTCAAGCATGTGACCTTCCACATACAAGTCCGTGCACGAATGCGGGCCGGCATCTGATAGTGGGCAGCACAAGCAGAGACAGCTATGACTCTATTGTGATGCTCGACAGCCGCATTCTGTCACTTGGACATCTGTGGTTGTCAAGAGGCTTGACACTCTGGTATCGTCGACGTCAATAGTATCTGCAAGGCGCGTACTTCAGACGTTAGATGCCCTATTCTGGGCGTGGAAAGTTTTGGTCAACAAAGCCGCGAAGTGTATCCACAGCTATCAACAGCGCGTTATGCCATTGGCATCTAAGTGACGACATTTGGGACAAGACCAGCCCTACATTAACGCAATCAATTTCGATTCTCAGGATAGCGACTGCTGCGGTTGCTGAACGCGGAGAAAGCGCTGATGAAGTATTAAAGTCAGAACTTAGCATCCAAGAAAGCAGCCAAATACCCTTATCGAAGGGTAAGCTATCCGCCAGTGAGGTAATCAACACCCGCCGAGGAACAAGACGGCCGATGCTATCGCTTAGATCCTTCGTCCTTGAGGTCACTGCAAGATGTTCGTAGGCATGAAGTCGCGGAGGTGCTCACGCGTTGCACCGATCAGGTAGTGTATCCGTACGGCCGCCGAGGCGTGGAAGCTGCGGCCTGACGCGACCGGGGGTGCAAGAAAATTTCCAATGAGAGGTACATGGTCATGGTCCTAGTGGGCGAAAGGGTTTGGACATTTGCATGTCGGTCTAAACGGAAGGGTCGGGATCTGTCCGACGCAAAACAGTCTCCCGTAAGTACGCAAGTTTCGGCGGTGCATAACATTGGGGGGTGGTGCCGAGGGCTGCCCCTGTGGAACCTTTGCATCCGTCATGTTTATATAAAAGCTAGGTAAGGCGTCTAAAGCTGTGTGCACATATATGGCTCTGAATCGGCGTCGCACGCAGTGGCCTGCATGGCGACCGGAAAAAGAAGATGTACAACATAGAAGTGATAGTTCACCGTCGAGTCTACCACCAAATCTCGTTCGTTCTCGACTCCCCCCAGCAGAAAAGCCTCGTAACAATGATCCTCGGTTCGTACCTACCAAGAAGATGCTGGCGCACCATCTGTGTGTTATCACAAAGACGGTCTGGGATTTCTACGAATGCATTGAACATACCACCAAGCAGGGTCGAGATGTCAGCTCTAAGGCAGTCGTGAGCCGACGACTGCAAGCCGGCAACGAGAGTACGGATAAGTGCCTCTATATCATTAAGCAGATCGAGCGACAACCGGAGGCGATACCAGTCATGACGCTGCCAAAAATCGAACACAAACATCTCGTTACACTTCACTGTGCCTTCAGAGAAGGTGGCAAAATATCTCTCGTATATGAAGAGATGGACCTGTCCTTGCACCAGATTCTAGGGGTCGACCCTAAATCTCTAATGTACGAGATGCCAATTGCGAGCATATGCGGACAGGTATGTCGTCTCGTCAATTGTGTCTTCCTGGACTGACATGGAGACTAGGCGCTCCTTGGTATCCGCCACCTTCACTCTTCTTGCGGACTGGCTCATGGACAAGTTTGCTCCGAGAATATCCTTCTTGGGCGTAATGGGGTGGTGAAGCTAGGTAGGCGGGCTTCAAGTCCCATCGAACATTCGACACTAACAAGAAGCCAGCAAATGTCGGTCTCAGTATACTGGAACCCTCCGTTGACACTGCGCAGGATTATCAAGATCTTGGTGCCGTCGTGGGAGAGATGCAGGAAGCAAGCGCAGAGGCTGACGACTCGTCGCCGGAAAGGATGGGATGGCTGGATGAGATACGCAGCCTTCTCTCCGAGAGAAAGGGACAGCAAGCCGCCGAAGTAAGTTGCATGCAATCAATCGGTGCAGAAAGGTGCTAAGTCAAGCAGCGATTGAGCTTGGTCTCGGCCCTGGACGGGCCTCCCCCACGAACTCTAGTTTTGCTTGCGGTCCGAATGTTTCGCTTGATCTACGATCCCCCTTACCCATTGCTGACAACCCCTCAATGGCCTTGACTTCCGGCGTGACGCAAGTAGTGGCTGACGCTCCTTGAGCCGTGGCCAGCTCTCATATCTCAGTTGAATGGAGCACGCGACTGCATACAGTGTCTACAAGGTAGTGCCGTATTGCTTTGAATCAATCAGCTTCGGAAAATGTCGTGAGCAAGCTTTGAGCGCGGTCAATGCTCGAATGCAGTTTTGTCCTTCTCTTTTATATACCATAGCGATGTTAGTGATGGTAAGAGCACTCTCTCCTTTCGTCTCGCTATGTAAGGCGGCATTCGTCCGCACACACCTCTCCCGCACGCTCGGCACAATCAAAAGCCGCATTGTTGTGCTTCGTAACTACTCGCTCATACATGCTCATGGGATAGCCCCATCCGTCTGACGTCATATACCACGACGGACTAATGTGAACTGCAACCGTTGGGCTCCAGGCATGGTAGCCGCCAAGCCTCGGATGCCGACTGGATAGGTTTTCCTTGGCAGACAAGTGCGTTTTGCTTCTGTCAGCCGGCGAGCGCTGTGTCTCAATTCCAAAGATGTGAGCTTTACTCAGCGATGACATGCTGTCGACCTGATAGCTCGAGGGAGATTTCCAGGCACTCGGGATATCAGATGTTGTGAAAAATATACGGTCGGGCATGCTTGGCGACCAGTCCGTAGAATTTTGCGATTTGAATAAACATTAATGGCCAATCAGCGCCTCTGGTCATATGTGGTAATTCATCGATTTGATAAGGCAGAGGGCGCAAGTTAAGGGGCATCTTGAGATGCTGGCCTAGCGACTCGGCGTACCACGCAGTTTGTGTTATTCCAGTTCTCATTGTCCTCAGGTGTCACTCGAATGGGTACGTGCCGCCCTTTAAGCATGTATCTGCTTTGGATCTCCGCGCCCTCTGGCATGGATTGCTACCAGCAAGCTTGGAGAAAGAGTATCGCGATGGGTGCTATGAGGTTTCGTTTCCGAAGCTTCGTACGCATCTTTGCACCGGGTAACCATGTCGTCTGGTTCACGATGATCAAAGCTGGCGGCGAAACGCCTGCTCCTGACCGGGCAAGGAGTATTGATGTTGCTGATGACACAGTGTGTACATACTCCATGCCAGATCTTTCCACTGATTGCCATCATCAGGCGCGATGGCAAGTGGTATTCAAGCTCCACAAACCGTTTCGCTACATCACGCCGAGGAGCTCCAGCAAGATACCAATGCGCCCAAGAAGCTCACTTTCGATCGAATAGAAAGTCAACCGCCTCTTGAGTACGTCCGGGAGGTGATGATGATACGTTTTAGAAGCGCCTTAACCATCACGAGAAAGCATTGACCCTCTCGAGCTGGCTCAAAGCCCCATCCTATTGAGTTTCATACTACATTTGAATCACTAGGCAGTGAAGCAGAATTCGCAAGCGCCACTGTTGGCACGAAAGCCGTGTGAACCATCTAGCACTGCTTCCACAGTAGCCCGGGACATCATTAGATGCTACGTGTGCATAGTAAACTCAAGTGAGTACCGTGTTGAGCTGCACATCTCCGCTTTGCCTGCCGAACGGCCTCCATCTGCTCAATAACTCTCAAGGTATGGAAACAATACAAGTACGTGTCTAGTACACGCGACAGAGGTCTGGTGCTTGATAATCAGCAGCCCATAACATGGCTCTAGATACAGTTGCCGCTTTCCCGTCGGTCCTAAAAGAAAGGCCGCATCATTAATCCCGGTCTGTTCTAGGAAAGGGCAATAGAAGTCACACCACTTCTCTCAAATATTCCGGTCGCCTGCGCTGACACGATTGTCCGGTTCACGAACGCTGTTTTTCTGGGGTTTCCGCACGATTGTACGTATATCCAGCAGTGAGGTCCGCTGTAAAAATGGCAAATGATCTCCACAGGAGAGAACTGTACGGATTACGCAATGAAAAATCATGATTCGAAACAACGCTACCAGAGCTTGCATGCAGCGAGGGTGCTTTTCCACCTCCAGCATCGTTAGCTGATGCACCTGTGTTGGCGTGTGTAATGAGTTGAAGACTGACGAGGAATTATGGCCCATCTGGCACATTCCTTGCAAGTGGAAGCACGGACGGGCACCGTAGAACGGCCGCCGTTCTGTAGTACGCCAGGCTCGCTCAATTATGAGTGTCGGCCTCACCTGGGTTTATAAATGTTAATCTGGCCGAAGCCTGCTTGCTTGAAATACAACAACGCTCTTCGCACCTCGACCTATGCCACACGTTGCATCCCGTAGTGGCTGATGGTATGGCAGACCATGGCGTTGAACCATCTATGGCCGATTGTCACTCAGTCCATCGCCCCAGGAAGCAGCAGGAGCATGAACGCGCTCGCCGTGGCGCCAGTGACGCCAGCAAGGCCGGGAGGAGCTTCACTGAAGGGACCGCCCGCCCTTCCTCTTCACTGGATCGACGGAGAGCTCAAAATCGGATCGCCCAACGCAATCATCGTAAGTGTGTATCCTGACAGACTTGTCGCGGACTGAGTTGACCACTCTACATGTCAGAGAGTGAAGTCTCGGCGAGCGAACCTGGGAACAAATGAATCCCCTGGGCCGACGACTTGCCAATCGGAGCAGATGCGTCCGGGAGCAATCCCACTGAACATGGAAATCGATCCGCCAACATGTTGGCCGGCCGGTCAGGGGCGAGCCATTGAGGAACTTCCGGGGTACCTACGCACTTCTCCTCTGTCCGTCGACGGCCGGCTTCAACAGACGAACCCTTCCCTAAACACGAGCCCGCCATTCGTGGACTTCTCACAAAGAGATTCGACGTTCCACGTTCCGCCAAATAGCCCGGTAGATGTAACAATGACTTCAGGAGATCTGGTATCCTCTGGGGCAAGCTACAAAGACGGCTGGCCATCCCGGACCGAGTCCGCCAGCATTCCTTTGTTCGAAGATGTGAACCCTTTCGCTGTCGCTTATTGCAGGCTAGCAGAATTGGACGCGGTGAACACTTCAACACCAATTATCGTAAGTACCGAGTCTATACCTCTGTCACTCGTGAAGTTGGATCTCGGCTGAACCACTGTCACATAGCCCTACCCATCGTTCGAAATCCCCGAGGCACCACATGGAGCTGCACTTATCCGGACAAACCCGTGGTACGCATCTACAGTAGGCTCTATGATCGGGGACAGCTTCTTTACAGTCCAGGAATCATGCTGCCCGGTAGCCCTGCTGGACACGTCCCAAAGAAATCGAATAAAATCGACGACTGTAGGTCAAGGCGCAATATTCCCCACTGCACATGGTTTGAGTGGAGCGTGTGAGGAGTTGTAAAAGCCGTTTTGCTGGGGTCTACGGGCTGCGTGACAATTCGATCAAGGAACAGGGCGTAGAGACTGCATATCTCTATCATGTGTATAAAGCATAGCTGCTGGGCACGGTGCCTTCTGCGAGCGCATTCTATCCTTTAGTGGTAGGACGGGGGCTGTGAGGCTACGCGGAAGATGGTTCGCCACGGCTGGTCCATTGTGAGACGACTATGCTAACGTCTTGGCCTTTCATCTCGCGTGTAGACAAGTCTCAGCGGCAGACGAACTTGATGTCTTATGACTGTGTCACTGCGAAACATGAAGTCCCCTTCGCCATCTTGTCGTGAGTACCCCATTCGAGTCCAGTGTCGCGAACGCTTGCGAACTGTGTTCGATGGCTGAGTCGTTGGCTGGGTCGAAGAGCTGTTCCGATGGGTCTCCGAGGCGTAGTGCCGCTGTGAGCGTTTGTATATTTCTACCGGCGAGAGAAGAATGTTCCCCGCCTGCGTCGCAGAGTATGCAGCTCCGTTCAACATGCGATTTCCTGCCTGCTGTTCGCCAGGCCCCTCGACTCGGTGCCTCGCGCCTGTGAGATGTTCCTGTGGATGTGCCATAGCATGCGACGGATGATTACCGGGAAACGTTGGCCTCGGGGTAGCTCCACTTTTCTCGACGGGGCGTGGATGCGCGCTGTATCGCGTTCGGGCTTTGCACAACCGATCATCATGCATCACGCGTATCAAGATCTCGGCAAGAGAAAACGCGGCGCCTAATTCGACAATGACTGCACAAGGGACCGCTCCTCGTCTGATGGCGCGCACGCGACCAGCGCGGAGGTAGAAGAGTTCCTCTACTTGTCGTGCATACCCACGTCCGCCAGGACAGAAAAAAGGAGCCGTGGGTATGCGTTCCGTTAGTCGTGTGCAAATGCGGCATCCAAGTGAGTGACGTATATACGCCTCGAGAACTCCTTCCTCCACTTGATTAGGTGGGCGTACAATGAGCGTGGTCGATGGATCGGTAAAGCGTACCGTTGCGTGAAAGCCGCGAAGGTACTGCATATTTCCGTCCCACCCAGACAGAATACGTTAACTCGCCTGCTAATGTCACAGCGACTTGATTCACGGAAGATTCTCCAGGTGGCACACTAGACGAAATTTTTCAGTTGCATCATGCTTTTTATGTTCTCGAAGCACACATACCCTAAACGCTCTCCTTTCAGCCCCCTTCCCCCTCGCTCGTCCTCCCCTGGATAGGGAGTCAGTACCAAGTCAGTCCCTTTCTCTTCCGCTGGCAGGGTGGACACTACGCGTCGGTCGCAGGTAGAGGATACGATGGCACATTTCTAATCCGCCATTTGTGAATCTCTTTGCCTTTCTGTCTGGTCGCTGAAGGATCTCTTTTCGCGGGCCACTGATCAACACGAAGAGCTTATCTCAGCCAGCGTATCTCACTTCAAATCACTAGCAGTTCGACGTCGCCCATGTGGGCGCCTCTGGGACTAAGACGACGGTGGATACTTGCCATTACGTCAAGTAGAGTCGCAACTCGCTTAGACGCTATTCGTCTCCAATCACACTATAGTTCATCCCGTTGACCTTGTCAGTACTAGGCGAAACAGGGGTTTCAATTTTTGCAGTCGGCGTGTAGGTATAGATATAGATGTAGTACCCATGATTGGTACGATTAGGGAGTTCTCCAGCCCTGATTCAATTTTCCTTGTTCCGCCTAAGCAAACGTTGTCCTCAAAGAATGTCAGTTCCCTCGGACGAGTTCTGACACTGCTGTCGATAGGATCTCGGTTGGTGTACGGCAGGTGATAGCCGGGTCGTTTTCCGAGGCGCAAAACCCACTCTCCCTCGAAAATCAACATTCCGGTAAAAGCAGCAGCGGCGTCCTGTCACGCGATAAAGCGAGATGACATCGCAAGCAATTTCCGTTCGACCAGACATCGCCAGTGCCCCAAGGACCTTGACAGGTACATCTATCAGTCATCCAGTACTAATGTGTCGGAAGAAGGGAAGGTTTACCCATGCTTGTGCTGCCGCTGTGACGTTTCTGAGCGCTGGACCGCTGCCTTCAGCCGCCCATTTTCCAATTGCCGCCTTGCTGCGTCTTTCAAATCTTGGTGACGCAACGGGCCGCTATCGTCCGCGGCACGGTCTATATCTGGTTGCCGGAGAGCGGAGTCCACTTGCCTTCTCAGCTCCACGACAACGGCGTTAAGTTCTTGATTCTGGCTTATCACCTGGGCCGTCTGAGTTTGGAGAGCTTTAGCCTGGAGCGCTGCGACTCTACACGTGTCCCACAATGCCAAGACTTCTGCTTCGGTGCTGCGTTTCGCGGCGTCCACGACTTGGACTCGGTCCACGAGCTCGAGGCATCTAGCATTCTCTTCGGTGTATTTCCCCAGCGATTGAAACGCTAGCATGATCTGGTCTTGGTGCATCTTAGGGTTAAGATGAACCAACGATTCCAGACACTCGATGCGAGACATGAGAAACGTCTCTTAGTGCTTGAACGATGAGCGTAGTTCGATCCAACATCGAGCAGGATGTCCGATCCGCCGACCTTTCGCAGACCAAAATGATTGTATCCTTTTCGAGAACTACTTGTCAACTGTGTCGCGCCCTCTTTCGTGGCGCCGGAACTTTTGCTGTCCTCGTTCATCTCAAAATCTGCGGTGGACAGAGGAGGCCGCTTTACGCCGCTGGCTCGACGCGTCTACGGTGTCGGGGAGGCATCTTGCTTAGACATGATCCTGCACTTTGAGTGGGCGACGTCGATCTTGCAGTATCGATGCTAGTGTCCGTCCACGTGGAATATACAGTAATCATGGTAGTGACCAAGGCATGAGCAAAGACGTCGACTCATGAAGTTATCTCTGTTTCTCAGGTCGACCTGTGTCGAAAACACACAGCCTATCATCTGCATCGATAGGGATGCAGGTACTCCCCTAGCTCCTCGCAGCGTTGTTGAGCGTCCGAGGCATGCGTTGGGTGTACTACTCTGAGTCAGCGCAATCGTCAGGAATAACCATTCTCTTATTGGCCAGCGTCTATGGCGTATTGCATAGAGATTTTCGTCGTCATATCAAGGCCTGGTTTGACTTTGCCGTTGCAGAATCGCTCAACTGACAACGTAAAGTCCGCTCATTGTCCGAGGCTGTCGTGTGTCTCTAATTCTACATGTCTTCCCCAGCGCCCTGGATGGCCAGAACGAATGCCACCGTCTACAATCATGCCTCTCAACTGCTGAAAGCAGGCGTGCCGGCGCAGGCTACAGATAAGCAGTCGAGAACTGCCGGTATCATCGTTTCGGGCCTCCTCATGGGGGTTTGCCTTACGCTATTGGGTCACTTTTTGTGGAACCGAAGGGTACGCCAGCCTAGTCAACCACACGAGATGGGTCGCTAAACATACAGAAAGCATTTGTTCCTTGCGCGAGATATCGCCACTACACCCTTGTGACATCGTCAGCCACATTCTAGCAAGGAGTGTCATCTCCTCGCCGTACCATTGGTGACCTCAAGAAATGCCAGTTCTGAAGACCGCGCACTCGTTTTTAGCTGGACTTACTCCGATACGCAGGCAGCGGGATAGATTCGCCGGCAAGCTATTGGACCTAATGAGACTGAAACGCAACTATTCTTTAAACGTCATGAGCCGGGAGGCACGAAAACGGAGTGGCGAGCAGGCTATGTGCTGCAAGCTTGACAGGGAGCGCAAGAGGCCGAATTACCTTCCATATATAAAAGTAAATTATGAGGTCGTCACAGTGCTCCCCATAAAATCGTAGAGTCAGTAACTTCCCCGATCGGCTCCTTGAACCTTGCTTGGTCAAGCATGGTGCTATTTTGCGCTACAAGCCCTTTTCGTTTTGGGTCTTGTGGACAGGCAACGGGAGTAATGGTCAAGAACTTCAAAGATGTGGCCATTACCTCGACGGCTGCCTGGGGTGACGTTCGCCCTTTACAGCACCCGCCGTGTGGTGTGATACAAGGGGAACAGTGGAAATAGTTGCTTGCAATCAACCATGGCAGGATGGGCCCTTCGGACTGAATCGTTCAAAATCTTGCAGCTTGGTCTCACAAAGAGGCGTGTTGGAGACGGATCAAGCGCAGTGCCATGTGCTCCCCTCACATCAACGAGGGATTCGGCGGCGGCATCTCATTCCTGAAGTGGCGGAGACGCAGGTCATAGATAATCAAATCGCGTTGTGCGATGGCCTCCCGCTGACCGGCAATCTCCTCAGCCATCTCGGCCATGCGCACCCGTAATTCTGCGTTCTGCGCTTCTTGCTCTTCGAGATCTTGTGTCATCCAGCACGTAGCTGGCACGGTGGTACCTTGCGGGATGTTGACCCACTGGCCCGGCCGACCGACGGCGATTTGCCATCTGGTCACGTTCTGTTGATCGACGGCAGTGTGTTCGCCGCGTTGGCGGCCGGCACATTGCATCCGTAGCTGCTGCACCTCGGCCTCTGACTGCCGCAGGCGCTCGTTCGCAATGCAATACTTCTTCCAGATGTCGTCGATTGTTCTAACTTGCTGAGATATGCATTCAGTGAACGGATTCATCTGCCTTAAGCCGTCTGCGGCAGACCAAAGCGAAGGGTAAATATCGGACGGCTGGGCGAGGCGTCCCGTATCAGTCGATCTTGTCACGAGATTTTCAGATATTGGAGCTTACCGCAAGAGTCAAAGCGTTGAGACTTGTGCTTGCCATATCTTGTAGTTGAAGAAAGTTTTCAGGAACAAACAAGACTTTCCTGCGTCCCTAGCTGGGTGCGAGCGAACTGCTCCCGATGAGAAAGCTGTTTTTGATGTCAACGGGCGTTCAGGGTATCTTTCAGCGTGGAGCAGATTATTATATGTAGGCTTGGTGGGAGGGAAAGACGAGTTGCGGAGCACTATGCTTCAAATGGACTGGATTCAGGGATGCGGCAGACGGAACGGTCAACTTCTTGTCAGCGAGATCCGATTACCCCTCCCCCGAGAGCTCAATGCACGTCAACGAAGCGTCCTATAAAGCCGACCCATGATGATTGATAGGTGGCATCGGTCTCCGCAAGCGAACACAATGAATGGCCCATCAACGACACAATCAGCTCAATGGTGTCCGCTCAACCTCGAAGATTGGACAGATGGCAACGGATTTTCGCCGATGCATCCACCGACAAACTTCAGCCCTAAGTTATGGGGAGATGACGGGGGTGAACAGAACGAAGCACATCTCACCGGGAGTTCAAGCAGCCTGTTCGCGAATCATCTTTTCTCATACGACAACATCTTTTCAGCACCCGATTTCGTGGCAAGCGGAACTTCGCCGATTCAAGATCAGAATATAGCGGCAGAGATCATCCGGTGAGCAGGGTGTCCGATTATCAACGGCGCAGAACTGACCATTCTAGGCTACAAGATGTTGTGCGGCAGTTATCGGCGTCGCTCGAATCACTCAAGCGGTGCGTGCTTCCGAATCGGCAGAGTCGCACCTCTGATTACATTGCAGGGACTTATCGGCCATCCAGAGCGATCATGTTGCCCTGAAAACATGGTCACTCCAAGCTTCGGCGACCATCAACGATCTTCAGTCGAAGCAGTCTGGCCTTTCCCCACTGCGGAAGGGCCATGGCTTGGTTCTAGGCCCGAGATTGTCCTAACAGGGACTGTCGCGCCGTCTACAAGATGATCCAGCCAACTTGTCATAGGGAAGTCACGACCAAAGACACCAGGCGGACTCGGGTCGTAAGCTCGCACGTCATATCGGATGGAATGTAAAGCTTCTGGGGAGCCGTCAACGAGCTTGTTTATGCATCCGATATAGATTCCAACTGCGCTATACTTTCTCGAAAAGGTAAGCGGTAAATGATATTGGACCTTCCGCCTGGCTTGGCGACAGTGTGCTTTCTAGTACACACAGAGTCGATAATTCCTCTCGCCAATGCCTAAGTCGTACAGCGGGGTTGGGTTATCTTGATATCGGTTGTCGATAGAGGTGGCAATGGCCGACGTGAAATAAATCTTAGGAAAATCCTTTCTATGCATCATTTGCGTGTTTGTTCATCCCGGAATCAAGGGCTCGCCGCCACTTAAACAATGCATCCGTAGCCGAAGGGCACAAATATACGCATCTTCTCAATATGCATGCGAGGCATTGTATTTTGCGGACATACCGTTGGGGCGGAACAATGAGATCCCCCGGCAGGCGCATGGGTCTTGGCGGCCGGACGACTGCAACAGTACTGTACGACCGATATGTACTATCAGCCTCGACGGCGGTCACATCTGCGCCAAGCCATTCTCGCCGGTGAGGCCATTTTGGTCTTGGCCAGCTAAATTTGAAGACACGCATGCCTGTGGACAAGGACATGCTTTCATCGTCAAGGCTCCTGGTCTATCTCAACCATGAATATAGTCTTTGATGAGCTCTTACGCTTCAAATGTCTGTAAGTTTGCGACCCTGGCTTGCAGATGGGTTCAAGCCTCACTGGGCTTCGGCCACGCCAGAATACCGGCGCTTTCGACACATGCGTCTTGTCCGGCGAAGAGCTGGAATACTCGAGTGTCAAACTGGTGCCTGCCATGCAGCGTGATACCTTACATTGCTGCATGCACGAGGGGCTCGGTCGTGCTCCCGGAACAGTTCCAGCGGCTTTAGTGAAGAATGGCATGTGCGGAAAGCTAAACTGAGCCACCAGTAGTGGTATCTTAGAATTCCCAACATTGTCGCCCGCCGTGTTGGCCTCGAGATGCGAGATGCTTGACGGTCACTTCTTCGACCAATTCTCTGTGTCTCCACCCCGATTTGCCTGCTGGATCTCACGTAAGCTATGGTTTGCAGTTATGAATGATGAGCTCGATCTCATAGACTGGAACATGCTGCAACATATATTGCCCATTGATAGGACACTGGTCCACTGGCGCGCAGGAGTCGTCTCGCGCACGTGGGTCAAGGCCGCAGCGTCCGCCTTTCCGTACTTTCCATCGCACATGATGCTGCGCAAATCGTGCACTCCGCTCGGGAGTTCCACCGGTCATGGAAAGACCCTCAAGCATGGTGCGCAGACGATAAATGTAGGATGTAGCTGTCCAAAGGAAGTGGCTTCTAGCTGTGGACC
Source organism: Acidiella bohemica (assembly GCA_019670975.1). NCBI lineage: Eukaryota > Fungi > Ascomycota > Dothideomycetes > Mycosphaerellales > Teratosphaeriaceae > Acidiella > Acidiella bohemica. Next base: position 192,566 of record JAGUCJ010000024.1, read on the forward strand.
AGAGAGACTGCGGCAGTCTTGACGGTATTGTATGAGAGGAGATACCATGACACGTTGCTCTCGGGATCCACAAGTGTCGGCAGGACTACGTCGACCTAAAGCATCTGTTCCATAGGGTGTGATTGAAGACAGTGTATCATATGTACACGGCCACCGAAGCAGATCGGTGGCCGATCGATGCTTCTGTAATTATAGCGGTGAATGATCTTTACGATTGACCGCCTTGGGCAAGGAAGCCAAAGATAGCGGAAGGAAAACCTGCCGGCAGCCACGATCTTGGTCATCGGACTTGTGATTGACACCTGTCTCGCGCGGCCAGATCTAGACTTTGGTAACCTCCGCATCGGTTCGTACTCCCCATTGCGAGTCATCCCGTATACATATGCGTCTGCGTCCGTCAATGGAGCGTCCCATGAGATTTAGCTGTAAGTCGTTCAGACGGACCGGGCTATGGACAGGCATGTTTACTTGGAATCAGCACTGTCAAAGCTCCAGAAGCTATACCACAACATCTCACCGCGATAGCCTGCCCAGAGTTTCAACGATAGTTGCGGTTGCCCATGTTCTACGCCAATTGAGCACATGCCCTTCGTCGAACGAGAGAAAAGTCCACCAGAGGTACCCATGGACGACAGTACCCCTTCCATAGACCAGCAAGAAGACGAAATCTCACAGCAATGCGAGGACATCCGCTGTGATAGGACTTCGTCCGTTACCTGGCATTGTGTTGACTGTAATAGCTCCTACTGCAGGTACGTTCACTGGCTCTTCTTTTGCGAGACGATCTCTCAACCATCATTGATCCGCAGTGCCTGTTGGTCGCTACAAGTCCCTCATAAACGGCATAAGAAAGGTCGGGATGGCATACCGCACGAGAAGGCAGACCCGTGGTTGGTTCGGCGCCTTCGTCTAACACTCACACCATCCAGGGATGCTCGGCAGATCGAAAGGCTTCATCAAGCTGATGAAGGCACGACGTGGTTCGGTGTGAGCCGTGACGCCGCTGGACGACCTGTCTTGGAGGAGTTCGACCGATATCTGTCGCTCATGTCTGACCGTCCCTACGTGGATGAAAATCCAGCTTGCTACCCACAACTGGTCTCATTCATCGGCACAACAAATGCGGGCAAATCGACGCTCGTGAAGCTGCTGGTGGAGCATGACATGCCACCGAACTTACTGGGAAGCTTTCCTACGCCAGTCGTAGGGAGTGTAGCTCATGATAACGAGCCCACCTCCGGTGACGTGCACTTGTACGCCGACCCCGCGACACACGGCAAGCATCTCCCAATTCTCTACGCAGACTGCGAAGGGTTCGAGGGTGGAGAGCGAGTACCCATGGGATCGAGAGCAAGGCTACGCGCCCGTGCAATCTTAGCCGAGGGGGAGCTGCTCCAAGGTCCTCTCGCTCGATGCCGCGCAATCGAATGGGCCAACACCGAAGAGTCCCAGCGTCGAGAGTATGCCGTTACCACGCTGTATCCTCGCGTGCTCTACACTTTCTCGGACTGTGTGGTGTTTGTTCTGCGGAATCCGAAGACATTCCAATCCACGGTGCTGACAAAACTCTTGGACTGGGGCATCGCAGCGCTGGAGAAGTCGGTAAATCACCCGGCCCTCCCGCAGTGCGTCATCGTGCTCAATGGTAGTGATCCGGGCATCGAGGACCGGGAGTGGGATGTGGAATATGCAACAAAGAGTCTCTTGGACGCGGTCAAGGGTGCCTTGGACTATTACGAGGGAGTTCCACGCTTTCGTGAGCTGGCCAACTACTGGCGTAAGCTTGGAAAGTTCATCTTCACTATCGAAGATCTAATCCTCCGGTATTACAGCTCTTTCAAGGTGGTTCGGATCCCTACCAGTCGCAACTTCACAATGATCGACAGACAAGTTGGCAAACTCCAGAAAGCCATCCAGGCCGCTTGTGAGGCCTCATTTTGCCAAAAACGCCGCGCCCGCATGCTCACTAACGCCGATGAGCTGAATGTATATCTTCAGTGCGGTTTTGATCACTTCACGACTCATCTTGACGAACCGTTCAACTTCATGCAAGTTTCCTTGCTGCGTAATCCCATACCTGGCGATTTCGCCGGTCACATCCTCGAGCTCTGCAACGCTATCTGCCGTCGACAGAACCAAGACATGACCGGACGCCTGGCGCAACTCTTTCAGCAGCTGAGCGTGGTGTTGGCATCTAGCGTCTTGTTGAATTGCGCACGGTTCAGGAAGGGGAAGATTGTTGATTTGTTCGCCAGCTATGAACATCACTTTGATCGCGCCATCGACGAGTACTTGGAATTATATCTGCCCTGTGCGTTCACTGCAGCGAGCGGCGCTCGGAAATGCACCTTGGCGAAATCGCGACATTTGGAAATGGCTCATCAGGACGAGACAGGACTCATTGCTGCTGGGGAGTACGAATCACCACTAGGCCCGGACTTCGCCAGCAGATGGAAGGGGCAACTCAACGCGGGCATCGAGACCGTACAACGAGCCTTTGCCTACGAGACTGAGCAAGCTGCACAGCTGGCAGGCAACGAGGGTGCCGAGGAGGGCATCGCGCTGCACATACACCTCAGGCATCTGCAACGCTTCTGCCAAGCTATCGGCCCGACGGCGACCATACGGAGCCATGCCACGTGCTTATGTTGTGTGATGAGCGTTCCAGAGCACCCTCTACCGTGTGGTCACGTCCTATGCGGAGATTGTGTGCACGTACTGGGTCGCCCGCGTAGAATGGTTGTGGAGGTCGACCACTGCCCACTGCACCCATCCGAGACACAGTGGACTCAGCCGGCGATTCTGCACATCAATCCAACTGGGGCTGGTCCCAGAGTGTTGTCTCTGGATGAAGGGGGCGTTTTTGGGGTTGTGCAGTTGGAGGTCCTCCGCGCAATCGAAGAGCATCTCGGGGGAGAGCTGCCGATCCAAGCTTTTTTCGACCTGATGATAGGAACAGATACTGGCGGACTGATCGCGATGGCATTGACGATGCGGGATCAAAGCGTGGCGCACTGCAGCGAATGGCTCGAGTCGATGTACCGGAGCGCCTTCGTTCTGAGGTTGAAAAGTCCGCGTGCGCTGAGACGGATCACACACGCTCTCAAGCGAACACCATGCTATAAGACCGAGCCCCTTTACTCAGCTCTGAGAGCGGGACTCGGCAAGGAGGAGCGACTTTTCGGGTTCACCACATGCCGTCGTGGCGGCCTACGGGCCGCAGTGACTTGTACCACCGGAACAGGCCGTGAGACAATCGTCTTTGCCAATTATAGTCGGCCTGGAGGGGAGGATCCGGGCTACAGCTTCCACAGGCCTCATGAGCCTGACATGGAACCCGAGCTATGGCAGTGTGTCGCTGCGACCACGGCACGTGCGTCGTCCTTCAAACCCATCGCGATCAATGGTGGGATTTACCGAGACGGTGGTCTACGCTATCCCAACCCAGTCTCTATAGCATACCGGGAAGCGCAGTTACTGTGGTCGGATAGTCCAGACGTTCTACTCTCGCTCGGTGCCGGACAAAACCGCGCTGCCCTGTCCCCGGAACTCAGTCGCTACAGGAGTCGGCCGGAGTCCGACCACATTCCTGCCTTCGGCCAGGATTCTAGCCAGTCAGCCTCCAACAACCGGAGATGGTGGGCAAAACGGAGAGAACATGGCTTTTCAGCAGAAATGGGATGGGAGGATTTCAAGGTCCATGTCGTGAAGTCTTGTCCGGATAATGAGGCAAAGAGGATCATCCGCATGAACCCCGACATTGGCCGTTTTGTACTCACGCAAGATAAGAACGACGACCATGCGAGGTTGCAGCGACTAGTTCGAGAAGATCTGAACGAGCCTCACCAACGGACAGCGGTTCAAAACATCGCTCATCGCCTCGTTGCATCAGCATTCTTCTTCACGATGCACTCCCGTACCTTGGGGGAGAAATGCGAGCACATAATATCAGGTGAGATCGACTGTCGCTTCCAGGACGGGCACGACGACTTGCGCGCCTTTGGTCAATTCCTCAGGTCTCGAAAGGCTTCCGATTTCGAGCCATACTTCGAGATCCGACCATCTCTTAAGCAAGGTGGGACGACGCACAGGATCACGCTCACCGCACGGATCATTGACGCCATGACTGAGCAACGTGTCTTCCTGCAGCCGGCCATATCATTCTCGATCCATGACGAGAAGGAGATGACTTCCATCACATTACATATCTCTCCTGAAGACGGCCTTGAGCCTGGGGGTTTCGCGATCAGCAGGTTCCCACGGATTGTTTTGAAAGAGGAGGACATTACCGTGAAGCATAGCACTCAGCCCTCCATTTCCGCGCGGCACAAATCCATCATACAGATGTCGCACCCCAGTCTTTACCGTGCCTCCAGTAGCGATCGGCAGTTCTCCAACCGCTCGACCGCGACGATCGCGCTGCTCGGTAGCCGTTGCAGCTGGGTTTCCTGGCCAAGCGACTCGGGCTCCGCTGACGGACACGCATCCGACTCCACCCGCCCGGACGACAGCTCGAGGCCGGCGGAAGAAGACATTGGACTCGACCTGGACATTGGATCGTGGCCACCGCCTCGACCACTAGTCGTCGAGCCGCTCAATCTGCGCCAAAAAGCCGCTTTCTCTGTGTCGAGCACTGATAAGCAGGAGATGCTAATGAATCTGGGGCGGGATGTTCAGCCCAAGAAGTCCCTGGGTGTGTCTGCGTGGGAACCCAAACCAATCGAGGAGGTCGAACGCTACGGAGCGCGTCCTTTACCCAAGATACCCCTGGAAGCCCACCTTCCTAAAGTATGTCGCGCCCGAGACACCCCAGACGCAATTCTGACGCTGTATACACAGGAGTTCAGATCGCCCGACTGCTGTAGCGCCTCCGACTTTTTTCCTCACTCTTGCCCACCCGAGTACGCGTCAAGAGAATCTGTAACGTCTCCGCGCCAGGGTGACCTTCCCATCTACCTGGACACGGAAAACGGCGGGTCGAAGCTAAATGGTCGCAACTGGGAATGAACCTAGGTGGTCTGCATGATAATACGCGCACCGAGTGAGCCTCTGCCTTGGGGCTGCGTGGCGCGCAAGAGTAGACGAGCCATTCATCTCCCCAGGCCTGGCCTTTGGAAGTGATGAGAGGCCCGGAGAGTAAAGCCACAAATTTCCCGCTAGCGCAAGTCTACCTGAAGAGTCCAGCTTATTACATGCGACCTGAGCCCTGTCATGACATCGAGTCCATGAATTTATGCCAGTCATCTTCCATCGTTGCTACTTTGCGTGTGGCCTTGTGTGAATATTTAACTGCATCCCAACGGTCATCATGTCGCGAGCCTCTCATGACCCACCTTGCACTTGCCACAGGGAGTTTGAACCGCCCACAGAACTGTATAAGGGTCGTTAATGTTTGTACTGGCCACGATACGTCTTCTCGGGATATCTCGAGGCCTACCCCCGACCTCTGATGCCAACGCCTCCAGCAAGCCCCCAATTTGAGAACGGGATAGGTCCTTGTGCAAGTCTGAGGGCAGCCCCTTATTCCAGTGAACGGGAGACTATCAAGAGCCTCGGACTTGGCAGACGATCAAGAATGGTGCCATTCAAAGACGCCAATCGGACTTCCACGACGCACAGGGCGGATATTACCACTTTTCTGGCAGACATCGTAGAGCAAGCGGCCTGGCCTTTCACCTTTCGACTATCCCGCGGGTCACTTGGCACAGTCGGTGCCTCTTGCCCCCAGAGAGAGCCTCAGCAGAAGAGGAAAGTGTCGGCAAGGACCTAGAGGTACTTGTGAGAGGCTGCCGCAAGTCTGATTCTGAAGATTCTCCCGACGTGTTTGTGCTTCAGAGGCGCCTCGAGGAGCCTAGCGAGCTGCCACTTCAGCTTGATGTTCTTCAACTGGACAGCGATGAAGCGAATGTGCGAAGTCGACTGATTCTGAGTCGTCTCGCAGCGGCAATCCCGGACACTGGTGCACTACGCATCTCGGTTCTTCCCTGTCATGGGCTAGGGGACGCTGTCCTGGACTGGGAGTTCTGGGCCGGTACTCTTCTGCTCTAATGTTGCCCAGGTGGTAACTTGCAGGATTGGAGCTCTCGCTATCGAGGTGTGGAAAGGGTTGCTTTTAATCGAGCTCAGCGGCCGATTGGGCTTCCGCCGTACCTCCTTGCGTACGAGCATTGACTAGAGGAATTCATCGTTCGAGGTAGGTCGGTAACAATACGGTTCCGTCGTCGCTGGGAGGGCGGCGTAATTGCCGCGCTTGTGATATCTGAGACTATTTAGTGAAGAGCCGTAGCGACGCAATTTTTAGACCAAAGACTAGTCCTTAGAAAGCTGCCGAAGAACACACATAGGAATGGCGGCACCATGCACCGCCGCCATTCTCTGCAGTCTTCTAAATGCACCGTTCTTGCTTAGGTTCTGTAGGCTTTTTGAAGTCACCACTGTACCTCGGCCTCGCGTATGACTCTGCTCCTCTAAATAGCCACACATGGTCAGCCTGTGAGGAGATCAGAGTATCTCCACATATCAACTTCTCGATTAGGTTTGTGCATCTTCATGATGAACTGGGGATCGCGAAGTAGTCGTAGCGGTGCGCAGCGAATATCTGAATTCTACACATCCTGAATGTTGAGGTCTGTTAGTAGGTCCTAGGTTGTTTTGTTTTGAGGAATGCTTGTTTGGTGCGGCTTGTACTGATGTGACTCTAGTTCGCAAATGTCATTTTAAGCAGCCTTTTGACCAACTACATCACGGCCTATACCGTAAAGCTAGCGCGACATACAGCCTCTGCAGGTTGTAGGCTTATGTATGCTTTGAGTTCCGTTGAAATGTCAAGCAGCATCGACATCACCCATGGCCAACCAATGAAGAGCGAGCGCAGCGATTACTAGAGGGAGCTGGTGGGGGTGGGGGGAGGGTTTGCGGCGTAAAGTCCTCGCGACTCTCTCGGAAGAAGCTATAAGATCTGCCGTGACTGCGCCCGGAACATTTTTCCAAGCGCCCTCTCTGTAATAATGCTCTTCGCTACGCTGTGTGTCCTGTTTATACTAGGTGACCAGGGCGTTACACTATCGCTAGGAGGAGGATCAATAGCAGGCGGCTGCTCCAACAACGTATGCCAGCTATCTTTTAACGGCCTGTTTGACAGCGTTCCCACAAGTAGCGAGCCTCGCGACTGGAAGCCAAGTGTTGGGATAGGAGATGTGACACACCATAAGTTTTCGACAACAACCAGCGATGCTGCCTTGCTTGTCGCGCGGCCGACTGATCAGCGCTCATCAACGATCGCCCCGACGACACGGAGCGCTGAGACTAGTGCAGCAATCGAAACTGCAGTGACAACCACATTGACGCTCCTCTCCACTTCCACTCGTACTCTCCTCATCAATTTATCGAAAATCGTCGACTTTCCAAGCACCGGTGGGGACCAGTTATCAGGCTCGCGCAGCATCAGAAGCATTTCGACTACTTCGCCCTCACATAGCCATTTTCCATTGACGCACGGCACGGCTTTCGGTATCACAGGACTTCCCGTAAATGGATACAATGCAACTCCAACGTATATGCTCGCCTCTGGTAGCGGACCGTATGGGTCATCGTTCTCGGTTTCGCCTCCATATCCGTCCGTGCAAAGTAATGGCGCCAGCGGACTCTTTCACGGAAGGTGTTGGTGGCGATTTTTGCCCAGCTTCAAGGTAGCTCTCTAAAGGCCCAGTCTGAGACTGTGTTGCTTCATAACAGACAATATCAGTGGGAGCGCGGTCCGATCGTACTTGGAAGGCAGCAAATGCTCAGAAGTAGCGTATATAGCAACAGACTGCCAGAATACTTCCTCTGTATTGATCGTCAAGACAATAACTGTAAAGTAGGGAGTCTAGTCAGGCTGCAAAGATTCAACGAATTTTATAAGAGCGAAGGAGTTAGATCTTGTACGTTCAACGTTGACGGAGTGAAAGACACCTCACAGTTCGATATGTCCCCATCAAGACCTGAGCGCGTCTACATTCATATACGGCTACTATTGATATCCTACAGAGTATAGGGACAGGCTATTACTAGGATGTTAGTGTTACGATTTCACGTAGAAGAAGGAATATGTTGCGGTTCACGCAGTTAGCTTCCTAAACGAGTCAGGTTACTTACTAGTACGAGTGTCGAGTCGCGGGGGTTCGGTCGATGTCGGATGGCAAGGCTAAGCACGCGAAGTCTCTAAGATCTTTCGGAATATGCTAGATTCCAATCACTCGGTTTGAACAATAAGTTAAACACGCCCTTACATAAGGAAGATCTCTAATCTATATACATAGGAGAATGACCGTCGTTCGTAAGTATGTCGAGCATTGCTCACTTTTCCAACAGTCTGTCACGTGATCAGAAGGTGAGCATGTCTGAAGTTGCTCACGACTGTTCCTTCTTCCATGTGACTTTGGTACGATTTGTGATCGTAACAAAATTATCCCGTGCATGCTATATCACCATTGACAAGGCGGTCAAGGCGGTCAAGGGGGTCAAGGCGGTCAAGGGGGTCAAGGGGGTCAAGGGGGTTAAGGAGGTCAAGGGGGTCAAGGGGGTCAAGGGGGTCAAGGGGGTCAAGGCGCCAAATTGGTCCAGGGATATACAACGGGAAGGGTGGCACAGCAGCATTCCTTAATCTACTTGATCCCACATACAGATTTCGCACCACTTCCTGTTGGCGCATGGTGTTCGTTGTCTCTCTCACGGGTGAGCCTCACCGGGGTCGCGGACTGGATCAAAGAAATGTGACGCAGGAGGTCTGTCTTCGAGATTTTGGCGCGCGAGCTCACTCGACTCGGGTGCGGAGACGGCCTCGACAGCTGTAGACAAACGTCAGACCCTAGATTTACAGCGCTTCCCGACGCTGAAAATACCTTTAACACGCCCACGGTTCCGTTGGCTGTGACATATGCTAAGCCTCCAATAGCAGATTTCTCGAGCAAGTTCTGGATTCTCAACCCGCTCGCTCCAAACGGCCGGAAATTTCTCCATCGCCTTGTCTATCATTTGCTCCCGCACAGCGTCCGGCACCATGGTCCATGAGTCATTTGGGAGCATTGCGCTGTGATCTGCGTATACCCCTTTGGTTTGTCTCTGCCGCCTTTCTTTCAGTAGGGGATCTCGGTGTAAATATTTTGCCACCTACTATGAACTCTTGCCATCTCTGTTCATCGGCCCTGCTATCAGAGAGGCCAACTATGCCCTTAATCTTCGACGCCGGCGCATCGCTCTGGATGCGGATGGGTTTCTTGTCATCGCTACGCGCAGGTGGCGTCGATGTGGACATGGCTGTACGCACGGTCGAGGCGACGGGAAAGGGTGAGAACGTGAGCGTTGGTGGCCGTGTCTTCGGCAAGTTTCCGCCAGCCGCGCTAGGCCGGACCCGGAATTGGGTGTGCGTCGCCTCATGATCGTCTGCAGTCGATGAACACTGTGCATGCATCGCTCGAGCTTTGGCATTCACGCGTGGCACCCATTGGGCCTTTGAGTGGTTTTGATTATGCACACTGTTCCGTCGCGTATGTGTGACCACGCCACTTTCGACCGCCGTGAGGATCGTGCATCGCACAATAACAGCATTATTAGCATTTCCGGCAAACCCCGCAGAACCTGCAATTCCCCCGATTTCCGCGATCCAGTGGAGATAGTTCCAGACAGGCAGAAAGATCAGACCAGATGATAGCCCTTCTAAGCCTAACCAGTAACAGAATATCACTCGCGACCTTACCGACATGGTATACGACACTAGAACTGCAGATGCACAGCCCAGAGAGACCAAATTTACCCAAGGAGCCGCACAATTTGGCGAGGATTTGCGACGTACTGGGCGCCCTCCGTCATCGTCGAACGAGCTTGTGCCAAATCAAGCGAAGAAAGCCCTTAGCATTGCCAACAGTGAAATCGGGAGGGTTGGAATGGGCCCTATCACCATGGACGTGTTCCATTGGCGGATGCTACAGACAACACGTTCTCATGGGCGACGGCCAAGGCCACAGCCTGAGCGGCAAGGTGAACAATCGCCGGCGGAAGTATCTACAAAAGCTAATGATACTTTTAGCGCACAAGCAGCCTCCAGAAAGCTTGCCACTGCTCAATGAGATATTTAAGTGTCCGATGAGAATCATGTGCAAGCGCCGGAAAGAGGACAGCCGGACAGACTTATCAGCACGGGTATCTCTTTGTAAAGGGCGTGCGCGGATCCGTGTATTTGATTATGCGGTTTCACCAAGCGACTGCGGTGTAGCTCCTATCATACCTTTTGCTTCCGTATGCGTTTACCGTACCAGGTCGCAAAACGATCCGGTCCGACGCCTGAACAGCTACCTCCAACACTCTCTGGACAACTATAATGCTCTACAGCCACTGTCCGTGTCGAGAGCATTTCCAGTTACAGCGCTTGTGAGCACCACACACACCTCCGATCCGACCATGGTGCGGAAGCCTGCTCCTCGCCCAAGCCTACTGACTGTCACAAGCATCTCGATCTAATCTCGGCGGTATGATCGGAACCAGCCGTCCCGCGCACGTATCAAGCGCAGCTGGCATTAAGGCGGAGCTTGTAGGTTGCGTGGCATACCATGTATCGTTCTTTGTTCCAGACTCTGATAGCCTTGTAAACCTTGCTAAGCATGTAACCTGTCGAACTGATAAATTCCTGTACTTGAGGCTGCTCAAAACACCGGCCGTCGGCCCGCATCATTAACCTCCGAGGGGGAGGCTCAGCAATGAGAAGTGGCTTAGATCCTTTCAGCAGCGAGAATCGGCCAATCCATCTTGTTCTGTCGTCCAGTCGCATCGACATAAATGATCAAGATCGAAAACCTGGGCCACGGCTGAGATCTCGGCAGGCGTCATGCCTTTACCTTGCGAGCCTCGTTCAGATAGGCGAGGACTGGGACTGTTTAACCCTGAGAGCCTTGTCCAGATGGGTAAGCACTGGGGCCCGCGTTGCTCCTTAAGGTATTATCTCGCCAGCTGACTCGGATCCAGTTCGTAGATCTGCAAGTCAGCAGTAGGGATCGTAATCCACCAGCGCCTGGGATACATACAAGAAGCTACAATCGGCAAGCTGCGTAGGAGCTGTGTTGATTATCGCCTGCATGAAGTCCAAGAATTCCTTCACACTTCGAGCATATTGACGTAGCCTTCGCCGTTGGTTCCGTCTTCAGGGCCTCTGTTGTCCAGCGCGCAGAGATCGATCCCCATCCGCTCCCGGAATCGAAAATGAGCGTGTGCTGCAATGGCAGATGAGCAGTACGTCCGGCTCGAGCATATTGAGCGTTCGATTTGTCGCGAAGTAAGCGTCATCGTGCCGCTGTCTCGCTCATTCTCCATTTCTGAAGTACGGATTGCATCGGTCCTAAGAGGTCGGGCATCTAGGATGCAGGTGTTTCGCCAATCTCTTGTTCTGCATACCCTTCCAAGCTCTTTGTCAATGTATTCAATGGTTGGCGGGAGATTCTGTGAATGGCGCCTTGTTGCTTCCGAGTCCGCAGACTTCAGCAAGAGGACGGCTAGGATATCATACCCTTCGACAAGCTCCACAGCATTGTTTATGGAGACATCAGATGCGCTCAGTCGTATTCCTAGGCTGTGCAGCGTCCGGCAGTGTTGGTTGACATTTGCCGCTCTCGTGAAACCGATGACTTTTCAAGGTTCTGAAGAGACACTTCAAGCTCATTCAGATCTTGCCAATCAAACGGGATCGAAATACATTTCAGCTTTCGAGCCATGACTATAGAAGAGATAGGCTTGCCGCCGGCATGCGGGCCGGATGCTGGCGAGTATGTGGAGAAGACATTCGTGTTCGTGGAGAAGATACTGAGAGGGTCGTATACTTGCACAGATTAACAAGCGGAAGTTTTCCGTAGCGTGGATCGAGATCGGAGCCTGAAAAAGTTCGGCAGCTCGCAATCGTATCAGCCGTCTGTTTCCGACCTACAAGTATGCGGCATAGCAATATGAGTTACTAAATTTACTCGAAAGGCACCTTTTGCGCGATCTGGATTCAATGCCTCCGACTGCTGTTATCTTATGGAGGCGTTAGTAGGACCATAAGAACGTCCGCATGACTATCTGCCGTGCCCAAGTCAGAGGCTACGTTCTTGTCATCCTGTAGAAACGTGAGTCCTGTGTCAGTCTTGAACGCGCAAAGGCGTGTTTTATTCAGGCGCGAGAGCATGGCAATTCAGCACCTTTTCTTCATGCGAAATGCCGACAAGCTGGAAGGTTTCGAGCAGGCCTGCGCCCACGAGCACAAATCGAGCCTCAGCCAAGTCAATGCCCAAAACGATCCGTCTTGACAAGCCACAGCAGGGGCTCGGAGCAAGGCAGAGGCAAGGGGTAGAATTGCACTTGATGGTGTCTGTGAGCTATATCGCTTCGAGCCCATCCAGTGTATTCGTTCTCCATAGAGCGGCAGCAGTTAGCTCGTAGGATACAACCGTCATGGGGGGCAGCAAAATATCAATGGCTATAGATGCGCTACTCCCCGTCGCCTTCTGCTTTTCGTCCGGACGGATTGAGCTCCTCCGGACGACTTTTAATGCATGCACTGAGATCGCGTGACAACGCAGACTCCTTGGTATGACTCCGTCATAAGCTTAGTAAGAGCGTTGCCGCACCGTGTTCCAGCAGTCTCCTGACGACTTCCACGCCTTTAATGCCGTCAAAGCAGTAGCGTACCTCGCGCACAGCTTACCCAAAACCGCTTTTAACAAGGTCGCCCAAATATGCTTTGTTATGCCGCAACTTTTCGTTCGTCGGAGAGCCTTCTCATTGGAACCTCGTACTCTAGTATACCTATGCGATACTATTCGCGCACGACAGATCTTTCTCCTCACCTAACATGTCCTACTCCCGTATACATGCTAGCGAGCAAGACACGGCTGTATCAACTCGTGCCATCCTATTGTGCTAGAAGGGGCATCTGTCAGGCACATCAAAAGACCGCTGGCCCGCTATCAGGTCCGAAGAGACAGCAGGGGCGACGACGTCCAGCGTTAGAGACCTCAATTACTCCCCTTGTGTCCACCGTACACAACTATACATCGAACGACGGTGATCTATACCAAAAGAAAACTGATCGAGCTTGGAGAAATGGCTATTCTAACAGCAGTACCGCGATCCTAGGCTTCAGCGCCTCAGGATACGGAAGAAGACTTATGTCCGGCACTAAATCCTGAGATTGATGCACGAATTACAAGTACCTTCCACGGCAATGATGCGATCACTGTCGAAGTATGTTACTTCGCGAAGCCAAAACTGGGAAAACCTCGCCGATGCGGCAAAGTCGGCAGTCGTAATACTCGGCGGAAGATAGATATGTTCACAAGAGCGCGTAGTCAGGTTGAAGGTGAAGAGATGTGTGCGGATTGCGGAAACATCGGTGGCCGTTAGCAGGGTACTACATTACTTGCGACTATATCATAGAACACAAGCTGTCTAGACGGCGTTGGCCGACGAAAGTAGTGGCAATTTGTTATCTGACGACATCCCTCCCACTGCTTTCAGTAGTACATCCGAACACGCGATGCTTCGCTTGTGGCACAGCTCTTCAGTACGATGGTCAGTCCATCAGCAGTGCTACTATCGGGGCTACCCCTAGCAGCTCAGACAGCAACAAGTTAAGCAGCAACGCCAGCTCCATCAACATCAATATCGCCAGCACCGCCAGTGCAATGATTTCCAAGCCTGTTAAGCAGCCTGGAGTCTCGGAGAACTGTGATTGTGACTGAATACACGTCCCGCATGGCCAGCTTTCGTGCAGCACTGAAACGTGCTCAAGAGCTGCAACCGGCTGCTGGGGTCGTGATGGAGTAGGAAGTTTTGAGACAAGAGCCTCGTTCAATCAGAATACTTGTTGTCAATGTTCGCGGAACCACAGGGAGAGAAGGCAAAATGCGCATCGAGAGGGATGGCGTTGCTTTGATGGAGCGCGCGAGGAAGGAGTACATACCGGTCGGTGAAGGAACACCAAGTGAATCTGCGTTCGCTGAAGAATATCGCGGTACCGCAGAGTGCACTTCCTTGGCTTGAATGCAGGCATAGCGAGTTGTGGCTATCACTACAGACACTTTCCGACGCTCGCTCGACTAGACACCATTAGCAGCAAAATTGTTGTCTCGGCGACGAACACATTGAACAATTATTGGCAATCAGGGTTGAGCCGAGAATTGCCATCATTGCAGACACATTTCGATTCTCCCTCGACTGGACAGCAGCACCATCCAAATTGTTGTCTAGGCGACGACAAGACCCGCTTACCCCTTGTCGCCGAGAACCGAGGACGCTCATCGAGCCTTTTGCAGATGTGGTCGCAGCCATTGAGCAGGATGAAGCGTTGACAGCCCGACACTGACAGCAGCGTAACGATGCTCGGCAAATTTCAATCTTCATGGATCGTTGCTGTGCTTCCACGTGACGCTGGTGAGCAGAACGACTGTGTAGCATTGACTAGCAAAGCTGGCTCCTGGGGCTTCTACACTTTTCTGTCGTGTTGCAAGCGGCTTTTTTGCGAACTTTGCATCCCATACAAAACCACTCGTACCACTTTCGACACAATCCGCTATATACGAGCACCTGCAAAAGGTTTTGGGAATCTTGCTCCCGGGATAGCCGATGGTGCTCAGTCGCGAACACCCCACAGCCGATTACATCGTGCCGCAGCTCGCAGCAGTGGCGAATCCCAAAACCTGAGAGCCAGGCACAGTGCGCGAGCTGATGCAAGGGAATTCCATGTTACCCGGCGTACATGGCGACGGCGTTTGGAGTGAACAGGACAGACCTGCTGAGCAGTGTTTTTGTCTCACCGCAAATTCAGACATTTCTAGAGACGGCTGATGAGCCGTTCGGAATGCCAAATATACGCACATACCTTGAGCAATACAGGTTACCAGACAGCACGCTTGATTCAAGGCGATCAAGACAATTATAGGAGCAATCTTCCCGTTGGTCGGTGTCGCCAATCCCGCCGATTCGTCTTCATGAAATGTGCGCCAGGTGGCCGAATTGCAATGAGAAGACGAGTGTGGGCGTCCTTGGAGGCGGCCAATACACCATACTGGCGAGAGGATCTACATTGGCGGAGGCGGACCGGCGTGAGGGTCCATTGAAGTCGTATTATCAAGCCCATCTAGCTCTTTACTAACATTGCAGATGCCATTAGACACTAGGGTGGGCCTCATCGCCGTACAATTGAGCAAAGTCACCGATTAGCCTATGTCCTGTCGCAGCGTCTCGAGGCAGTCAACGCACCCTCACGAAAGCACGACCATGCAGATGTTCAGACGCCCCGGTTTCTGAATTGTACGCTGATCCGGCATGCTAGAGAAATACACCCGTGTTGTTCTCGCAGGTGGATGAGAAGCGCGGCTAGTCTCTTGGTCTCCGTGCGGCCCTTGGTCGGTAACTTGCGACAAAGAGCGTTGGCTGGACAACTGTTACATGCTCTTTGTGTCCAGTCTGTTTATACTCGAGGGTGGCTTGCCGTCTTCGGCGGTGTTGGCAATACGTACGTTAGAACACCCTCGCTGACTCGCGGGCCTGCGGGCTTCGTTGATGACCTGCGGGCCTCCCTGAATGACCTGCGGGCTTCGCTGACCTGCGGGCTTCGCTGACCTGCGGGCCTCCCTAATGACCTGCGGGCCTCCTCAATGACCTGCGGGCCTCCCTAGTGACCTGCGGGCCTCCCTGAATGACCTGCGGGCTTCGCTGACCTGCGGGCCTCCCTAATGACCTGCGGGCCTCCTCAATGACCTGCGGGCCTCCTCGATGACCTGCGGGCCTCCTCAATAACCTGCGGGCCTCCTCGATGACCTGCGGGCCTCCTCGATGACCTGCGGGCCTCCTCAATGACCTGCGGGCCTCCTCAATGACCTGCGGGCCTCCTCGATGACCTGCGGGCCTCCCTAATGACCTGCGGGCCTCCCTAATGACCTGCGGGCCTCCCTGAATGACCTGCGGGCTTCGCTGACCTGCGGGCCTCCCTAATGACCTGCGGGCTTCGCTGACCTGCGGGCCTCCCTAATGACCTGCGGGCCTCCTCGATGACCTGCGGGCTTCGCTGACCTGCGGACACGCCGTGTCTCGCGGCTGAACAAAAGACATTTTGCGAGTTCGCGACTGACACAAGAGTCATCTTCTTGCTGTATGCCGAAACGTGGACGGTAGACTTCAATGCCATCCCAGGAAACAGCGATTGGACTGATCTGAGCCAGAGCCGCTTGACGAACGAGCAGCATTCTGCGGTGCAGCGGCATGGCTGTGCACTTCGAGCCCCGGAGAGAGGTAGTGTCCGCTTCGGGCAGTGGGGCAATGCAGCTATGAGATCTTCAGTCTCGCTTCCGATCGTTGGAAGGGAAACTGCGCAGTTGTCTGAAGAACCACCAATCACCTGGTAGTATTCACTCATCATCCCATCGACATTGAGGTGACCGACAATCGTGAGCATTACGTCAACTCCAGGCAGACTCGCTTCGCTTCCGCTAGTCCATGAATGTTCGCGGAACCACACCACTCTGAGATGCTGCAAACCACCATGGCACTGTAGACCGTGCGGAGCGCGCTGCTCATGAGGCTGGCCTTTTAACGATGCAGTTAGTTGCCACGCTCAGACTGTACCAAGAACTAAACAATGTCTTGGCCAAGTCTGGGCAGACCCAGTGGGAGGCTACTCTGACAGTCGGCCGCCGGTAGCCGAGGTCCGCGCCAAGAACATAGGCAGCAGCGGTGCTTTAATCCTCCTTGCATAACTCCCATGACCCCTTGTGTCGCATCAAGTCCGCAGAACATACCTTTGCTGGCCCACATCTGCTTGGGATATGAACAGGACGGGCCAGAGATCTACCGCTTCTTTGACTCATCCTCACCGACCAGACGGAGGCATGAAGGGCACCACGGGTGAACGGCGGCAACAGAAACATGTTGCTGACTCGGCAACCACACCCTCGCGAGATTCGCAGTCATGGGCTACGCCCGCACGCACATTCTTCGACTCAATTGAGAATGTGGTCACCCTCTTCCAGATACGTGCGAGCCAACAACGGCTTTCCATTGAGCAGATTTCCGCACTCCGAATATACAGCATCCTCGTTGCGCATGACTTTGATCAAGAGCTAAAGGGGGAAAACCGACTCATGACTTTCAAATCACTTCAGGAACGTTGGGCAAAGAAACTGAAGGTAGCCGAGGGCATTGTCAAGGATACTGAGCGCTCAGGAAGATGGTACATAGACCTCCTGGATTCGCGAGGCTTAGACTTTGGGGTGGTATTCATGCTCGGCAGAACCCACTCTAGGTCAGTCATTTTCTTTAGGCTACGGAATTGGAGTTAATGCGTGGTAGCTTCGGCAAAAAAATTTCATATGACTCGATCCCCACATTTGTGGAAGAATGTTCCAACATCGAGGGTTTCAAGAGCCACGCCAAGGCACTACGAGCATCGGTGGCCGAAGCACTGATCGAATGTTGTCGAAACATTGGCCTCGCGATCAAGGAGGATAGTCGTCTGGGCATGATATTAGCCGGGAAGCCTTCAGACGAATCGCCATTGCATGGACTCATCCATGGAACGAACCCGCCCGAAGGACGTCCTGGAGATATCTCAATTACGTCCTCCCATGCAGATCGTTTCTTATTGCTGCTAAATAGTTTCGCTGCGAATGAAATACCCCGCGAGCTTTTCGCTCGGGGATTTGCACCCCAGGCCCGCTGGAGTGAGACTGGAAATAGGATCTGGGTCCAGCTTGGGGAAAGAGACTTGCACTCGGAGCTAATAGACTTCTGTCAACCTGAGAATCTTCGCATGACCATCGACCAATTGATCCACCAAGGTTATGTCCTCGATGATGCGGAAATGCTTCAATGTTCTCCAAATTTTCGACCATACGTCCTGGCTCAAGCTTCAAAGGAGAGACTCCAACTCTACAGGAAGCAGGCATTCAAGCTCTTATGCCATGCCTTTCCCCGGGGCCACAATTTGGATGCAAAGTATGTTTCCACACAGCTTCCCGTTCGAGCACGTCTGACCCTAGCGCAGTTATTTCTCGTCTGGAATGCGTCTCCTTCCTCTGGTAGAACTGATCGCTCAAGAGACTCACGGTGGAGAAGACAAGCTGGACCAAGCTGCCATGTTGCTTTCTGCTGCTCCATTTGCACAAGACAGATTGTTGGCGCGAATCGAACGCATCCTTCGATTGCAACCCTTCAGTCA
This sequence comes from Acidiella bohemica, assembly GCA_019670975.1. Lineage (NCBI taxonomy): Eukaryota > Fungi > Ascomycota > Dothideomycetes > Mycosphaerellales > Teratosphaeriaceae > Acidiella > Acidiella bohemica. The sequence continues at coordinate 210,786 of JAGUCJ010000024.1, forward strand.
TTACCATATTTGGGCCACACGACTGTCGTTTCAGAAGCCAGAATTTCGCCACAACCAGACAATGCAGCAAATTTTTGACGCCACACTCGCCAGGGCATCACGTCGTACAGGTCTCAATACAAGGATGAACGCTCAAATGGGCAGACTGACCGCTGACTTTGCCACCTTTCTTTGCCGGTATGCGACCATGGATGAAGCAGAGAAGACGTTGGCTCTATGGACCCCGTCTGCCGCCAAAGGAGCCTCTGAGTTAGAGCAAAACGCGTCGGACCGTATCACCCTAGCCAAAGCGAACATTTTGAGATTCCGAGGCAGAACAGAGGAAGCACATAGCATGCTCAAAACATTGATACAGACAACGCTTGTGAAGGAATACTCGTTCAAGGAACAGATTGTCCGCAACCTCTCGGAACTGACGGTTGAACTCGGGAACTCTGGCCGCGATCCTACAAGCGTTTTCACTGGTCAAATGCGAAATATATACGCGATACTTTCCAAGGCTGACGCAGATTTCGAAACGTCTCTGCTAAACGAAGCACTGGATGGCTACCAGGTTGCAGCTGATGCAGCCAATACACCTAGTGAGACGCAGTTTGTGAGAGCATGGATTGGCATAGCTAAATGCGAGCAATTGCTCGATTCGCCGCGAGCAGTCCAAAATTGGAAGTTTATAGAGAATTTCATGATCAAGCGGAAATGGAGTGAGGGTTTCGCTTATGGGATGGTTCAACTGTCTCTTGGACATCTTCTGCAGGATACGCAGCAGACGAGCAGGGCTCTTAGGGTACTGCTGGATAGTGGCAAAGTCGCTTTGTGGCTCGTTGGAGGCGTTAGCTGGGTCAAACGGGTGGCTCAGCTAGAAGTTGAGATGAATATGCGCGGAGATGGACAGCAGTCGTCAGCATTCTCGAACGTGGTCTTCGCAGACGAGCGGATCGGACATATGAGATAGGTGAAACGGATAGTACAAGATCCCTGGCCCACGCGGGCCGCCCCGTCCAACTGGATGAATCCCCCCAGAGATCCGCTCCCGTTGTTCATTCCCCGCTTCACCTCAGCTCCCGCTCTGCAAGTATTCATGCTTTCGCACGACGAACAGCGCGCGCTTGCGACAATGGCATTGAAGTACGAAGCAGCTCTCAAGCAGCTGAACAGGCTTCAACGTCGCGCAGTGCGTGGCACCCAGACAGGACGTAAGAAGGTGTCTCCACGAGATAACATCTCAGAATGGCTTACTGCGTTGAACTTGAACGTGAGCCAAGTGAGCCCTTCAGGCGAGGCTGCGTACTGATAAGCTACATATGAGCGCGCGGAGACTTGCTACATCCACGTCGCTGGCACGAAGGGAAAAGGCACGACCTGCCTCTACACTGAACACCTGATTCGGAGCTACAACGCCAGCACTGGGAGGACGGGCGGTGTCGGGTGTCTCACTTCGCCCCACGTAACAACACCGCGCGAACGAATACGATTGGATGGAGAGCCTTTGACCGAAGAATGCTTCGCGGAACATTTCTGGGGTTTATGGACGAAAGTGCAGTCCACCATGGATAACGGCCAAGCCGGTCTCACTCCGCCGTCACTGCCAGGTTATCCATCAGTCTTTACGTTGCTGGCGATTTATGTCTTCGTAAACGAAAAAGTCGAGGTCGGAATCCTTGAAACGGGCATTGGAGGGGAAAGGGACTCCACGAACGCTATCACTAGCCCGACTGCGACTGGCATCACGGCAATTGGCCTTGACCACGTGGATAAACTGGGCGAAACGATCGAAAGCATAGCGTGGCATAAGGCTGGAATCTTCAAACCTGGTGTGCCTGCATTCAGCGTTCTCCAGAAGCCAGACGCCGAAAAGGTCTTGAACTCAAGAGCGGCAGAGAAAGGTGTTGTTATTGAATACGTCAATGACGCCTTCATCAGTCGCAACAGCATTCGTGTGCATCCGAACGAGCCGTATCAGCGCCAAAACGCAGAATTAGCCTTAGTACTCGCCGAAGCGTTCTTGAAGAAGCCGATCTCAGTGGAGGTGGCACGCTGCCTCGAAGAAACCCCACTCCCGGCGAAGTTCGAAAGTATTGCGAAGGGAAGTAATCATTATGTGCTGAGCTCTGCGCATAACGAGATGAGCATTGTCGCCACATGCACCGCTTTCGTCTCTCTACTCAAATCTTGGTAGGCCCATTAGCCCCGTCTGAGGTTTTTATTAACCCCTTTCAGGGACAGAAGGCCCACGATAGGTTTGATATTCAGCCACAATTCAAACCGCGATGATCTCCATATGCTGGACATCATTCGGAAGGAAATCGCCCTGACTGCCGAATATCCGTTTGCCAAGGTCATTTTCTGCCCGGAAATTCTAGATGACCCGGCAGTGAACTTGGAAGGTGGTTAGAACTCCCCTCTAGAGCGTCGAGTTTTGCTGATCGTTTAGATTGTTGCGATTCACGAAAGCTCCCATTCGATCACAGGGGAGTAGTTGACCGGCAAAAAACACACTGGCAAGATCTTGATACCGAGGCGCGCGTAGAAAGCGCGTCATCTGTGCGCCGTGCCCTGACTTCCTTCGATCAGCACTGCTCTGATTACACAATACTCGTAGTCGGGTCGGCATATACTTCAGGAATGGCTCGCGGTCTTCTTACCACGACAGATCGCAGCTGATATACCTGATTTTATTGGCGAGTGCCGCAGAATATGAGTTCTTTCCATGCCCATCTCACGCTCTTTACCAGGACCACAGCTCAGCGCGCACGATCAGACCGACAGGATTCTCTCGCTGTTCAAAATGTCTTGTAGGAGGTGATGGAGCAAGTCTGATAAGATCGAATCTGTTTGGCATGAGTTCAGAAAGGCGTCAGCCTTGTGGAAACTCTACCATACCGGTGCGGCCTCTTGCGAACACACTGTATGGGACTCTTTTCAGAACGCCTCAGCCAGGACAAGGACCTCGTAGAGCAAAGTGCTGGATGTATCAGGCGGGAGGGAGGGTAGTTAACGTAGAACGAGTGAAAAGTTGGTAAAGAGAGTGTCATCCCACCGGTATCCACCCTCATCGTAACGAAAGGGATATGCTACGGCATGTCAGACGAGACAATCTAGCTATCCACAGATCTGATATTCGTGTGAGCGATCCTTGAGTGTTAAATTTACATTCATGTTCTCATTGGCTGTCTTGACTCACGGTACTCCCAAAGCACTTCATAAGAATACTGTTGGGCCCGGCCTGCGCTTGCGCGTTGGCCCTAGCGAACCTTTCCACAAACGCGACCGTGACCTTCACCGCCTACAAGTTAGGTCGCTATCTGACTTCATCGGAGTTCTGTTACGCACATACCGCTGTTGAGAGACTGAGAGCGCTGGCCAACATTGCCGTCTATGCTTTAATGGCGTCAGGCTTGAGGCAGCGGCGCGTGTACGTATAGATCGCGAGTTCGTGTTCGATGGCTCTGACCCGGCACAGTCTCTCGGAGGGAGGGTGAAGAAAGCATACACCATGAAAGTGCAATCTTGGAGGACGTGCCACTGTACGACACACTGCGAGCATAGCCAACCTTGTCGCGACATAACGCGGCCAAGGTCTAATGGACAAAGCGACATACTTGTCGCAGGAGGAAGTGTAGGCGTCCTCGGGAATAGCCATCCCGATACATTGGTAAGTGTATCCACATTGGTAGACACGACTGGGCTTGGAAATTAGAGCTCAGAGAGATTGAGTTATGAAGATCTTGCAATTGACAGCTCGGACGTGTCGGATAGGTAACTGAAGCCGGCAAATCAGAGGAAATAGTGGAAGAAGCCGCGGCTCAAGCGCTCTGATGGACTGTGACGGAGATGTGTTCGGCGTGATAAGCCCATCAAGTCATTTCTCCAGGCATAGCCGGGTTGACGATCGAGGACTTCCAGGGGACCTGGACGTGCCTGGTGATGGTCCAGTAGCTCTGCCTGCAAATGGCGAGTGAGTCGAGGTCGTTGAGAGGGGAGGCAATAGATGGGCCACTGGTACAAGCAGACTAGTGGGGGGCAGTGGAGTTAAAAATGATATCAACAAGCATGCAGAGTGGGACAGCCCACAGCAAGCAACAACGCGCATTTGCGTCGCATCGATGAGCACCTTGAGCTGCAGAGGGACAATTTGCACAGGCATCCACTGCAGTGCTCCTCCAGCCAGTCAAATCCAAAGCTGCAAGGTGATCATGGCCCTTGGGCGGAATTAGTCGTACCTTCCTCATTCACAGCATGCCGGGAATCACTTACAATAGCCGAATCAGGCCATCCAGCCTGCGACGGCCGCCCATACCAAGCCACGCGCTGAGTGATGGTACACGCCTCAGACCCGAAAATCCAGCGCAGTGCTCACAATACAGTAAAATGAACTCCCAACATACCGCCAGCAAAATCGTTTGCAAGGAGTCAAGACCGCGGCATTCCGCGTCGGAATTGAGCATGACGCAGAGGTCAGGCTGCTGCAATAACTCCGCAAGCACCAATAGGCACATGGTACCCGCCAATTCCCCGTCGAGAAAGCGTGCCGTCCTTGTTGGCAAGTCCTATCCCGAGCTTCGATCGAATTTGAGCATCTTCTCGATTTTTGTGATGAGCTTGTCGAGATACCAGCGCAACGTCATTGCCGGTTTTGGCAAAAGCATGTGAATGATGGGTATGACCTGGGCGACCGGGAGAAATCATCCGAGCATTTGTCGGAGTAAAGGCCATCCGTGAAGCACCGGGGCAGCTTGTGCATGAAAAGGTGCGATAACAATGGAATAGACGATGGCGGGCGTCGAAGTGCGTTCGAGCAGATTCCGAAGCAGAGACGACATCATGAGCAATTCTGAGCGATGTGAAGACCTGGGCTCTGGTGATGGGCGATGGGAGGCCTTTATATCAGAGGCAGACGCGACGCCCAGCCCCATGCGAGGAGCCTTGTGGTTGCCTGCTGCTGTCGGCGCCGGCGGCGCTGCGTGATTTAGCTGCGCCTGTCGCGCCAGCCGTATCGCTCGCCTTCGTCGAGCCGTCTCGTATTTGCCCGCATCCCTGCTGGCCCAGATCGGCCGATGAACAAGACCTGGGCTGATTTGACGCCGCCCCAAGCGCTGCACTCGCGCCGCTGTACTGTGCCCTGTGCACCGCTCCTTTCCGTCCAGAGGCTTTGCCGTGTCACCGGCATCTTTTGTGGTACGGCCTCCCTGCGGCGCCCTGACGCCAGGGCCTCGATCCACCGGCTGTTCGGGAGATGCTTTTACTGAGCGTGAGCGAACTGTAAATCATGCCTGACACCCGCACGACCGAGGTGCTTGCGCATGCCGCCCATGTCGTCGCCTGCGTAGGCACCAAGACCATAACCGTCTCGCCCCCCTGTTGCGAGCCTACGCCACCACCATCGCCGGGGGCGCGCATGCCAGGATAGAAGAACATCTCCCACTTCGGCCCAAACGTCTCGCCAGGCCAATGACGGACGCCCGCGATGCACGTCCGGCAGCGGAATCAGTCGGAGCCCGCGCCGGTCTCAGTCCGCGGCGTATATCACCGACGAGACGTCTGCGTCGTTCGAGATCGTCTCGTTACAGAGCGTACGAGTCTGAAAGGGCGTTGCGAGGAGTCTTCGAGTGGCGTGAGAAGGGGGTCAGTAATTACAGGCTTGCAGGCCGGTCAAGAGCAACAGATGGCTTTGGTGTATAGGCCGTGGGCCAAAGACTGACGATTGTGCATCCCTTGTGCTACGCCGCCCTCCAAGGACGACGGGCTTCCAGCGGAGGCAGAAGAAGCTCCCACCCGGTGGGTACAGTCATCGTGAGCCTCGTAAGAAGTTTCACGGGCTCCTTATTTAGCTTGTGGTTCACTCCTTGAGGGCGTGTGCTATGCCATGACGTAGTCGATAATGGTCCAGGAGCCGATCTGCCCAATCCCCGCCACATCGCTGTCGCCACCTCCTTCCAACAGCGGCCATTTCCGGCTAAGCGAGCTTGATGATACCCTGACGATCTCGTCGTCCGCTGTCCGTGTGACGACTCTGCACAATGCTCTCTTCTCATACAATTGCGCGTTGATGACTGGGATATAAGATGAGTTCAGATCTCATCAGCCACGGGCTGGCCAGCAGTATCAGGGTACGTACTCTTTCCACGTTTGAGGCTGTTGCCTCTGCATCGACGGAGTCTGCATGCACCCATGATTCGTCCCAGGTGATAGGGTAGCATCCGATTTCGTGGTCCAACACTGTGGTGGCCACAGAGTCCTCAAAGCGGTTCGCCACCAACGGCCGGCCGAGGAGATCGTCAGACGCCGCTCGCCGACCTCCATGGCGGAAGCGACGATGATGATCTGCTGCGGAACAACGGTGAGCTTTGGAGCATGTGGAACACGAGCGCTTACGGATGGCCGGCTAGGCCTGACTAGCTCGGCCACCGAGGTACTATCCATCCAACATTGACCGTTGCACGCCGAGGTGTAGCCAGCCCTACTAAAGTTATACTAAACGCATACTTTGTAGGATATTATTGCTAATTTATACTCTTTTATCTAATTTGAAGCTAAAGTTGATATAGTAATTAGTAAAGCCGTTAATTTTATAGTATTATTAGTATTCTTAGTTACTACTACTACTATTACCCCCTATAATCCCTCGGATTACTCTGTCACAGGCGAACGGCGTATACATAGAGGTTCGTTGTAGTATTCAACAAGTTCGATAAGGAGAGAGGTACAAAGGCAGTAGCCTCTACTAAGAAGTAAGCGGAGCGCTAAGCGCGTACTAGTTAAGCTAGTATTAGAACCCTAAGGGCTTTGCCCCTTATATTACCCCCCTCCTCCCCTCTCTACCCTCCGCTAGAGAAGCTACGGGTACCGCCTAAAGCGCGACGAAACGTACTGTTCCCTTCTAATCCTAATTATATAATTTGCGTACTACTATATACCTCCTTCCCTCGTAGGTACCTACTTAAAACGTATAGTAGTCTGTACGTTCGCTATATTAATCGTCTCTGTACCGTTCGTTAAACTATATATAAAGTAATAGATCCTATTATTACCTAATCCGGTACTCCTATTATTCGCTCGCTGCCTCTAATACTTCTTCGTAGGGTAGAAGTTACTATTATTATTAATAACCCTTACTTTATAAACGATATTTGTATAAGCTTTAATACCTAACGTAACTATTATTGTACGGATTTATATTAGAAATATCGAAACTCTAGCTATCCTCCTTAGGATTTCGATTCTCTTTCCTAACTAATAATACCGATATTATAAGCCGATACCCTTAGTACTAAGTATAGTATTAGGCCTTAGGCCGTTGATATTTTAGGACTTCGGTACTTACCCTTCGGACTCTAATAATTACTAACTAGAGTTAGATATCTAACCTAATTGTCTACTATATTAGCTACGCTAATAAAGGCGTTACGAAGATTAAGCTGTAATTATTAGCCTCTGTCGGTTTTCTATCGGGCTTCGCTAATTCTTTCTAGTCCTACTAGTCCTAAGCCTACGCTACTTACGCTATAGTTCGAAAGAACTACAAGAACCTATATATCTCCCTCGGACTCTAGTACTTTTTAGTCGCTAACTGCTTAAGCCTAATCGTTACCTATATAGTATATACTCCTTAGACTCGGTCGGGTAATACTACAGCGTAAGTATTAGTCTCTAATAGTTTTTCGTAGGCTAACGCTAGTTTAGTATTATAGGCGAACGGCGTATACACAGAGGTTCGTTGTAGTATTTAACAAGTTTAATAAGGAGAGAGGTACAAAGGCGGCGGCTTCTACTAAGAAGTAAGTAGAGCGCTAAGCGCGCACTAGTCTAGCTAGTGTTAGAACCCTAAGGGCTTCGCCCTTTATAGGCGGCAGCCTCTACTAAGAAGTAAGTAGAGTACTAAGTACGTACTAGTCAAGCTAGTATTAGAACCCTAAGGGCTTCGCCCTTTACATTACCCCCCTCCTCCCCTCTCTACCCTCCGCTAGAGAAGCTACGGGTACCGCCTACGTACTGTTCCCTTCCGATCCTAATTACATAATTTGCGCGCTACTGTGTACCTCCTTCCCTCGTAGGTACCTGCTTGAAACGTATAGCGGTCTATACGTTCGCTATATAAATCGTCTCTATACTGTTCGTTGTTTATAAAGTGAAAACTATATATAAAGTAATAGATTTTATTGTTGCCTAATCTAGTATCCTATTGTTTGCTCGCTGCTTCCGATACTTCTTCGTAGGGCGGAAGTTACTATTGTTATTAATAACCCTTACTTTACAGACGACGTTCGTATAAGCTTCAATACCGAACGTAACTATTATTATATAGGTTTATATTAGAAACATCGAAACTCTAGCTATCTTCCTTAGGATTTCGATTCTCTTTCCTAACTAACAATACTAATATCGTAAGCCGATACTCTTAGTACTAAGTATAGTATTAGGCCTTCGGCTGTAGATGTCTAGGGACCTTAGTACTTACTCTTTAGACTCCGATAATTACTGACTAGAGTTAGATGTCTAACCTAATTGTCTACTATATTAGCTGCGCTAATAAAGGCGTTAACTGCGAAGATTAAGCCGTAATTATCGGTCTATCGTTTTTCTATCGGGCTTCGCTAATTCTTTCTAGTCCCGCTAGTCCTAAGCCTACGCTACTTACGCTATAGTTCGAAAGAACTACGAGAACCTATATCTCCCTCGGACCCTAGTACTTTTTGGTTGCTAACCGCTTAAGCCCAACGGTTGCCTATACAGCTTATACTGCTTAGACTCGGTCGGATAACGCTATAGCGTAAGCGTTAGTCTCTAATAGTTTCTCGTAGGCTAACGCTAGTTTAGCGAAGATCTCTATAGTAACCTAGTAAAGGTCCTTAAGGCCTAGAAGGCCTTAAAACCGATTATAGCCGCAGGATTGCTATCAAAGTACATCTCCTAGCCTCCGTCGATTTTCTGTCGCTAACCGCCGACTTAGTACTATAGTAGCTAAGGTCAACGGTCGCATAATTAATATCGTAGTACAGTAAGGACTATAGTAAGTATTCCTTCAGGCTCTGATTATTTTTCGTCGCTAAACAATACTTAGGGCTACTATACTGCCTAGGTTGGTCCTTAGGGGCCGTCGTAAGAACCTGTAAGTAGGGTACGATAGTTTAGTAGTAGGAGGCTATACTCTCGCGGCGGCGGCCGTTAAACGCCAAATGAATTACTTTAACTTGTGGTTTTTTTTTGTCTTAATGTCCCTCCTCCCCTAAACTCTAGTACCCTATATAAAAACCGTCGCTCTCCTACTCCTTAGAACGCCTTCTCTTCTTTACCCTTTCCTATTTCTCTCTTAGGCCGTCGTTTGACTCTGTACTTCTGTACTTCTCCTTAAATACATCTAATGTAGTAGTATCTACTATATTATCTAAGGGCTCCTATGTCGGTATATAGTAACCGGTCTACTTTACTAAGGCTTCCTAGCCTTTTCCCCTCTTACGGTTTCTCGTATATAGGATCTCCTCTACTTACTACTCCTCGTACGTCTTAAACAGTACGGGTTCCGGCTGGCTATCGTCGGTCTCCTACCCTAGTAAAGGATCTGCCGATGTAGGTCTTAGTAAGTTAGTATAAAATACTAGGTAAATATTACTAGGGATACCCGATAAACGTACGGAGACCGGTAATAGTATTTCTACTACTGTAAACTTCGCGTACCTCGCGTCGAGGCTCTTCTTTAGTCTGTTCGTATAATAGTTCCGGAGGTCTAGCTAAACCTTGTCGCCAACCTTATAAATTAGCGCTAGTATCCGTTTTTTGTTAGCGCTCTCCTCCTACTTTTACGTAGAGACTACTATCGAGGCTTAATAGAGAGCTAAGATCTACTAGATCTTCGCTACGAATACTTCTACTCTCTTTTCGGCAGGGAGCGTAGCTGCGCCTATAGGGGGCGCCTCTACTACTATAGGTAACGGCGCTTCGTATCTGTACGTCGCGAAGAACAGGCTTATCCTAATACCTGTATACGGCCGACTATTGAGCGCTAGCTCAGCTGTAGAGAGCTAGCGCTTCTAGTCGGACTACTCTTAGTTTACGAAGTTCTGTAGGTACGCTTAGACTTCTTAGTTAACCCTCTCCGGGCCCCTATCCGTTTACGGGTAGTAAGTAGAGCTTAACTGTCGGTATACGCCTAGTAGCTTGTATAGCGCTTTCTAAAAGGTACTAGTCTAGTTCGTGCCCCTATCGCTCGTAATCGCTAATAGGAGGCTATAGTAGCGTACCTAGTAGTCTATAAACTTTTCGGCGTATACCTCTACTTTTATAGTTAGTATCGCCTCGAGTACTACCTATTTGTACAGTCGGTCTTTAATAACCTTTAGATATCCGTTGCCCTCGGATTCTAGTATATCTGTTATAAAGTCTATAGAGATCTCCTAGAAGAAGTAGTCGGGGACCGGCAAGGGCTTTAGGAGTCTGTATTTATATTCCTACTACACCTTGTTTCGCCTATAGTAGTCGTAGTTATATAGGAACTAGTAGACATACCGTAATTACAATAGCTAGTAGAAGTCTCTTCCTAGAATCGAAGAGGTAGCGTCCTGCCCTAGATAGCTATAGACCGACGAATCGTATATAGACTAAATTAACTTAGCGTAGAGTATATCGCTTTCGCGTTCTTCGGGTCCTATACCTTAGGAATCGACCTCCGACGTAAAGGGAGCGCCTAGTACCTAGAGTTTCCTACGATACCGCAACCTGCCGCTAGGATCTAGTGTATAATCCCTAGCTTGTATCTTTAGCTTAATCTTACTAGAGATCGTACGCGCTCTACTCTTTATATCGCGGAGTACAGTCTAATATAGCGAGTCGCTCTCGGCCGTCCTCTCCTATAGCTCGTTTAGTTTTAGCTCCTAGAAGGGCCCCCCGTTCTCTAATGTATTTAGGGTAGGTCCCCCTCTAAACCCTATTACGAGGATCTAGACCGAGCTCGCTACGACGACCGACTTATTTTTAACGGTATTCGGCTAGTTAGGGACTCTCTCCGGGTCTAGGAACCTCTAGAAGCGCGAGAGCTTATCGTCCTCGCCTAGGGTATCCTGTTCCTGTCTCGAGAGGGCGTCTAGGATAGTAGCTTTAGTTCCTAGGCGATATACTAAGGAGAATTAATACTTCGCCAAGGTCTTATACTAGCGGATCTATCTCTCCGACAGCTGTCTCTTCGTTATAAAGTACTCTAAGTTCTTGTAGTCTATCTAAATTATAAAGGGGCTATATACTTTTAGTTTAGGGGCCTAGAACTTAATATAGGCTACTACTACTAGTAACTCCTTATTGTAGATATCGTAGTTAATCTCCGCTTTACTAAGCTTCTACGAATAGTACCCTATAGGCCTCCTTACGCCGTTCCTTTCTTGTACTAGGGCGCTACCGAGCGCGAAACCGCTATAATCTGTCTCGAGGAACGTTAGAAGTATCGGATCCTAGTAGGAAAGCACTAGGGCTCGGTAGAACCTCTCGCGAAGCCCTTAGAAAGCAGCCTCCTACGCTTCTCCCTAGGAGAACAGCGTACCCTTACCGGTTAACGCCGTTAAAGGGGCGGCTACCTTAGAGTAGTTCGCGATAAATATATAGTAGTAGTTCGCAAATCCGAGAAACCTCCTTACTTCCTTCTACGTTTTAGGGGCCTTCTAATCTAGTATAGCCTTTACTTTCTCCGGATTAGTTCCTACCCCTTTTCCGTCGGCGTATATAATAAAACCGAGGTACTTAGTAGTCTTCTATACGAATTCGCTCTTATCGGGGTCTAGGTATAGGCCTCTATCCTATAGCTTCTAGAGTACTACTCGTACTTTCTAGAAGTAGTCCTCTTTCGAGCTACTCGAATAAATAACTACGTCGTCTATATATACGGACGTATAGTTATTAAGAACTTCTCGCAATAAAGTATTAATATACCGCTGAAAAGTTATAGGAGCCCTAGACAAACCGAATAGGTATACGAGCTATTCGAAGGAGCTAAACCGGGTTCGGAACGCTGTCTTATACTCGTACCCCTAGGCTATAGGGATTTAGTAGAAGGTAGAAACTATGTCTACCTTAGTTAACTACTAGGCCCCTAACAGATTTCGTAAGGTCTCTAGGATTAACAGTAAGGGGTACCGGTCTTACTTCGTAATAGCGTTTAATATACAGTAATCGTAGTAGAACTGTAGCCCCCTACTAGGCTTCTGTATAAAAAGTACGGGGGCTACTACTTCCGAGCTTATAGGCCGAATATATCCCTTAGCGAGGAGCTCGTCGAGAGACTTCCTTAGGATAAGGAGTTCCTCCTTCGATATACTATATAGTAGGCCCTAGGGTAGTTCTAGCTAGGATCCGTCTAGTTTCTCGTAGAGTTCGATATAATAGTTAATATTAGGGTAGTATAGAGCGAGCTTCTCTACTTCCTAACGACAAAATAGTAGTACGAAGTCGTAGACTTCTAGAGGTAGCTATACTTATAGCGCCTCTATAGTCGGGTATTCTCTAGTCTTAAGAGCCTTCTAGATATCCTCCGAGATAGTAGTAGCGAGCGTCGTAAAGTTAGTAGTTAATATAGTAAAGTTACTACAGTCCCTATATACCTTATAGTTCTACCCCTCCTTTACCTAATACGCCGCTCTCCTATAGTAGAACTAACGCTTTTTAGGCGTAGTCCTAACCTTATTATACGCTTTCTATAGATTCCCTAGGACTAGTAGGAAGGCTAGGTTAGGTACAACGTATACGTATACTAACTACTAAAACCCGGCGATTTCTATATAGAAAGCGACTACTCCTTCGATCTCTATACTGTATATAGTAGTAGAGGCTCCTTTTACTACCCGTAATTCTCGGCTAATATATAGGAGTCCGAGACCTTCTACTAGGCTTCCGTTTACTATAGTATAGTATTAGTATCCTTCGTCGATAAGGGCTAAGGTTCTAACGTTGTTTTAAAGGACTATATTAGTATATATAAGGTTTCCGTTTATATCCTTTTTTACCTACCCCTACTTCTTTACTAATACTCCTTCTACTCCCTACTCCTAGCTTCGAGGGGGAGCTACTCTTTTCCTATATCCGACGCGGAGTCCGACTTATCTCTAGCGGGTTCTAGTATAGGTTTAGCGTACGTTATATTAATATTAGTAGGCTATACTACCGGTACGTAGGGGTATTCGTAGATACGGTATCTAGAGGCTTAGTAGTAGAAGTAGAGCTTCTTTTCGTAGCGTCTCTCTCTCTCTACGCTATCTAACTATTTAGTACGCTACTTACTATTTAGCTCTAGCCGGTCTCTATAGCCCTTCCGACGCTCCCCGGCGGTCTAGGTAGGCGTTATAATAGTATCGTCGTCTATATCGATCTATACATTAGTTACCCTATAGGAACGTATAGTAACTATAGTAGAGCTACTAGAGCCCTCCTCTTTCTCCCTTAGCTACTATTTATACGCTGCTTTAAACTAGTCGGTAGTCTCTACGTTCGTTATAATCCGCTCTACTTCCTCTAAAAAGATATAGTAGTCCGACGTCTTCTATACAGACGCTATATAGATCTTCGTAGGGTTCGAGAAGGTATTCTTTAGGTAGCTAATCTTAGTCGGGCTAGACTAGCTCTCTCTACTAGCGCTTAGTAGGAGTCCGTCGAATTCTAACTAATAATTATACTATAGTTACCCGTAGGCGTAGCGGAGGTAGGTAAGCTATTCTAGGGCCTTAGACTACTCGCTACTATCTATAAAAACGTCTTCGAGCTATACGAAGAAAGCTTTAGGGTCCTTACCTTACTACGCACTCCCCTATTCCTAGAAATAGCGTATCTAGGTACGCTCCCTAGCCGGGAGGGTATCGTAGACGGTATTCTAATAATATTCGTTAGGGAGTATAGGTTTTAGGGTAGACTATACTCGGTAGGAACTCTTTAGCCGTAGGAGGGAGTCCCTAAACGTCTCTACTTTACTGTCCTAGGGGGATAGCCTCTACTTATAGGGTCCTATCGCTTCTTTAGCGGAGCTCGCTACTATTACGTCGGAGAGCGCTCCGATTAGCGTCTTTAGTAGAGCGTTAGTAGATAAGTCTTCCGACGAGTTTATATTAGGCGTTGCCTTAAACGTAGTAGGGCTTAAGTTATCTATAGTAGTGTACGTATAGGCTAGTTCTTCGGCTATTAGCTACTACTACGTATATATCTCTTCGATAATACGCCTTATTTCCTCGATAGATATCCCCTAAGCGAGGCCCTCGTTCTCTAACAGGTTTACCTCGGTCTCTAGTATAAAATCAGAGGGTAGGGGCGTATTTTCTATAAAGATCGAACTTAATATTATAGGCAAACGGTATATATATAGAGGTTCGTTATAGTATTTAACAAGTTCGATAAGGAGAGAGGTATAAAGGCGGCGGCCTCCGCTAAGAAGTAAGTAGAGCGCTAAGCGCGTACTAGTTAAGCTAGTATTAGAACCCTAAGGGCTTCGCTCTTTATACTAGCGCTCTACTAGCGCGGCGCTTATACTGTATATACTCCTCGTACGATCTATAGTAGCTAGTACCCTCCCTTCTAGAAGCTTGTCTCGAGCTAGACTATTATAGATCTCTAGGTTCTATCTATATAGTATCTCGAATAGGCTTATATATAGCGTATTATAAATACTATTATTAGTTACGAACTCTATAAATACTAACCTACTTACCTACTCTTCTTACGCCTCGCTATAGTAGTACCGAAGGTACTACTCTAGGGTTTAGTTTATCCTTTTAGTCTAACTATTAGTTTATAGATAAAACGTAGTACTAAGCTTATACTTTATACACGCTTCGAATACGAAGTCGCTCTAGTACTAGCTCGTAAAAACCGAACCCTAGTTACTTATAATACCCTTTAGAATACTATATCGTTAGACGACTACGTCTAGTAGGATACTTATAAGCTCTACGCTATTATACTACTTAGTCGTCGCGTTATACGATACTATCTTAGTATATCGATCTATAATTATAAGGATCGAATCTACTACCTTACTATTTAGCTTAGCCGGAGGTAGATCTATAATAAAATCTATTGTAATCTCCTCCTAAGCTCGGCGTAGTATAGGAAGTGCCTATACTTTACTATATAGGCGATATCTCCTTAGCTTTATAACCTCGTATATTATATAGGTCTCGTAGTACTCGGCGACGTCTTTAGAAAGGCTTAGCTACTAGTACTTTTACTATAGTAGCGCTTCTATCTTATCCTAGCTAAAGTAGCCTATAAGCTCGTTATCGTAGTAGATACGTATAAGCTCTATATACATTATACTATCGTTTAGTACTATAAAGGGCGAAGCCCTTAGGGTTCTAATACTAGCTTAACTAGTGCGTACTTAGCGCTCTACTTACTTCTTAGCAGAGGCTACTACCTTTGTACCTCTCTCCTTATCGAACTTATTAAATACTACAACGAACCTCTGTGTATACGCTGTTCGCCTGTAATATTAAGTTCGATCTTTATAGAAAATACGCCCCTACCCTCCGACTTTATACTAGAGACTAAGGCAAACCCGTTAGGGAACGAGGGCCTCGCTTAGGGGACGTCTATCGAGGAAATAAGGTATATTATCGAAGAGATGTATATATAGTAGTAGCTAATAGCCGAAGAACTAGCCTATACGTACGCTACTATAGATAACTTAGGCCCTACTACGTTTAAGGCGACGCCTAATATAAACTCGTCGGAAGACTTGTCTACTAACGCTCTACTAAAGACGCTAATCGGAGCGCTCTCCGACGTAATAGCAGCGAGCTCTGCCAAAGATACGACAGGACCCTACGAGTAGAAGCTGTCCCCCTAGGACAGTAAAGTAGAGACGTTTAGGGACTACCTTCTATAGCTAAAGAGTTCCTACCGAGTACGGTCTGCCCTAAAACCTACGCTCCCTAACGAATATTACTAGAATACTGTCTACGATACCCTCCTAGCTAGGGAGCGTACCTAGATACGCTATTTCTAGGAATAGGGGAGCGCGTAGTAAGGTAAGGACCCCGAAGCTTTCTTCGCGTAGCTCGAAGACGTTTTTACAGATAGTAATAAGTAGTCTAAGGCCCTAGAATAGCTTACCTACCTCCGCTATACCTATAGGCAACTATAGTACGATTATTAGTTAGAATTCGACAGACTCCTACTAAGTACTAGCGGAGAGAGCTAGTCTAGCCCGACTAAGATCGGCTACCTAAAGAACACCTTCTCGAACCCCGCGAAGATCTATATAGCGTCTATATAGAAGACGTCGGACTACTATATCTTTTCGGAGGAAGTAGAGCGGATTATAACGAATATAGAGACAACTAACTAGTTTAAAGCGGCGTACAGATAGTAGCTAAGAGAGAAAGGGGAGGGCTCTAGTAGCTCTACTATAGTTACTATACGTTCCTATAGGGCAACTAACGTACAGATCGATACAGACAGCGATACTATTATAACGTCTACCTAGACCGCTAGGGAGCGTTAGAAGGGCTACAGAGACCGGCTAGAGCTAAGCGGCAAGTAGCGTACTAAGTAGGTAGACAGCGTAGAGAGAGAGAGACGCTGCGAAAAGAAGCTCTACTTCCGCTAGAGAGCCTCTAGATACCGTATCTATAAATACCCCTACGTACTAGTAGTATAGCCTACTAATATTAATATAACGTACGCTAAACCTATACTAGAACCTACTAGAGATAAGTCGGACTCTACGTTAGATATAGGAAAAGAGTAGCTCCCCCTCGAAGCTAGGAGTAGGGAGTAGAAGGAGTATTAGTAAAGAAGTAGGGGTAGGTAAAAAAGGATATAAACGGAAACCTTATATATACTAATATAGTCCTTTAAAACAACGTTAGAACCTTAGCCCTTATCGACGAAGGATACTAATACTATACTATAGTAAACGGAAGCCTAGTAGAAGGTCTCGGACTCCTATATATTAGCCGAGAATTACGGGTAGTAAAAGGAGCCTCTACTACTATATACAGTATAGAGATCGAAGGAGTAGTCGCTTTCTATATAGAAATCGCCGGGTTTTAGTAGTTAGTATACGTATACGTTGTACCTAACCTAGCCTTCCTACTAGTCCTAGGGAATCTATAGAAAGCGTATAATAAGGTTAGGACTACGCCTAAAAAGCGTTAGTTCTACTATAGGAGAGCGGCGTATTAGGTAAAGGAGGGGCGGAACTATAAGGTATATAGGGACTGTAGCAACTTTGCTACGTTAACTACTAACTTTACAACGCTCGCTGCTACTATCTCGGAGGACATCTAGAAGGCTCTAAAGACTAGAGAATACCCGACTATAGAGGCGCTATAAGTACGGCTACCTCCGGAAGTCTGCGACTTCGTACTGCTGTTTTGTCGTCGGGAAGTAGAGAAGCTCGCTCTATACCGCCCTAGTATTGACTATCGTATCGAACTCTATAAGAAACTAGACAGATCCTAGCCGGAACTACCCTAGGCCTACTATATAGTATATCGAAGGAGGAACTCCTCGTCCTAAGGAAGTCGCTCGATAAGCTCCTTACTAAGGGATATATTTAGCCTACGAGCTCGGAAGTAGCAGCCCCTGTACTTTTTATACAGAAGCCTAGTAGGGGGCTACAGTTCTACTACGATTACTGTATATTAAACGCTATTACGAAGTAAGACCGGCACCCCTTACCGTTAATCCTAGAGACCTTACGAAATCTGTCGGGGGCCTAGTAGTTAACTAAGGTAGACGTAGTTTCTGCCTTCTACTAAATCCGTATAGCCTAGGGGTACGAGTATAAGACAGCGTTCTAAACCTAGTTCGGCTCCTTCGAATAGCTTATATACCCGTTCGGTTTGTCTAGGGCTCCTATAACTTTTCAGCGGTATATTAATACTTTATTACAAGAAGTTCTTAATAACTATACGTCTGTATATATAGACGACGTAGTTATTTATTCGAGTAGCTCGAAAGAGGACTACTTCTAGAAAGTACGAGTAGTACTCTAGAAGCTATAGGACAGAGGCCTATACCTAGACCCTAATAAGAGCGAATTTGTATAGAAGACTACTAAGTACCTCGGTTTTATCGTATACGCCGACGGAAAAGGGGTAGGAACTAATCCGGAGAAAGTAAAGGCTGTACTAGATTAGAAGGCCCCTAAAACGTAGAAGGAAGTAAGGAGGTTTCTCGGATTTACGAACTACTACCGTATATTTATCGCGAACTACTCTAAGGTAGCCGCCCCTTTAACGGCGTTAACCGGTAAGGGTACGCCGTTCTCCTAGGGAGAAGCGTAGGAGGCTGCTTTCTAAGGGCTTCGCGAGAGGTTCTACCGAGCCCCGGTGCTTTCCTACTAGGATCCGATACTTCTAACGTTCCTCGAGATAGATTATAGCGGTTTCGCGCTCGGTAGCGCCCTAGTACAAGAAAGGAACGGCGTAAGGAGGCCTATAGGGTACTATTCGTAGAAGCTTAGTAAAGTAGAGATTAACTACGATATCTACAATAAGGAGTTACTAGTAGTAGTACCCTATATTAAGTTCTAGGCCCCTAAACTAAAAGTATATAGCCCCTTTATAATTTAGATAGACTACAAGAACTTAGAGTACTTTATAACGAAGAGACAGCTGTCGGAGAGATAGATCCGCTAGTATAAGACCTTGGCGAAGTATTAATTCTCCTTAGTATATCGCCTAGGAACTAAAGCTACTATCCTAGACGCCCTCTCGAGATAGGAACAGGACACCCTAGGCGAGGACGATAAGCTCTCGCGCTTCTAGAGGTTCCTAGACCTAGAGAGAGTCCCTAACTAGCCGAATACCGTTAAAAATAAGTCGGTCGTCGTAGCGAGCTCGGTCTAGATCCTCGTAACAGGGTTCGGAGGGGGACCTACCCTAAATACATTAGAGAACAGGGGGCCCTTCTAGGAGCTAAAACTAAACGAGCTATAGGAGAGGACAGCCGAGAGCGACTCGCTATATTAGACTATACTCTGCGATATAAAGAGTAGAGCGCGTACGATCTCTAGTAAGATTAAGCTAAAGATACAAGCTAGGGATTATATACTAGATCCTAGCGGTAGGTTGCGGTATCGTAGGAAACTCTAGGTACTAGGCGCCCCCTTTACGTCGGAGGTCGATTCCTAAGGTATAGGACCTGAAGAGCGCGAAAGCGATACGCTCTACGCTAAGTTAATTTAGTCTGTATACGATTCGTCGGTCTATAGCTATCTAGGGCAGGACGCTACCTCTTCGATTCTAGGAAGAGACTTCTACTAGCTATTGTAATTACGGTATGTCTACTAGTTCCTATATAACTACGACTACTATAGGCGAAACAAGGTATAGTAGGAATATAAATATAGACTCCTAAAGCCCTTGCCGGTCCCCGACCGCTTCTTCTAGGAGATCTCTATAGACTTTATAATAGACATACTAGAATCCGAGGGCAACGGATATCTATAGGTTATTAAAGACCGACTGTACAAATAGGTAGTACTCGAGGCGATACTAACTATAAAAGTAGAGGTATACGCCGAAAAGTTTATAGACTACTAGGTACGCTACTATAGCCTCCTATTAGCGATTACGAGCGATAGGGGTACGAACTAGACTAGTACCTTTTAGAAAGCGCTATACGAGCTACTAGGCGTATACCGATAGTAAAGCTCTACTTACTACCTATAAACAGACAGGGGCCTAGAGAGGGTTAACTAAGAAGTCTAAGTATACCTATAGAACTTCGTAAACTAAGAGTAGTCCGACTAGAAGCGCTAGCTCTCTATAGCCGAGCTAGCGCTTAATAGTCGGCTGTATATAGGTATTAGGATAAGCCTGTTCTTCGCGACGTACAGATACGAAGCGCCGTTACCTATAGTAGTAGAGGCGCCCCCTATAGGCGTAGCTATACTCCCTGCCGAAAAGAGAGCGGAAGTATTCGTAGCGAAGATCTAGTAGATCTTAGCTCTCTATTAAGCCTCGATAGTAGTCTCTGCGCAAAAGTAGGAGGAGAGCGCTAACAAAAAACGGATACTAGCGCCGATTTATAAGGTTAGCGATAAGGTTTAGCTAGACCTCTAGAACTATTATACGAATAGACTAAAGAAGAGCCTCGACGCGAGGTACGCGAAGTTTACGGTAGTAGAAATACTATTACTAGTCTCTGTACGTTTATCGGGTATCCCTAGTAATATTTACCTAGTATTTTATACTAACTTACTAAGACCTACATCGGCGGATCCTTTACTAAGGCAGGAGACTAACGATAGCTAGCTAGAACCTGTACTGTTTAAGACGTACGAGGAGTAGTAAGTAGAGGAGATCCTATACGCGAGAAACCGTAAGAGGGGAAAAGACTAGGAAGCCTTAGTAAAGTAGACTAGTTACTATATACCGACGTAGGAGCCCTTAGATAATATAGCGGATACTACTACATTAGATGTATTTAAGGAGAAGTACAGAAGTATAGAGTCAAACGACAGCCTAAGAGAGAAATAGGAAAGGGTAAAGAAGAGAAGGCGTTCTAAGGAGTAGGAGAGCGATAGTTTTTATATAGGGTACTAGAGTTTAGGGGAGGAGGGATATTAAGATAAAAACAAAAAAAAAACTATAAGTTAAAGTAATTCATTTAGCGTTTAACGGCCGCTGCCGCGAGAGTACAGCCTCCTACTACTAAACTACCGTACCCTACTTACAGGTTCTTACAACGGCCCCTAAGGACCAACCTAGGCAGTACGGTAGCCCTAAGTATTATTCAGCGACGAAAAATAATCGGAGCCCGAAGGAATACTTACTACAGTCCTTACTATACTACGATATTAATTACGCGACTGTTAACCTCGGCCGCTATAGTACTAAGTCGGCGGTTAGCGACAGAAAATCGACGGAGGCTAGGAGATGTACTTTGACAGTAGTCCTGCGGCTACAATCGGTTTTAAGGCCTTCTAGGCCTTTAGGACCTTTACTAGGTTACTATAGAGATCTTCGCTAAACTAGCGTTAGCCTACGAAAAACTATTAGAGACTAACGCTTACGCCGTAGCGTTATCCGACCGAGTCTAGACAGTATAAGCTATATAGGCAACTATTGGGCTTAAGCGGTTAGCAACTAAAAAGTACCGGAGTCTAAGGGAGATATATAGGTTCTCGTAGTTCTTTCGAACTATAGCGTAAGTAGCGTAGGCTTAGGACCGGCAGGACTAGAAAGAATTAGCGAAGCCTGATAGAAAAACGACGGAGGCTAATAATTACGGCTTAATCTTCGTAGTTAACGCCTTTGTTAGCGTAGCTAATACAGTAGACAATTAGGTTAGACATCTAACTCCGGTTAGTAATTATCGGAGTCCGAAGAGTAGGTACCGAGGTCCCTAAACATCTACAGCTAAAGGCCTAATACTATACTTAGTACTAAGGGTATCGGCTTACAATGTCGGTATTATTAGTTAGGAAAGAGAATCGAAATCCTAAGGAAGATAGCTAGAGTTTCGATGTTTCTAATATAAACCCGTACAATAATAGTTACGTTAGGTATTGAAGCTTATACAAACGTCGTCTGTAAAGTAAAGGTTATTAACAATAATAGTAACTTCCGCCCTACGAAGAAGCGTCGGAAGCAGCGAGCGAACAATAGGATACCGGATTAGGCAATAATAAAATCTATTACTTTATATATAGTTTTCACTTTATAAACGACGAATAGTATAGAGACGATTTATATAGCGAACGTATAGACTACTATACGTTTTAAGCAGGTGCCTATAAGGGAAGGAGGTACACAGTAGCGCGCAAATTATATAATTAGGATTAGAAGGGAACAGTACGTAGGCGGTACCCGTAGCTTCTCTAGTAGAGGGTAGAGAGGGGAGGAGGGGGGTAATATAAAGGGCGAAGCCCTTAGGGTTCTAATACTAGCTTGACTAGTATACGCTTAGCGCTCCGCTTACTTCTTAGTAGAGGCTGCCGCCTTTGTACCTCTCTCCTTATCGAACTTGTTGAATACTACAACGAACCTCTGTATATATACCGTTCGCCTATAACAAGTACGTATAGCTAGTCCTTAAAATACTATAGCCTACTATCTTATACCTATGTAGGATTGTCGCCTATACTATACTTCTAAAGCGCTAGTAAGGTATCGTTACGCTCTTATAATATCTAGATTAGACTAGTAAAGTCTTACGTCGGATTCTTACTATATAGGGTTTCGTCCCTTACAGATTATCTTATAATCGCCTAGACTAATACCTTGCCCCTAATAGAATACTCTTTAACTACGCCTTACTAGCGAGGCGTATACTCCTCCTAGATCCGTATCCTACCTACTATTAGAGTAAGAGTCAGATAGTCTCCCTATAGTATAATCTTCTATTATAATATAGGAAGTAGCTAGCTTAACGTAGGCGAAGCGCCCTTATAGTCGGGGCGCCGAGATAGTATATTAGTAGGATTCGTCTTCCTACTACGATACTTAATTATAAAGTTAAAGGTAGCTAAGAAGGTAGCCTACCTCGCTTATCTACCGTTAAGCTATTTAATACCTATAAAACCTCGAAGGTTATTATAGTTAGTAAGTACCTAGACTATATACGTAGAGCCTTCGAGGTAGTAGTAGTACTACTTAAAGCCTTCTATAATTACTAGTAGCTCGCTATTATAGGTCTCGTAATTCTATTCTACCGGAATTAGCTTCCTTAGCTAAAACGCGATCGGGTACTACTACGTAGGCTCTTCGCCTTCGCTAAGTAGCTACGATAGTATCGCTAAGATAGCGAAGTTCGAAGTATCTGTCTCTATCCGAAGCCTCGCCTCTAGACGGAAGTACTATAGGATTAGCGCCTCTACGAAGGCTGCCTTTAGTATATAGAACGCCTACTCCTATAGTACGCTCTAGAGAATCGGCCTAGGCCTCTTACTATTTACCGTACCCTTCGAGAGCGATATTAAGGGCTTAACAATCTTCGAGTACCCTTTAATAAACCTCCGATAGAAGTTCGTAAAGCTAAGGAAGGTTTAGACCTCCTTAAGGTTCTTTAGGGTCGGCTACTCTTCGATTATAGCTACCCTACTTATATCTATCGCTATACCTACGCCGTTTACGACGTACCTAAGGTACTCTATTTCTTATATAAAGAAGCGGTACTTCTTCTAGCTAGCGTATAATATAAACCTCTATAGCCTTTCGAGTACGAAGCGTAGGTACCTTATATACTCCTCGTATATCTAACTATAGATAAGGATATTATCGAGGTAGACTACGTAGATATTATCGATAAGGCTAGCTAGGGCCCTATTAATATACGCCTAGAACGTCGCTAGGGCGTTAGTTAGGCTAAACGATATAACCTTATACTCGAAGTAGCTATAGTATATACGAAACGTAGTCTTCTACTCGTTACCCTACTTAATCGGAATACGATAGTAGGTATCCTTAAGATTAAGGGCCGAGAACTATACGCTACTCTTAAGCCTATTAAGCGTCTTGCCTATTAGAGGTAGTATATAACGGTTCTTTACTATAATAGTATTTAAGCTATAATAGTCTATATATATATAGAGAGCTATCCTTCTTTAGTACGAATAGGATCGGCGTACCTACTTCGCTTACGCTATACTAGATCTATCTATTCGCTAAGGCCTGCTCGAAGTACTACTGTAATATCTCTAGCTCCCGCTACGAGAGGTTATATAGTAGCTAGAATAGTAGCTTCGCTCTAGGGAGAAGGTCGATTATATACTCTATACCTTCGGGTAGTATACGATTACTAATATCCCTATCTAGGATTATATCTACGAAGTCGATAATCTCGCTAGATAGTAGCCCTACTACAGTGTTTACTTAGATCGTATATATATATAGTATACGCTTTAGATCCTACTAGAACTCGCGTATATTATATATATCGACTATAGGCATCTCGTTACGCTCTATAAACTACTATTAGTCGCTTAGGGTAGCGTCGGCTACTACCCTATATTAGTAGCGCTATAGCCGGCCGAGGATTACCTCTAGCTCTAGTCCTTATACCGCGAAGAATACTATAGTCGTACTATACTTAACCTACGTCGAGTCTACGACTTGTATATAAGCTATAAACGCGCCGAGATACTAGCTCCTAGTTCCTTTTTCGAAGGACCTAATCGAGGGTAGGGGTATCGATACCCTTAGTAGCCCTAAGCGGCTCGTAAGTACGTAGGAGATAAGGTTAATATCTACTCTATTATCTAATATATACTCTATAGCTACTATACGCTTACTCGGCGCCCTAACTATATAGCGTATACGTTTCGCTAGGAAGATATAAGAGCTTTACTATATAGACTCTTCGCGTATAGCCCTTATATCTAGTAGTTAATCCCCTATAGGCTCCTTCCCTAAGGAGCTACTCGAGGGGTTTCTAGACTTTAGCTTCCGACCTATACTTACCCTACGTACTATAGGCTTATCGCCGTCGTAACGCTTCGGATAGTCCCTACTAAAGTAGCTATAGCCGTTATACTTCGGGTACTTGTCCCTATCGTTAGCGCTCCTACCTAATATAGGCTTCGTCTACGACTCGCCTACGTCTCGCTAGCTACCTAAGTTATAGCGCTTCTTCGAACTATATCGCCCTCGGTCCTTAGTAGCGGTACGCTTCTAGCTCTATAAGCGCTCTACTACGCCCTTACCTTTAGTAGCTTTAAGGTAGGTCGTAAGGGAGACTAAGTCTTCCTATTACTTTAGTACCTTATAGTACGAGATAATAGCTCTATATAGCGTAGGCTTTAACTTTACGAGGAGATAGCGAGTACGCTACTTAGTAGTATATAGCTATATCTACTCCTCTAGGGTAGTAAGCTCTATAGTAAATACCTACGTAGTCTAGCCCTTACCTTACCTAGTAGTCTTGTATACTACGTTAATACTAAGGCTACGATTTATAGGGTCTTCGACTACGTTAAGTACGAAGTTCCTAAACTTAGCCTAGCTATAGTTTTCGAGGGCTCTAATATCGTACTTATAGTACTAGGTCTTATATAGTTCGCCTATAAGAAATATAACCCTATATAGTACCTTCTCTCGATCCTACTAGTATCTATCTCTAGAGAGCGCGAATACTAGCTCGAGAGAGTAGATAAACTCTCGAGCCTCCTTAAGGGTTTTCCCCCTAAAGGGTTCTAGCTCCTTTAGCCTCGGCTTATTAGCTACTAGCCTTAGATATAAGGGCTCGGCCTCCTTGTCTTTAGTAGCGTCTTGTATATATTACGTAGGTATAGCGCCTACGCTTCGTAGTCGAGTAAGCGTATCTAGCTTATCCTATAAACGAAGAATCTATATATCCCTTTCTAGTATCTCTTCCCTAAGGCGCTATTAGCTCGCCTACTCCTCGAGTATGCCTACCTCGCTAGTAGTAGGAGTAGCTTACCGTTCTCCTTCTACGACTAATTCTTCGTTAATAGGGAGGGAGTCCTCTTCCCTAATTAGGACGCGCTACGTCGTCGCTCTCGCTAGCTTTACGCCTATACTAAGCGTCCGCGACGTATACTCCTTACTCGAGGTTATTATATCCTATAGGTTACAAAAAAGGGGTAAGTAAGTAGAACTATTATAGGAATATCTAAAGAAGATATCTTATAGCGTATAGGATAGTAATTTACTAAACTATAGGTTTAATATAGAGCTACTTACTACTTCGTTAAGTTTCGCCTATATAGTAAAGGTAAGTTAGCTACGCTAAGCTAAGGTTACGTACCTAAGGTACTAACCTCTAGGGTAGCCTAAGGCGACTTATACTAGTAGGCCGTCCTACTGTATTAGTAACCTTAGCTTAGTATAGCTAACTTACCTTCGCTACGTAGGCGAAACTTAACGAAGTAGTAAGTAGCTCTGTATAAAACCTACGGTTTAGTAAATTGCTGTCCTATACGCTACGAGATATCTTCTTTATATATTCCTGTAACACAATTAGCCTATAATTAAACCTATCGTTTAGTAGGAAGCTGTCCTGTACGCTGCGAGATATCTTCTTTTAGATATTCCCCCCTGTATTATAGACCTTAACAGTATGCTTATAACTATAAGTATACTACTCTAGAGCTGTTATAGTTACTATTTAGTTACTCTAGTACTAGCAATACCTTAAGAGACGGCTTTTCGACTGTTTATAGCTTTATAAGTATAACTATACGATAGAGAATACTACTTTAGTAAGGAATTTGCGGGTATGTATTTTCGGCGATGCGACAACCTTTTCACCTACAACCTACGGTTGTACCTCTACTCCGCAGGATGGCCGCTTTGCAACTTACATCATGCGACTGCAGACTTTTCCAGTGCATGATCGGCCAGTCTGACGAGAGCTGAATATACTACCGTCCTTTGTCCGTGGCGTGAGCCGACCGCGACTATCTGGGGCATGCAATTGCATCGACACTCTGCCATTTGGTCAGATCGCCGAAGAGGTAATCTTTCGTCTAGAAGTTATCACACACTGGCGCACAGATTGAATGTGAACTTCAAGTGAAGTGGTCATGGACATAACACAGCTTCTTTCCCGGAATGAAGTATGCCAGTTGAACCAAGTTTTCGAAATCTCGCTCAAAGATGACTCTACGATCGTCTTCCGGACTGGTATATCTCCAAAACTTGCCAAGGATTGGGCTCATGAAAATGGCCTCAAGACACTCACTGTTGCGATGGGGACATTGTATGCTGACAAGAAAGGGCGGCCATGTTCTCGAAGGTCTCCGAAATCGTGGTCCCGGTACATGAAAGGCGCGTCCTGGATATTTGCGCAGCAGGCTTGCCAAAACAGATGTGCGATTGTACTGACCAGCGCACCACCGAATGTCTACAGCACGCGACAGCACTCCAATTACCGGGAAATTGAAGAGCCGATACTTAAGGGGTTTAAGAGCAATCAGCACGCAAAAAGAATTGATTACGTCCACCCAGAAATTTTAGGTGCCGCTGGTTTCCGCTACCAAATTTGGCCTACTGATTGCTCGTCTGAATGGTTCAGCTTTCTACATTGCATCAAGCCAGAGACGCCTCTTTCTCTTGCTCTCAAATATAAAAGTAGGGACCACCATATCGTGCAGCAGAAGAATGTAGCCAAAGTCGAGAGAGAGCAGCGGGCGGCGCAGGAGAAGAGGGCAGCGAAGCAGGCCAAAGTCGAGAAGGAGCAGCGGACGGCGCAGGAGAAGAGGGCAGCGAAGCAGGCCAAAGTCGAGAAGGAGCAGCGGGCGGCGCAGGAGAAGAGGGCAGCGAAGCAGGCCAAAGTCGAGAAGGCGCAGCAAGCGACACATTAGACCAGGCAGCGGGACAAGCCAAGATTATAGGTGGGCGTGTTTTCGTCTCCTGCATATCATCCTGGGCATCGGAAGTCCCACGCCTGTTCGCTCCAACTTCTCCGATCGTCTCCAACATAGCACATGGTACTGCTCTTGACCGGCCGACGGTGGGTAGGCCTTCTGCATGCTTGGAAAGAGGCAGGCTCTGTGTAATCAAGCAATGATCCAGAAGTGGATCCCGCTTTGCGCTCCTAGTCAAAGTTGTGGATATTCGCACCGAGATGAGAGCAGGTGCAGCCTCTCGGCCGGCGTCAACGACTGGTCGCTGTTCCTGTCGGGCAGGTGCTGAGTTCGTGGACAATCTGTGCGAGGTGGCGAATATTCGCGGGAGGAATGAGCCGGGACCGAAGATGCTTTATCAGACGGTTGATGCTGTCCGGGCTCTCGGGTGGTCCCACTCTTGTCGCTCATCATTGCTCAGCTTTGCAGTCAAGCGCCGTGGGGTGCGAAGGTGAAGGTATGTAGACTGTAGATGCTGAAAGCGCCCAAGATCTCGCGGCAGACGCTTACGGCTTCGCGGGAGCGCAGCAAATATCTGGGGATGCGGCAGAGCAGAGGTAGGATGGACCTACAGGTTTCTGGTCACAGCTGCAAGAGCAGCTACAGCTAGGACTACACAGAGCTGCTCCATCGCGTACACTGCACCCGCAATTAGACGGCAGGCATGTCAGCAGCATCCGCGGACAAGCATCGACTCGCCCAAAGTGCTGCCCAGTGAAGACAATCTGGAATGGAGAGCAGCTGTGACATGTTCGCCGCTTCCCAAACAGTACGCTGGGAAACACCGTAGAGGAAGGCCCGGTCATCGGACCGACGAGACAGCATCACTTGAATTTGAACACGCAGGTTCAGCCCGTCTGGTTTGACTTCGGTGACGGGTCGGTGACAGAACACCTAGCGCGTACACTGCAGGTCGTGTTTTCCGGCGACTACGCGGGTGTCGATGCTTATCGACTTCTGATGACCACGAAGCTCGGCATCGCAGTGCCGACTGACAGGATTCGTTGGACAGTCTAAGGGTCCATCCATATAGATCCCCTTCATGCCACGCGACGAAGAAGAACGACTTGGCGCCGACACTAGTCAACCTACGAGGTGGTCAGATGAGGACCCTTCCCTGCGCAGTACTTTCAAGCTAATGTAACGAGCAGTCGGGGCAGTTCTTAGCCTCTGTGGCAGCCTGATGACGATATATACCTCGCTACATGCTGAGCGCAAGACATCTTAGGATACAATGTGATTCTTTATAGATACTTTTGGTTAAACCTGGGGACCCATAACAAAGTTTAACTTTCACCAAGCATGGCGGACGATCCGGAAGCCGTGGCCTCGGAAGCTTCCAACAGATTCTCGCCTTCGGTCATAGGCACCGCGCCGGGCTTCGAATATATCGTGCTAGGTCAAGAGATCATTGCTGGTCTTTCTGTAACGGCGCATCCTAATCTACAGTTCACAGAGTCCAATCCCCCCTGTCCTTCTCCAGGATAGCCTTACTGCTCGCAACGGGGATTTGCAGCGCCTCCTTATCGAGTAGGGAAAGCGGATCGAGCACTAAGGCGCTCGAGGTATTGGAGTTGGGTAAGCAGCGATCGGAATTGAGCAGCACCGCCGCAAGCTTTTCGACGAGACATTGTATCTCCGCCGTGAATTGGCGCAGACCCAACAGATGCAAGCTATAGCGCACTTTAATTTCGTCGAGCAGCCAAAGGCGTACGATAGCCTGGTAACGATACTCCCACAAGACCAAGAGGCGCTCAGGGATCTGCTACGTGAGGCTTCGGAGCAGAAACGAATACTCCAGGAGGAGAAGGTCAGGGTCGAGGAACTAGTACGACAAACAGCAGAGCAGGTAACGCATCTGACGCGTGCCTTGCTTGTTGCCCACCAGGCAAGCTGCTCGGACGAGGCCCATGAAGGCTTCAGAGCTTCCTTCAAACGTCTTCAGGGGGAGCATCAGAGGCTGCGCAAGCGGCACACTGCATTGATGCAGTTTGTCAACCAGTAACAAAACGTAGGATCTTCGAGTCCTCTTCCGACGTTACTCCCAATGTAGTACAGTAGTAGGTAGACGGCCTACTTCAAAAGCTTCCTCCAACTCAGCACTGAATTTCTTTGGATGTTGCGGTCACATCGGAACGAGCTTCTCTGATGCCTGAACCACGTAGGATCGTATCCGTAATTTCGACTGAACAGGATTAAAGCCCTGAAGGTCGTTTGGTCTCGGAAATACATACAGGCTTCGGGGTCTTCTCCGGAGTGCACAGCAACGCTCCTTCCACTCTGAATACTTTAGACATATTCGACATTTAAGTCGCCGCCTACGCATGTTTCAAGGGGTGAAGCGATGTCCTTGCCATTCGACTTCATGCTGTTCACAAGTCTTCTGAGACGTCCATCGTTATGGTTGACGTCACCGTAGACGTCATGGTGACACGGACGGTAGCGATAGTCGGTCGAGGTGCAGCTTCATCAGCTAAGACAGCGATGTTAGCTTGGAATGCAGCCCAGTAGGCGTTCGTGTTCACTCCAAACATCGCATTTCCTGAACAGAGATTTGTTTTACCTAGAGGATGCCCAAAGAGCCACTGAGGAGTCGACGAATCGACGACGAGCTCGAGCATTCTGTTTTGGGTACTAACAGATTGCCAAAACTCGAGCTGTGCTATTGGGGTACACGGCCTGTCGAATGCTACTCGACTGATGGTGTGGTTGTTGAAGAGGAAGAATCGAACCTTGTCGCCAACGGTCGCCCGAATCTGCTGGACAGGTGTGAAGACCTGTAATTCTTGCGAGGATCCGACGCTCATTTGATATATATGATGCCCGGCAAGGGGCGTTTCGTTAGTATCGCCCGGTGCAGCCGCGGCTCGAATATCTGTCATAGCCCACAGAGCCAGCAGATACCGAGCCCATCGAGGTGTGTGGAGGCGACGTCCATAGGATAGTGATACTGGGTGGCTGGGACTACTGGGTCTTGCAGTCTCCATCATTGGCGACGGCATGCTCGAATTGACGTCTAGGGTCGCTGAGGCATTGCGACTGTACGCAGGCAAATGATGCGCCGTAGTAGTGGAGGTCGTGTTGGGTGTTGGCGTAACTGACTCGAGGACGAGTGAGCTGCTTGTCCATTTGGTTGTACTGTATTGTACCAGAGGCGATAAGGACGACAGAATGTAGGTAGTTGCCCTAGGCAAAGCTGGAAGGTGCTCTAAGGTAGCTGGCTCGGAACCTGACTGTGCCGCCCCTGAGGGGTCGGTGGTCGCTGTAGGCACAGCAGGAGGCTGCACTGAAGAGGCCTGCTCGAGACTTGGCTGCGGCAATACTGCCGATGTGATTTCGCCGAAGAGTCCGCTGATAGAGATCTTGTAAGCCGTCTCCGAACACTGCCCCATTGAGGAGCCTGCTTCGAGATCCAGAGAGAAGGTAGCCGATATAGCAAGGAACAGGAGGGTAAAGCACCACATAATGGCCGTGAGGTATTGTCCGAGTTGAGATGAAAGTGGTGTAAAAGGGTTGAGAGGTAGATAGCATTATGATAGGACTTATATCCTGAAGGTCGAGTACCCAATTACGTAGGCGGAGCCTTGAACTGCAGGCTAGCGCGTTGAGAAAACCCCATCGTTGCCCTCCGATGCTGCTCCTGTCGATTCAACAGCATGCCAGTGGACGACCGCGAAAATAAAGATTTCAAGATTTAATCAGTCGCCTGATGGGGATTGCCGGTATGTCTAGCACGGCAGCATGGTGAGGTGGCCCGTCATGAACCTAGGAACCTTGCAAACCTCCAGTATGCCTTCGGCGAAATCCAAGTCAAAGGAGCTTTCTTCTTGATCGGATCTAGTAGGCACTTGCACCATGTTTGGATATTCAGAGCATTGAAACGAGCACGGACGGCGTAATATCACATGACCGGGGAGTCTCTATACTACGAGGACGGATCTCAAGCGCCGCCGAACAAGCCAGAGGAGTCATGAAGGGTTCGACTGTTCGTCGATTCAAGAGCTACACGAGCTGGGTTAAATTCGTCGTATAATAGGCATTGTTTTCATTTTTCCTTATATGAAAGAAGGTTAAATTTTGCTTTAAGATGCTGATGGTGTCAGTAAAGCCTGAAACAGGCAAATTTTGTCAAAAAGTGCTACGCTGAGTCTGCACAGGGCTGCTCCACCGCGTACACCACAACCGCAACTAGACGGCAAGAATGTCAGTGGCGTCCTCAGGCAAGTGTCGCATCGTCCACAGTGCTGCCAGTGAAGACAAGCTGCAATGGAGAGCAGCTGTCAGCCGAACTTTGTGGTCGATAGATATCGGTAGGCATCGACACACGCACAGTTGCGGAAAAAGATGTCCTGCAGTGTACGCTGGATAGACTTTAGACATTTTCTGCCGCTGACCTGTCACCAACACCAGACCACAAGGGCGTCACCTGCGTTTTCGACCTCCCAAGGTATACTACCTTGTCGGCCCGATGACCTAGCCTTACTCTACGGCGTTCTCCAATGGACCGCAAATGCATGTTCTGTCGTCACTGGGTGGCCGACTGCGGGAATGATGCATCGCAGTGCAACAGACAGGATTCGTTGGACGGCCCAAGGGTCCATCCTTATAGGCCCCCTTCACGTCCCACGACGAGGAAAGACGAGTCGGCGCCGACACTAGTCAATCTACAAGGTGACGGGCTACGAATCACGTGATGTGATGCGACTCTTATATGATTCGGTACCCTCCTGTGCTTTCATCCGAGACCGCCCTTGTCATGACGCCACGGTATCGCATTCGACCGCTTTCTAGCTTCTCCATCGCATCGCTGCAGCCTTGAGGCGTCATCGGAAACTGTTCAACGATAGGCTTGATGTGGTGATCGGCCGCGAAACTCAGCATATGGACGAACGTGCGGCGAGGCGCGCTAACAGACACTTGTAACCGTAACCCTCGGTCGAAGAAGTCGGGGTATGGGATGCGGAGGTCTGCCTCGTCGACATGAAGCAGCACAACCGTAGCGCTTGGAGCCATCGCTTTGATGATTGCTTGCCACTGGGGATGGGCGGAGGTGGTGACGAGCAGCCGGTCCAGCCGGAGTGCCCTCTCGGGTTGACTCTCTACGCATAAGAACTCGTGCGCACCTAGATCGATGGCTTCCTGTCTCTTGTCGTCCGATCTGGAGAGAGCAACCACCCGGCAGCCCTTCGCTCGCGCAAATTGGATAGCCAGATGACCGAGCCCTCCGATGCCAATCACGCCGACCGTCTCCGTGCTCTTTTGGCACGGATCAAGAGCGTTGAAGACGGTCGCACCGGCGCACATGAGCGGGGCGGCATCTATGTCACTGATGCTTTCGGGTATCGAGTACAGAAATGTCTCTCTCCAAACGGCACTTTCTCCCATGCTTCCCTGATTGAGCGTCGTCTTACTGTAGCTCTTCCGCTGTGCGCAGAACGCCTCATTGCCGCCTCTACATTCTCTGCACTCCTCACAACAGCCGTGTAGATAGCCCCAGCCAACGCGATCTCCCTTCTGGAGGCGATTGAAGGCTGGACCCAGCTGCTCTACCACTCCCACGCCTTCGTGTCCTAGAGCAATCCCAGCGTGACGAAAATGTAGATCGGTACCACACAGGCCAGAAGCAGTGATCCTAACGAGCACCTCGTCGCCGCTGAGCTCAGGTTTCGTCGTCCTTGCAACCAGAATTTCTCCCGAAGGTGAGCCCACGAAGACATCGAAAGATATCATACTTGCGGCACAAGGAAAGATGGATCGAGAAGAATTGTAAAAGAAGAAGCCTGGCCGCCACGCAGTGACTTTATACGGCCTGTGGTACAAGTCGAGCAGGCTTGGTGTCCCAGGATGAGACTGAGCCTCCGCTTCAGTAGATCGAATTTTCTAACGAAATGATCTTGGTCCGTCAGCTGCCCTCCGCGGAGCGCAGATGTCAGCTTCGCAAAATGTCGCAGCTGCCTCCGACCGTCCTTACGGACAACGTGTACTTTCCGACATCGCCAGCGTCCGTGTGACCCAGAAGATTGCCCTTATCCGGCTGTTTCACTTGGTAGTTAGACGACTCTGTACATATTCTCCCGAGGCGCTTGACGATTCAATGTTGCTACCTGTAGTTGTCAAGGTGTGAGCGTACTTCGACCTGGAGATTTCTTGAACCGATGAATCTTGTCTGGCGTATCCGTACTCTGCCGTTCAGCTTTGCCCCAATCACGTTGCCAGCTCGCAAGTAAATGGGTTTAGGATCATCGGGGAGCTGCGGCTCAGCTGCACCGAAGTCCAAGCAACTCCCCCAGATTAAGTGGATTTCATGGAACTGTTTCACTATAGGACGGCCCTTGCCCATCGCGTCCGGCTAGAGTCTGTGAAACTGGGCCTAATTCCCCAGCCTCTTGGTATGCGACGTATGAGTCTGCTTGCTTGGCGCCGTCTTCATCCTTTACAGTTGTTCGATATCTAGAATATATGAAAAGACTACCATTTTGATCACTGCACATTGTCGGTCAGTCGTGTCTCATAGAATGAATGCATGTAGTCGTACCAGCCGTCCCGAAATTACGTCCCAAGCATCCTCGGCTTCCACTGTCAAACTCCCAGGAGCCTTCCATGAGGTTGCGTTGCGCGGATGCATCACCAACAAGCCAACGATCCGACTTCCATTTCAACGGATCTGGGAAAGTACTCGTGTTGTGATGTATGGTGTGGACATTAGCGCTCACAACGGTGCCTTGTGGTATCGTATGCCTACAGAGAGAGGATCCCCCAGCTGGACACACTCGTCGTTTCTGGCCAGGAGAGGACGAGTGTAGCCGTAAAGTTTTTTTTGAAGATGGCATCCAGTAGTGGTGTCCGACCAATTTCCTTGACGCGCGGAAGCTCCTTTGGGCGCCGACATTGGCTCCTGTCCTGCCTACCGGTTATCCCAATAGAGCTAATCTCTTCGTGCATTCGAGTCTGGACGTCAGTATTCAGCGAGAGGCAACAGACTATGTAAGCCAGGGTGATCCCAGCAGATTCGTGTGCTGCAACCATTTGGTTGAGCATCTCGCTGGCGAGCGATCCTTCAGCCCCTTGGAGATGCCTGGAGAGGTAGACACAGACCGTCCCTGTGTTGGCAGCAGGTGGATTGCATGTACCGATTGATTGAACAGCTGCTCTACACTTCTCCATGCACATGGCTTCCATAAGTGGCTTGCGTGCGTAATTCCCGGTCAGGCGGACCCGGCGGAAATCTCCAAAGTACATCTCGCGCGACCGGGGGTCTTGGACGAATTTGCCATGGTGGACGCCGAAGAGGTATGCGGACATACAATCCGCAGTATGCCACTGGGCCAGCTCGAACACGTATGTCTCCTCGGTGTGATCGGCCAGTTCTCGCACAGAGGAGCTATGCGGCAGAGGACAGTCTCCGTGAGGAGGTCTCTCACTTGCGCAGAGTTTGTGATGGTGTTATTCGCATAGAGTCTCGCTAGAACACATCCTCTTGCGAGATGGCTTGCACGGTCCAGCATTGACACGAGGTTGCTCTGCCCGCCAAAGTTGGAGAATCCTGCCGTGTACGACGCATCCTTGTCCCAGTTCTGGCCGTACACAATGCGCAGAGCTCGTGGGTCGGCGACGCTGATCTCTCTCGGCCCAGTGCGGATGATGGGGTCATGCTGGGCATGATGTCATGAAGCTTCTCAAGGTTCTTGTTCAGACCACGGCCCTATCTATCTAAGAGGGAGCAAAGCGGATGTATTCTAGGGATGCGGGGTTAGGGGTCGAGGTAGGCGAACCAGATCCCTCGGAATATGTGATAGCATATGACAGCAAACAGCAGGAGCCCAGCGGACATCGCCATCGCGACGGCCGAGTGATCGTTGTGTCGGCAATCAGACGGAGTCGAGGATCACTCTGTCTGCGGCAAAGGCTCCACCGTCAGCTCACGTTCGTGCCAGCCGTGGAATTTCTTCTGCCTTTATAAAGAAAGTTGTCCAAACAATCTGCAAAGTTATCGATCCAAGCCACATATCCGTCTCGGCAGGGTGTCGACGGGCACTGATGTGCAGGGAACAATGGTCACGAAGTCAGCCACACATGGCGACTACGAAGTCGAAAGTGCTACGATGCACTCGTTGCGCGCTGCTGTGGCGGTTTTGGGGATCTGCGGGTGTGCTTAGTTGCACACAGACCCAAAATGTTGCCATTGAAAGCATTGACGCGGACATGTGATACGGTGCACGTGTTCATGGATACACCGGAGACTCGTCTGTTGAGTTTGAAGACAACTAGCTGCCAAGTCTGACATGCCTGGTTAGGGCGAATTGTTCTTGGCTTCAACTTAGGGTTGGCCACAACGCTGACCGCTCTCTGTTGAAAACCTCACGCGCTCTCGATATCGCGTCCGACCTTGCTTCTTTGAGCTTAAAGTGAAGAGAAAGCCTGTCACATCACGCAGCTTGCGTCATACGTGTCATCCCATTATTGCAAGAGCGCTGAAGAAGAAAACAACACATTCCTACCCGGATGCTTTGAGGAAGGCAGATATGATATATTGGAGATTTCTATCGCTAGAGTAAGCGTCCATGCATACAGATTCTACAGCAGCCCAGCGCTCTTGTCGCCTCACACGCGCCGCTTAATTCGCCCGCGAAGCGCATTGGTGCTTGAGAGATTCCTCTTACGTGAAATAAGCTTTGCTGGCGATCTAGACTTGCAGCAACGGCAGCTCTCCGGCTCACGATTCGGCTTCTGCAGAGGGCAGATCAGTGCTTGACTCCTGCTAAACCAGTCCATGCTTTGAGGGAAGTTGGAGATGCGGCTGGATGCCGCACTGCCCAGCCGGATGGAGATCGTGACCTTTTCTTTCAGGTTGCCCACTTTGAAATTGACCGGTAGACTGAATCTCTTGCACCATCCGCAGAGGCCATCGGAGAGTGCTTTTTAGACTGCCCAGCTCTACTTCGCCTATAAGGAACTTCACGGATCCGTGGTCGATGCCGCGTATCAGTGCACACGTCGATCCAAACGGTCCGCGTACGCGAATCGCTCCGTGGCACTGGTAATACCCGCTACGGAGATATTTTGGGTGGTGATCAAGCTCAAAGAAGAACGATTGCCGCGGCAAGGGACATTCTGATGTCTTTGAAGTCTTCCATCCCGTAAGTCTCGACCACCTTTGCGCGAAGAGCGGCCATGCGTTCTATTTCGTCGAGTCTGGGAAGATCCTCTTGATAAAGGAGGTTCAGGCCGATAGTAACGCTCCCTTGGTAGAGGGTCGAGACAACCGTCCACGTGACGGTGTATAATCTCAGCGTCGAGTGCGTTCTGAAGACACGACTTCGACCACCTCCACAGTCTCATTGCGGAATTAGATCTGCGCGGCTGGGCGATACTTGGGGTATTATTGGGCTGCGCCAAATAACCCGTGCCGAGGGAGATGATGATGTCGTTCGCCACCTTGGAAGACCACATCCGAGCGGTCTCCTGGATCGCGATGTTCGCTGGGTTAGGGTTGGCTAGCGCGCCATCCTGATATTCCACGTCTCCACTAACGGATGCGGCCGGGAAATACCTGGCAGCCATTAGCCTACAATGCAGCGTGGGCGCGCGCTGCGATGCTGCAAATACTCACGGGGGTGCAGCCACCGTCGCCCGCGCACTATGAGCAATTTCAGTACCGTAGTCCATCTGATCGGATGTGGCAAGGATGTGGTTACCTCTCCCACAACAGTGGCTCATCAGCGGGATCGTCCCGGCGGGCATGTTGATATATCGTCTGAGTTTTCCTGTGACCCTGTGGTGCTTTGGTCTCGTAGCCGTTGTAATTGCCGAGGACGACCGGCGAGGCATCCCCGGTCGTAGTTGCTATGACTGCGAACTTGGTGGAGGTCTGCGGCCGATAATCATAGATTCGTTCCATCGTGCCGAAATTCTCATGCAAGGACTTCTCAAGCGCGCCATCACCGTGCAGGCCATCGTTCCTCAACAGCCGTACGCAACGTCTGACTGCAGTGACCGGCCAGCCCTTCACGTGCGGTGGGAAGACACGAGTGGCAAATCGGGAGAATTTGTCAGCGCAATCCACGACGCTCGATTGCTTGGCGAACATTTTCAGTATGATCAGGCCACCTACAACAGTCAGCGGAAATAAGACACCTGCATTGACGTCGTCAACTGACCTGCACTGGTTCCAAAGGCGACGTCGATGAAGTCTCGAATCGGGGAATCATCCCCCATGCTAGCCTGTAGTAGCGTCAAGATTTGCAGGGGAATGACGCCTCGAATACCACCACCATCAATGCTCAAAATACGGGCCCCGGCAGTCGGTGGCTTCAGTCGAAGGACTAGGTCACACGAAATCCGGCAGAGAAGACAGCGTGAAAACTTGAAGCAGTGCTCCTCATCCCGCTGAGGCGTCCCGAATCGGCGGACACAAGCATCACATATTGCGTGCCGGCAGGGTAGCATGTGCTCGGGTCGGTGAACGAGACAGAGGAGGCAGCACCTGTTGGACGTCAATTTGGACCAGTCCGGCATCGGAACGGGTTCAATGGCTGTTAACGCCTCCGGATGGCGCCGGATCGCCCAGTCGTCTACGCGATCTGCCAGGGAGAACCAGTAGACCAAGTGCTTCCTCGTTTGCTCGAGAAGGGTAGCAGCATAACCCACGTGTTGGTCTTGATTTCCTATCAGCTTTGCGGGGACGTATGTCTTCTCTAAGCAGTGCAATAGGGGTAGGCGGTAGATGGACTCGAAGACATCCTCGGGCGAAAAAGCTGGCATCGGTCAGTACTGTGGCTTCACGTATACCTCTGTGATCAGACTCACCATGGGCGGAGGACGAGTATGCGTCCAGAAGAATTGATGAGGCGATGGCGAGGATCACAGAATTGGTAGGGACGCTCTGACGTACAGCGAGCTCGAAGAACGTGCGAAGTTGCTCGGTGTAAGATTCTGGCAGAGGACGGTGGATGCGGGATGTCCTGACAAAGTCAAACGGCTCAGTGATACTTCGCGCAACGTGAGCAACCGCTTCTGTAAAGAACCAGGCGAGATGGGGCAGGGTGAATGAGGAGAGCGCGAGCCGACGCTGAATTTGGGAGGCGTCCAATTCCTTCTCCAGCACATCACGGCTGAGTTCCTCGTACCGTGTCTCTCGTATGACCTGGATGGAGGAGAAAGGGCAATCTCTCGTCATTTCTTGCCTTGGGACGGGCCCGGAACGTTTGGAAATGGTGATGATAAGCCTCGGCCGGACAGTTGCCGGCAACGTGGTCGCCTTTCCATGGTTATGGCTGGTCCAGATGTCAATGTAGGCTTCACGGCGCCCAAACCACCAATATCATCGGCAAATATGCAGACAGTGTCTACAAATGGGAACAGCAGTCTACTTAAGACTATGTGGCTGACTTCTCTGTTGTTCAGCGGCCACTTGGCGTGGAAAGATTGAATCTCATGGCATCTCCGCAGAGTCGGTTTCGAAGGCACAGGGACGTCAAGCTCGCTATCTACAAGTAAGATCGGGGCTGCGGAGTCTGCTGTCTGACTGTCTACGTGCAGACTTGACAGTTCTTTTATAGGGTCGCCGTTCTTGTGAAGTTCAGGGAAGATTTGCTCGATCGCCCGTCCTTTTCGCTGGTTTCCGTTTCCAATCAGCAGAAGAACTCGAGGATGTTGATTGCTCGGATTTTTCAGCGTAGCCGCGAGTCGGCTCAGGCGTTTAGTGTCAGCGAGGCACAAGCCTGAAGCTCCTGAGACTTCCACCCAGCTCGTGTGGCCGCAGGATCCCATAACTCTGATGTGGAATGCGCGCCTGCCCAACCCACAGAGTCCGCACTTTGAGGGAGATCGGATTTCTGGGATACAGGATATTACGCTGCTGACCAGGGAGGCTCACGTATCGGAAGAAAGTTGAGCTGAGGCGGGCGCGAGAAGATTAGCATAAGGCCGGAACTGACGCTCGTCACTCCCGGGTCTATATGCGCCTGCAGTATAGCGAGAGAGGAATGCCGTATTTGTAGTGTGCACTTTCAAGATGAGGGAAGGGTTGACGACCATTTACACGGCCCCCGACCCCCATCCCCCGGTCCCAACTTTCCCCCTCCCCTTGCCTTCTCGAACCAAGCATTGAAACATCACCTACACCGACGATCAACAAAATCTGAGAGCTCAACTTTCTCTTGCCGCTGCGATCTCGTCAGGCTTCAGCTTGCATCAGACCTCCACGGCCATCTCCACTCTCCCTTAGGTTCTTGGAACGGAAGTGACCTTGACTAATCCCTT
Organism: Acidiella bohemica; assembly: GCA_019670975.1. Lineage (NCBI taxonomy): Eukaryota > Fungi > Ascomycota > Dothideomycetes > Mycosphaerellales > Teratosphaeriaceae > Acidiella > Acidiella bohemica. The sequence continues at coordinate 250,330 of JAGUCJ010000024.1, forward strand.
TCTGCCGCTTTGTCAATCACAGAGCGCGTTTCACATCGGGCGACGTTACGCTTAGACGGGCTCGAAATTATCGCTACAGCACTGTCCGGCCGTCCCTGTTGGAAGTCTCGACTCTGGCCGAAGGTCTGCCAAGAAACCGCAGCATATAGTTCGGCAGTCTGATCCCCGTTGCACATACGACGCAAGTGGACTCTCCACGCAGGCCATACCGCTCAGCATGGAGGTCGATATCCACACCATCAAGAGTTCTCATTTCAAGGGCTATGCGCGAGTGATGTTTCACGATCTTCGGTTTGACACAGGGCGGGAGTTGGATGAGAAGAACGTAGACCGACTGTCACGTGTGTTCAATGCACTAGGATGCCACAAGGGTGACCGACGATATGCTCTGCCAGTAGTGGTTGAGGGAAGCGTGCTGCACCAAACGTTCAATAGCGGATCGTGCAACTACCAGTGCTCCCTGTCACAGCCAGCTGCGGATCTTCCCCTACTTTCCGCACCCAACGGTGAGAAGATACTTTGCCTTCATGGAAAGCACCGAGTGCACGCGGCGAAACAAGTCCTGCCAGCCCACGAGCAGTGGTGGACAGTGGAAGTATATGACTCCGGTAAGCAGTCTTCCATGTCGGATGAGAAATCGACCCTGATTGTCTTCGACAGCATTGCCCGCGGGCGCTAAAAGGGACATCCAGCAAGAATCCCCAAACTCGCTCGCGTTCTCTGACGGAGACGTGTTTCGACATTATTGCGAGACCCTTTGTGGAGACGACCGTGTGGACTCCCAAAAGTGGCTGTGCCGGCTTTCTCCGCGAAAAGAGAAGAATCTCCGCCAGCTGAAGGCATACCATAAGGGACAGATGTTCGATGCTCTGAACAGACTACTGCCCTTTGCAGGTCTATGGTCAGGCTTTCAACTCGGTTCCTTCAATCGCATACTGTACATACATTGCCCGGAGGTTTGTCCATGGTATGCTCTATTCGAAACCACTGACTTCAGCTGATATGGAAGAAGGAACTTGTTTCCTACCTCCATTCCATCCATCGCACATGGTGTTACATTCTCGGTACTGACTTGGCGCCCGAGTGTCTCGATGCCAGCACCGTCACTAAACTGCATTACGAATGCCCGCCTTCTCCACCAATGACAGGGATAAATACGCTCGTGGTTTGACAAAGGGAAAGTGTTCTCAGGTGTTGCCGACGTCAATGCGCGTCGCCGCATAGAAGAACGGCTCCTCACTTGCGAGCGCATCGATACCCTTCAATCTTTTGCGGAGGATACGGTATTGTTAGAAGTGTGCTACAAGGTCATGCGGACTCTGCTGCCTCCTCGTATGGGAAAGCAGCGTACTTTACAGGGCGCATACTTGAATGCATTTCCGTCCGGTGCTGACCAATTCCCATCTCGTTATCTGGAACTCTGCTTAATTGTAATGCGACACTTTCCAGATCTTTCAGACCTCCGCTCGGGCAACGTTCGCAAGGACAGAGGTCGACCGCCTCCGCCTGGCCCAGTCGTCAAGCGCACAAACATAACACATTTGGCCAGCTGGGCGTATCGTCTCGGCTTCAGAACCGAGGCAATTGAGGCTCATCGAGAACAAGGACCGGACGCTCCTGAGCTGGAGATGCCCTGCGCGGAGATCCCGGCTCTCGCAACCGACGTGAGGGATGTGGTTCCGCGCCATCGATGTCACCGCCCGTCGGAGACTGATTTTATCCAATACCGGAAATACCTCTTCCCCTCCACGCTACAGGGTGTTTCGCAGCCATTGACCGGGAGGTACGTAACTTGGTTCGCGGTAGCACGGCAGATGATATCTTCATTCTGGTGTTCCGAGCTTGGTGCAACTAGTATTGACGACGAAAGGCCTCGGAGCGCATCGCTGCATGATGAAGGACGGCGTACAAGTTTTGACACAGCGTCCGTGGCAAACGTAGCCGGGCCAAGGTCTTCCTCGTCCGGCCGGATGTCAACATTTTGGTCTCCAGCGGACCGTGAAGTCTTTTTCCGAGCGGAGCCGGGGGCAGTGGGACAAGAAGCCACCGGACTAGGCAGTGGACATGATGCAACGACTTCTGCAAATGAGTCCTCATGGATTTATCCGTCCAGCAGTGCGGAGCAGCCGATGGACGACTTTCCACCTTATCCAACATCGATCCCTGGGACGAGATATCCACCACCAGCGTCTTCAGTCTATAGTGTCGCGACTTCCGGAGCGAAAACAGTCCTTGATGAGATCATGCAGCCTCATGATGCTCAATATGCCGTGGAGCCTTCACCATTTCCGTTGACTCCCGGCGATGCCGTGACTGCGGGTACATCCGACGAGATGGGTGCACTTCGACGATCTCTGGCGCAGGTTGCCACTCGTACCACGAAGAGAAAGGTCAATTTCCATGACCGCAAGAAGGCGTGGGACGCAGCTGACAAAATTCGCCGAAACATACATCCTGAGAAGAGATATTTTGTCTATTCGCCCACACATCTGAGTCCGTACGGCCTCGGTGATCCTGGACGGATTTCTGGGCAGGTCCTTGACCAGGTCCTCTCATATGGGTTAGATGAAGCATCTAAGTTCGAAGAAGACATGGCTACGATCGAGCAGAAAATGCGAGAACAGATGCCGCCTGGCTCAAGCAGCACCCTGCCCCTATACTACATCTATCGGTCCGGAGAAGGTATTGTGAGCAGATGCGTTGGCAGGCAAGACGCCTGGCGTAGTCTCGAGACTTCTACCGACATAGAAGGCGGGATTATTGCCTTCTTCATGAAATACACCATCAACACTTAGACCGCACACAGCATAACGTGCACGAGATTGGCTTTCCTTCGAAAGCACTCACGTATCTTCCACCAAAGCCCATTGAAGCAGTTCCGCGGCTATTCTGACCGCTCTATCTCCAAAGGCGATATTGCATTTCTAACCAGATGCTTCCACGTGTTTGGCTTTCCCGTGCACTACAATGGTCGTTTGCCATCAGCTCCTCTTGCCTCGCCAGCCTGGCGGCTCCACCGTGCTCTCCTGATCCAAAATTTCCCCCTACTATATTCGACATCGCGATCGAGACATGGACAATGCACGTTTCCCTACTCGGCTGGTGCTTGAACAGGCTTGCTTTGGAGGTCTACGACGAAGTCGCTGAGCGAATCGCAAAGGAATGGTATAGTAGGGCTAAGAGGTATTCGACAAACTTCATCTATGGGCCTTATGCGGACTCATTTCAGAGTCCTTTCGAAGCTATCAGCGACGGCGACCGGGCGTTCCTCCTGCGGGTCAGCGCCAGGTATGACCCTAGAAAAATGTTTCAGCCGATGGTTCCTGGCGACTTCAAGCTGCCACATGCCGCAAGCTTACCTATGAGCGATATGGCGGGCAGCATTCAACTAGTGCGGAGACGAGGCCTTCTGCTAACATGTTTGAGCGGCGATATGGCCCAAAGTGCAGAATCTTCCGGCGGAAGTTCATTCGGTATATGCATACTAGAGGAGCTAGGGAGCCGATCTCTGACGATACTGTAATATAGCAAGCCTGTCAGCACGTGGATCGACACAAACCAGCGAGTGAACTCGACCAGCTTGAAGCTGCACGATGCAGCTTGCTCGTATCGATGTTTCGGCTGGGCAGCCTGCTGAGGGTGTAGGAGACTGGGAATAACTTGTATTACGCGACTGACATCGTTGACCAAGGCAATTTTGAGATCGAAAGCACATGTATTGTGTCGCAATTACTATCGCTCCGATGTACCGGACGTCCCATTCTACAGGGACGTTGATTCAGCGGGCGTCAGTGGTATGGATTGACTTACTCGATCTTTTCGAAGATTGCTACGTAGCATACTTCGAGCTCCTTGGGACCATTTCTTGGTCGACGTGCAGGCAACGACTGCCAACGGAACGACTACTGCAAGCGCTGAGAACAAACGTTATGCTAGAAGTGGAGTGGCGATACAGCGGGAGTTCGATCAAGCTCATGCGGGTCGGCCAGCGGCCCGATCTTTGGTCTCACCACCCAGCTGAGTCAGCAGGCGCTCTGTCACAGTCGGCCTCCGTCTCGAACGCCCTGGGAGATTTCCTGCCGGCTGGAGGAGTATGGTTCACAAAGCGGAATGCCAAGTCGACTAGCTGCCACGCCCTGGTCGTTGTCCGGAAACATATGCGTGCACGTAACTCTATTCCTGTCCACTCGCACATGCATTAATCGCGTGCGTCAGCGGCTTGTCTACATCCTACACTGGATCGCATTCTGGATACCACCGCAAGGGGATATCGCAAAGCGCCATCCGATGAGTTAGTCCTTCTATTCCAACATTTTCCCCAGGTGCTGGGGCTCGTCCATCCCCAAGCCTGGCTTGGAAGCCGATGAATGACGGCGAAGTATCTTTGATCTACGATTTTTGCGCGAACTCACGGCTGCTGGATGCTAGGTTGTGGCCCGTGACCTACACCGCCCGATTCTGCTTGGAACTCCAACTAAAGTACCAACAGATAACCATGGTCGTAGTCTTTCGTGGTAGACACGACGCTGCCATATGTATTACAGCACCGAGCATTGCTCCAAGAAATTTGACAACCTCGCGCGCTTCGCAGCAGTCGTCCGTAATGGGCTTGACATGAATCGCGACAAGTCCATTATATGGAGGCCCAAATCGGTCGATAGTTGCTTGCAGATATGGATTGACCGGACACTGTTGCCACAGTCGTCCAGATTGGATGAGTACGTGGGGTGCCGACCTTGCCCGACAATGCACCCATGACGCCGCCAGCTACTCCGCTCTTTGCGCTAAAGCCGATCTTTTCAAGCCATTCGCAGGAGCCATCATACATACCGCAGGTGGCCATAACGGACAGCACCTGGCGGACAATCTCCGATGGCATGATGGTTTCGCCAGTCCGTAGATGCACACCCGAGTGGCAGAGGACCGACGCCATTACGGCGAGATCTCGTACGCTGACTTTGATCGAGCACTGCCTAATGTAGCCTCTTACCGCTTCTACAGGATCGCAGACGACAGTGCCAGCGACTCTAAGCATATAATCCAGGACTATATTTCTATCGGCGTTCCTGAGCTCTGCTTAACAGACTTCCTCGTCAACGCTTAGCTGGTGGCCAGCCGAGGGGGAAAGGCCCATCAATATCAGATTAAATCTCTGTTCTATAGTAGCTTTAGAGCCTACGACGAGCGAGTGAGCGATAATGGCCCCGGCATTGATCATCGGGTTGTAAGGCCGGTTGGAATTTTTCTGAAGCGAAAGCTGGTGGAACCCATTACTAGATGGCTCTACCCCAACCTTGGCAAGGACACCCTCGAAGCCAGCATCCTCAATAGCGATGGCATACGCGAAAGATTTAGATATGGACTGGATCGAGAATTCGAAGTCGTCGTCACTAGCAGACTAGATGCTGCTGTCTACCGTTGCAAGGGCGACTGCCAAGCGAGATGTGTCAGCTTCGCGGAGCATCTCGATGTAGTCGGCGGGTAAACCCTCATCATGTGGCCTTACAATCTCCAGGACGTGTCGCAGGTACTCAGTGACTGAGGCCTCCATTGATGCTGTCTGTGGGTAATGCGTCAAAGTGCTGCTTAGACTGTGACTCAGAATTGGTGTGAAGGATGCGAGTCTTTGACATCCGGAACAGCTTTCATGAACAAGCCAACCTGAATCACATCAAGCAAATTTGGCTACTTTCAGATGGTGATTGGACATGCCGTGACATTGAGTCGCTAGTACTATAAGTGTTGCAGGGCAGGGTTCTCGGCGGGCATAATCCGGGAATGATGCCCAAGTTGAGCGCCCAGTAAGTAAACTACAGTTTCAACAGTGGAGAAGTCAAACGGCGATGTGGACGATGTCAATGTGGGCAAGCGATGTATAATCGTGAAGATATCGTTTCATCCTTGGCCACGACCACTTTCAAGCCATCAAAGTTACTCACGTGGAGGAGAGGTTCCAAGTTTGACCAGACACAGAAGCTGGCACCGCTGTCTGTCTAGCAACTCGAGTGGCGAAACTATCCCTGTCCTGTGAACCGCCGTAGGTGTTTTGCGGCGGCATTGTTTACCAACGAGCCCACTCCTTGACGAGGTAGGCGATTCGGCACAACATGCGGCCCCCGTGTCCATGTCTAATAAATCCTTTATGCGAGATTTGAGCGAGTGGCTTGAGGACACACGTCATTGCAGCGCACAAAATGGTTTGCACGGCTGCAGAGAGAACCTCGATTCCCAGAGACTTGGCGTCGCACGCTCTGAACTTAGCCCTACCATACTCCACCAATGGCGATACCGTCTTAGATCACCGTGGCAAGACCCAGTCTCCTTCCCTATCGCACTTATCCAATCTCTTCACTGACTGATGCGTCCTGCCCATCATCCAGTCGCTAACGCCGCCATCGCTCTTCGCCTCTCCTAGTCCCGGCATAGCCAGCGACCTACATAGCCCTTTGCGATATGAATACTGCACACAAGTGCTATTGTTCTCGCAGTGTGCTCTACAGCACCACTAATCTTCGCACTCCTGTCCTCCTTCAACGTCAAGATCCGCGACGTTGTCCCAGTTCAGCTGTTGGTGCGACATCTGAAGCAGAATCCAATTTTTGAAGACGTTGCTCCGGCGAAGAGGCTCGGAGCTGTGCATGGCGGTCCAAGCCTGCGTTAGGTACCATAGGGCGCCGATCGTGCTGGGTTTGACGTGATAGTACGAGGCAACAGGATAACACCAGAGGCGCCGGCCATTGCCAGATTCGGAAAATTCCATCGCGTCCGGATCGCCGCCTTGGATCACTGGACAAGACCACGACAGCTCAATGCCTAGCGAGTACAGTGCGTTTGCGAGTATGCAATCACCTGCTCAATGCTCTGTGGCCTTTTGATCTCATTCGGCTTGCTTCTCGCGATAGAGCTGGACGAGGGCTGCCAAGGCTGCGTTGGACAGGATGTGCCCTGAGCCGCCGTGACCGAAGACTCTGTCCTCAGATGCAGCTGGTGAACCAATTTATAGCTTTCGAGTTGGGTCCCCCTCCTTGAGCCAAGTCAAAACATTCGGCCACACGATGAAAGTGTCAGCTGTTCCAGCTCACGCAGTTAGCTTGCTGAACGGGTCAGGTGACTTACTAGTACGAGTATCGAGTCGCGGGGGTTTAGTCGATGTCGGATATCGGCAAGGCTAAGTACGCGAAGTCTCTAAGCTCCTTTGGAATATGCTAGATTCTAATTACTCGGTTTGAACAATAAGTTAAACATAGTCCTATATAAGAAGGATCTATTGTCTATATATATAGGAGATTTGTATAGCTTGACTAGCTCGCGGTCGAGCTATTCGATCTTAGTACCTTAGGCTTAATTACGTAATATAATCATTCTTGCGGCTTCGCTCTTGGCAAGCTTTCCCCTTAGTCGAGCTGCGAATTTCTCCAACCAGTGATCGTAACATCGGCATCCGTGAACAAATACCACTTTGCCTCATCCATGTAGTCGAATGCTCTGACGGCAATCGATATATTCTTGAATTTGTCAAGCCTCCAGCCGCTATTCGCTGAGTTACCACCGCCTCCCTTCTCATTCCCTCCATAGTTGTTGCTGAGCTCGACAGGATCTAAGTCTGCTCGCCCTTGGGAGCTTAATCTCTCCAGAGGCCGAAATCCTCATTATTCAACCGAATAGCCTCTGTGACATCAGCAAATGCATCGCGGATGTCATGACCGTCAGTTCTCTCCGCGAGTTCCGCGAAGATCAAGTGATGCGGTGCGCACTTGAGCGCAGTGTTCATATGTACCGGGAGTTTCTCCAAAGCTTCTGTTGCTCCGGTCTTGATAAAAAAACCCAATATCTTCCACCCCGTCGAGTCGAGCACATGGAAGTTGCTGTGGCTCAGTAATCTGTTCGTTTGCCCTGAGGTGTTGGAAAGAGCGATCTCATGGGGCCGTAAAGGCCATGGCGGAAAGCCTTGCGTTGAAGTTTGGCGGAATTGAAAACGGATCAGAAACGCTGAGAGGGTAACAGTAATGATGATAAGCAAAATTTAATTTCGTGTCCTGCGTCTGCAAGGAGGGTGGACGCCTATGGCGACGGACGCTCTTGTCTCCGCAGCTGGAGCTGCATCTGCTGCTCTTGCTGACCCTGACCTTGATAATGGGCCTATTCATGCTTGGCGCGAATGGGCAAGATCCGCTGCGCGTGTGACGGCATGTGCATCTGAGATTATCGACAGCACTTCTTGATGGTCTAGATGACGCAAACGTCTTGTAATGTCCTCGCGACAGCTTCCGTTGCGTTGCAATGCGCAAAAATGGCCCCAATGCAGCTGCTTCCAATCACCCCGTCCTGACATCCAGAACTATGCGCAACGAAGCATCTGAATCAGGAAGGACTTTACAGCGCGGTATGATCTATCCTCCTATGCCTCGTCCACCTGCCATGCCCGATTCAATTTCTCGTAGGCTCTTATCTAGTGTACAGCTGGGCGCAAACGCCACCGCTCTGTGACCTTTGTTATCGGCAAATTCGTCCGTCTCCCTCCCCCTGAGCACATGCCCTCCGCCTCACCATGGCTCGCATCCCTCATTCTCCTTCAAGATCAGCTTTTTGGTCCGCGGGAATCGATCATACGTACAACACCAGTCTTTTAATTATGTACCTTTGTGCTATATAGGCTCATAATAGTCCAACGAAGAGAATGGAGAAGTGATATGTGAATGCTGGTCTGGTGAGACTACTAAATACGGTCTTGACGATGGTGTTCAAGGTGTTTGACCGTCGGAGATCGTGGAAAAGAGTCATGCTGCCGCTGCGCATGTGTGAAATTTTCCTTCTAGCGCAGCCATGGTCGCGAATTGTGTTGCACGGCGACAGGCAGCGTTCCAAGGTTGGGTATTGTAAGCGCCCTGGGTCAGTCACATCGATAGTGGAATCTACCTTAGCATCATCAGCCCTGGAGATTTTGGCACTGACGATTTCTTGCGTCATGCGCACCTATAGAGCGGCGACGATCACGGTTCTTTGTGAGGTTCGAGTCGTCTTCAAGGCAGAATGTTGTTCTGTACCGCAAGACGATCACCTGTCCAACGGCCATTTCGTTTTCAGCAAGTAGATTTTCTTCAACCTTACAAAAAGCATATCGAAAAACGTGCATTCTATCCCTGCCTCACGTCAACGATCTCGTAATGTAGGACAGCCCCAACGGGCCCTCAACGCGCCTCTCTAGCGCCCGTTCAGCCATTCCTTCCGTGATGGAACGGCGTCGGGGTCCGTCTGGTTATGATCAGATTCCGAGTAGATCATGCTCCGACTCCCCTGCTGATTGAAACCGAGCCCTGTGCGCAACACGCTAGCAGCGCATCGTCTAGACTTGATTGCCTCTCTGGAGCTAGCTAGAGGGCAAACCTCTTTGCACCTAACCTCCGCGATCACTCTTCTCTCCTGGCCTTTCATATGGATGTCGTAGAACCTAACCCTAAGCACTTCACGTCACTGCTTCTCTATGCATCTTGATCTGCGTATATTTGTGCCAGCTCGTGGCTATTTTGCATTTACGGATCGGGTCGATGGCTGCCTACGCATGGAGCATGAAGACAACGTGTTCCTGGATTGCATCAAGTTTACGTTGATCGGCGTTTGCATCATAGAGCAGTGCTCAACAACGGGCGCGTTTGCAATTTCCCGTTTCTTTCGATGTCTCAAAAATCATGTACCAGAACACCCGGACGCCCCCGGGACGTCTACTACATGGCCGTTCTCTCTTGGTCCGTTACAGCCAACATCACAGTCAGGAAGAAGTGCTGGCGCGACATCGTCACGGACATGTTTACCGGTTAGTCACACCTGCGATCTAGGCGACAGCGCTGTGTCCATGCGCATGAGAGTGCAATATGAGGTGCGAGCGGACGTCTACTACGGCAGGTATATGGCGAGTACAATCAAAGAGATCGTTGTCGCGCCGATCCATCCCAAGCACTGTAGCGCGCCCCAGCCTTTCGGACGCCAGTGGTTTCTACAGCGCAAGAAGAGCCTCCATGCTGTCCTCTCTGGGCTGTGTGACGCGACGATGTCGCTTTCCAGATGGGCAAGGTTTCCAAACTCATCCGAGACGGATGTCCGGTGGGTTTTGTGCGTACCCAGCGAATTCCGCGTTGGCTGTCGCCCTTCGGTTAACATTCAAGCGAGGGCACCAGACCCTCAAGTCGAGGGCTACATCTCCTCCGACCCGATATACTTCGTCCATTTGACGATCAGCGTTCATGCCAAGATCAGATACCGATGGACGCCTGCCTTGGATGCCGAAGATCGCCTCATTCGCGGACATGGCCAAACATGGGAGATACCTCTCAATCTTCGAATGAATTCAACCGCGGAAAGATCTTGCACGATTCAATTACCCACCAGAGTGGACGAAAACATACCATCATTCCAAACCACTGATGTGGAGAGAAGCTACATATTATCCTGGAGACTCTCGGCGCTTGTAGGCCGAAGACGACTGGCAGTCAAAGGCAAGACCTTGATAGCCCTTTCGATAGAGCAGGGAGACGAGTGGGAAGGGCATGTAGGGGGATACAGCGCCCTGCCATCAGAATACCTACCGCCATACCCAGCCAGCCTGACAATCATCGGATGAAGCGACTGTCGCCGTCTGTCCGGCTCGTCACGACGATTCGCGTGCACCATTGCCCATCTCTTCCGCGGCTCAGTATGTTAGAAGGTCTGTGCAAATAGGATGTCCTTAAATTACAACATATTATCCATCGATCCGCGACATTAATAATGCCGCTTTCGTCGCAATAATGGCCCCTATCCACTTGAACCACACTGAACACATCCACACCCTTGCTCCCGTACTACAGATGATGTTTCCGATCCATGCGAGCTTTCGACATCTAGGGCAGAAGAGTGGTTCAAGAAGACCATCCCGGCACGACCAGGTGGAAATGCTTTGGCGCAACGAAGATTTGCAGGCGGCTCCGGCGCTCGTAATCGACTTCGAACGCATATGTAGAAGGTAAAGCGTGGAGTCTTGCCAGCGATAATTGCCAACGACACGATGCTGATCCTCAAACTAAGAGCACCGGTCAAGACGAGAGCACATTGCCTGTTCTCAGTAGCAAATGGTCTTTTTATCGAGAACAGAGCGATCCCCCAGCGGTTCTAAGACGTATGACATGGAATACACTACATTCATTGGACATGACAATCACATGTCTCGGTCATGCGAAAATCTGTACTAGTTCGTCTCGGTACTCTGGGGGAAAATTGAATGCCACGGCGCGGCATTCCCAGCTCTCTCGAGGATGCACGCCTGCCGGACAGTCCGAAAGCTGAAAGCTACCGTGCAGAACCTCCGTCGCCTTGACAGTCGCCCCGTCAACTTCCTCGGCGTTGTCAGCTTGCTTGAAAACGGCCACATGATCGCGCGTCATGTCCCTCCAGAACCACCATTCGGACGCATCGTTCTGTGTCGCGTACATGACAGAAGTCGCACCTTGCTCATACACCTCGGGACATAGAGTGACGCTGTGCAGATGCCGATTAACTCGAGGTGCTTTACACAAGGCTAGGGGGAAATCGACGACTGGATAGGGACCGATGCTTCGCCAATGGCTATGTGTTGTTAGCAAATAACGCGGTGGATCAGTGATAACCTACTTGATCACTTGGATCCGGCCCTGTAGGATTCGCTCCAATGTCTTCTCGGCGTCTGGGCGGTCGCTAAGGTGGTGGCGAAGCCGGTCGATCACGGCAGATGGTGTGGTATCTTCGGATGTCTCAGCTTGGCGCCGCAGAAGTTTCATGGCGAGACTTACCGACGTGTACGTTCAACGCTGGTCGATTGGTACTAGAGGGGGAAGCACTTCGACCCTTCTGAGATCAGCAAATAACGGTGTCGATAGAGCTTGATCACTGACTCTGGAGCTGAATAACCAAACGTGATCCACATGTGATAACTGTTTTATCAAGTCCACCACCTCGGCGTGATAGATGGCCTTGAGCTTTGCATCGTCGCAAAAATCTTCATGTTGCATGGCTGTCGGTCTGTGCACCCACTGAAAGCCATTGCTTTCCAGCGAGAACTCATCGTCCGCTCTGCTGGCATCACGGATGACTTCTGGTGTTCCCGCCACGAAGCTCACATTTGAGGTCCTTGAAGCGAAGTTCTGATACAGAACATGGTGCGCGCCTTGAGTCGTCGTCCTTGCACCAAGGTCCAGGTAGCTTAGACTTGCGATAGCATCCCTTGACATGTCGCCTCGAGTGATGTTTGTCCTTCGCTCGCAAAGTCTCTCAGCTGGCAAGGCGAGGCAGTGGGAACAATTGTCGAGGCCAATAGACCACGGGCGCCACGCATTTTTCTCTAACATGTCTATCTCTGCGCTACCTTAGTCTGGAGGAAACAAAGCTGACTGCAGGTACCGACGATATCGTCTGAGCCAAGACCTCCGTGCCTTTCGAGGGCATGTCTGGCTTGGCGTCTAACATGAAGTATAAAATTCTTAAATATACCGTGCAGCTCCTCAAACTGTAGACCCTCATCACAACGAGGAACTGAATAATCAATACTAGGTTCGTCGTGGGCTACAGAACTGTCCCAGTCATACTGTTCTAATGCCGTTACAGCTTTCCCGTCTGCCCTGCCTCATGGCTTCGTACACGCTGAATCCCAACTGGGTCCAGAAGAATAAGAGGGCGACGGAGGATGTGTCGGCGCATGGCACGCCACCTACTAGGAAGATGAATTCCAAGTGGCCAGCGATTCCAACGGAATTCCTCCCATCAAATGTTCCGGACGAAACGAAGATACCTGGATCCAAGGCTGAGTCAGTGGGTGACCGCTGGGCTGGGGTGCCGCCGCAAATCAATGAAGCTTAGTGCAGTCGATCTGCAAAGCTCAATCAATGCAGTCGGGTCGTTTTTACGGAGAGTGTTGGAGGAGATCGCGATAGTCTTACAGAATCCGCACAAGCAGCGTTGCATACAAGTTCGTAGATAGAACATCTCGGTCATTACAGATAACTCGGGGACACCGCAAGCCGCAGGCCGTTCGCCTGTCCTTCTATGAGTCTCTCGTCCATTCCGATCGAAACGATGCCGCAAGCGTGAATCTCATGTCAACTATGCTGAGGGCAAGTTGCTGTGGGCCAGGGCCCCTTGGCATAATCGTCATTTGTCCGCACTCCACCCGAGAGAATTGAAGACCGAGCCGGTTCTAGGGACTCGGCGGCAGGCCAGACTAGCTGGTTATTCTTTACACCTTCTGTCTTCCCTGCCGAGAAATTGATAGGATGAAATATATGTGGCTTTCTAACACCTCCGTCGCAGATGCTGATCTAGCGAGCAAGGCGCAAAGTTTGGCACCCAGCACATGCGAAAGAGGCGGTGGATAGCGCATCTACTGCCTTTGGACTCAGGGGTGAATCTTCCGCTCGTGGATGTGTCGAGGTGGCAAAGTCTTGGCCCTGTCGGCCCTCCGCGACCGTTTACTTCCTCCCGGGGGGCAGAGTCTAAGGGGAAGCAAGCTACGATTTGAGACAGTTGCGCCGCCTTCCTTTGTGATAATACCTTGTGAGGTCCCGTGAAGTGCTCTGGACTTGCTTCGGCACATCAATTTCAAGGTCGACTGTGTGCTATGGGGCCTCTATACCGTGGCTTCGCCGCGCTCATGTCTCTTTGTTACCTGTTCGGAGGAGGCACCTATGGTCAAGCGTACAGAGAAGGATATACAGTGATCGTGGAGAACCAATGTATCACCAAGAACGGATCTGTCCATGTCCACGTGTTGGCGACCGCTGGATCTGTGAAAGGTCTCTCAGGTGCAGGCGAGCGTTGGTCCCAGTGGGTCATTGGTACTTCATCTATGTTTGATATGCCTATGCCGCAAGGCTCGGCAGATCAAATGAGCTTTACCCCTGCAATTAACAACGGAATCGCAAGCTCAAGCTGGAGGATGTGGTGGGACAATGTTGCGAGGAGCAATGGCTCACAAGCGCAGACACTCGTCGAATTCACCTGCGAAGGGCCTGTGAGCTGCACAACGACGCTACAGTGCTGGGTAGATGTCAGTATCGTGGACGGCTTCTCCAGCACCGTCCGCGTCGGCTTCCCCTTGGGGCAGTTGTCCAACATCTCAGTCGCGCCTGCAGAAGGCTGGACCTGCCCCGCATCCAATCGCATTCCCCCGGGATCGCTCTTTCCGCCGCCGTTCCTGCCCGAGTCGATTGCCTGCCTATCGAACTGCACGGTGTACGGAACCGAGGCGGCGTGCTGTACGGGTTCGCACAACACATCTACGACGTGCCCACAACCTAATGCCGCACTAGCGGCCGGTGTATCATCGGCGTACACCTTCGCGTATGACGATTCGAATGCCCTCAAGTCATTCAACTCCACTCTGGGGGACACGTTGTTATACGTGACCACGTGCGCGTGATTGGGAGACGTCGGTGCCGACAATCCCGAGGCGCCGTGAGATCGGCACCGTGAGGTTGAAAACCTGTGCCATCGAGCATTCCTGCGCCAAAATTCACGACACCAGCGCTGCAGTGGCGCAAAGGTGAACACAGGGTCCTATAGGCTAGATGCCTGCAGTCACCAGGGGTTCTTGAACGTGCTCTTGTGCTCAGGTAGCTTGTAGCTGGTCGTCCACGATCTTGTCGACGTCTTTCAAATCGTGTCAAGATACATCTGGTGTCCCGCTTCCAGTTTCAACGAAACAGTGCGTGTGCCGAGCAAGGAGAGCAGATGTCTTCGTACTTTCCAATGTCGTGGGCGAGATCACCGTGCTTTCGCCGAGCCCTGTCACGGAGGGTGGGAAACTTGCCAGGGACGAAGCACTCATTATCAGTGCAAGACTGCTTGCACCGAAGAAACTGATCAACCTTATCGGTGAATTTGCTGTCCATCCAACATTGACAGTCGCATGGCGAGGTTTACCCGGCCCTGCTAAATTTATACTAAACGCGTACTTTGTAGTATATAATTGCTAATTTATAGTCTTTTATCGCTTTTAAAGCTAAAGTTAACGTAGTAATTAGTAAAGTCGTTAATTTTATAGTATTATTAGTATTATTAGTTACTACTACTACTACTATTACCCCTTAACCCTAAACCCTACTCGAGGATTGTAGGCCCCTTAACGTCCCTTACAAAAAGGGTTGACAATAGAAAGAAGCCTAGTCTAATTTACCTAGAGGGATATATAAGAGTAGGTATTTTGTATAGTTAAAGCTACCTTTATACAGGCACTAATCCTATAGTATTACTAACCTAAGGCTAAACTCTAGATAGAGATAGATACTTCTAACTTTACTATCTCTATAATACTATCGTAGCTACTTATAGAAGGCGAGGAGCTAGCGTAGCCTATACTGCTTACTATAGGGTAAGATATATAGGAAGTAGAGAAAATTATAGACTCCTAAGTATAGGCTAGGTAAAGATAGTACTTAGTCTTATAGGCTAGTTAGCTAGAGGAATATATAAGTCAGGAACTAGAGGAGAACTACTAGGGTACTAGTAATAGAGTAGCTAAGTACTAGGTATAGGCTTGGTACTAGTAGAGTAAGATAGGGATAAAGGCTAATACACCTATAAGGGTAGATATAGTAGAAGGGCTAAGGTATAGTAGGAAGGGAGAGGATACCTAAGTAGAATCTTATTAAAAGTACGCTACCTAGTATATAGAGGGCGATATGTATACTAATAGGCTATATACTATATATAAGTAATGTACTACTATACCCAATACCCTAGCTACCCTACTCCCTTTCTAAGTCCTCTAGTATTACTATAGTATAGTAACGATAGTATAGTAGCGTAGGGCTATCGAGGTATATAGGCTCCTTAGCTATCCCTTGAGTATACTTAAGGGCTAAGGGACCTAGAGTAGCGTCTATACCCCCTTTATCTAGGTTATCCCTTACTAGGCGCTATAGAGTAGCTAAAGTAAGTATAAGGAGCTTATAACGCGCTAGCTCTCTACAAGTACTAAGCTAATATAGTAGAGGTTCTATACCTCCCTAAGGACAAGCTAGTTATATCTAGAGCGACTAGATATAGTAGGGGTAGAGGGAGTACTATTAGAGTACTAATAGAGAGTAGTCTAGTCGTTAGTAGCGTACCTATAGACGCTAGTCTTCTAGAGAGCCTTAAGCTTCTTAAGGAAGTCCTCCTTAGTAGCCTTAGCGTAGCGCTAGAGCTCTACCTACTACTACCTTGGCTACTAGGGGTAAGGTATAGTATATATCCTAGCAATAGAGGCTAGTATAGGCTAGGCTAACTATATATATAGTATATAATACAGCCGTACAGCGGAGTAGTATAGAAAGCCTGCCTTAGGTAGACTACTAAGTATTAGGCTTAGTATAGTACCTACGTAGGCGTACCGCCTACACAGTACTTAGGAAAAGTAGTAATTAGCCTATAATTAAACCTATTGTTTAGTAGGAAGCTGTCTTGTACGCTGCGAGATATCTTCTTTTAGATATTCCCCCTGTATTACTAGTTTACTACCTATTAGAGGTATTACGTCCTATAGGTTACGAAAAAAGGGGGGAGTAATTAGAATTAATATAGGGGGAATATCTAAAAGAAGATATCTCGCAGTATATAGGATAGCTTCCTACTAAACGATAGGTTTAATTATAGGCTAATTACTGCTTTTTCTAAATACTATATAGGTAGTACGCCTACGTAGGTACTATACTAAGCTTAAGGCTTAGTAGTCTACCTAAGGCTAGCTTTCTATACTACTCTACTGTACAGCTATATTAGTATCCTATATTATAGCTAAGTAGGCGTAATAGAGTAATAGAGTAATAGAGTAATAGAGTAATAGAGTAATAGAGTAATAGAGTATAGAGTGTAATAGAGTAGATAGAATGTATAGAGTATATAGAGTATAATAAAGTAATAGAGTATAGAGGTAAGTAATATAGGGTAATATCTAAAGAAGATAGCTTGTAGGGTATAGTATAGCTTCCCACTAACTAATAGGCTACTTTTCTATAAATATCTAGCGAGGTGCCTTTGTCAAGATAGCGCTACGTAGAGCTAGTGCCTTAGGCCTCTCTGTAGTACGGTATACCTTAGGCTTTAGTTCGTACCTAAGGTCTCTAGTCGCTCTTTAAGGCTAAGAAGCTTAGGCTACTAAGAAGACAACGAATATTTAGGGTCCTTAGTACGTAACATACTACCGAAAGAGCGCGATCGCTACGTATAAGTGAATAGCAATAAGGAGCCTAAAACTAGGCGACATAGTTCGCTCGTAGTAAGGCTGTGTACAATCCAGAAGTATAGCCAATAATGGTGTAGGAGGGAGAGCGAATGTAACAAGGGAATGCTTAGTAGAACGAGGCAATAAGAAGCCTGAAAATAAGAAGAAGCCCATAAAGGTTGCTATTATCTCGGTGCAGCGGGCGTGTCGCTCTATAGGGCGGGACGTTATCTTCTGTCATGGGCGTCGTTACTGCTCAATGCAACTTCACCAGACTTTACAACGTCAGTCTTGTTGAGGTGAATACCTGATATCATCTTCGACACAGCTGTTATGCGGTTCAGGAAGATCGGGGTCGCAGCGAACAGGAGGAGATACGAGCCCAACTTATAGCGATCCTGAGCGCTGCTTGACGGTATAAGCAGCAGTGACGCCTGGAGCGAAGTCTTTCTGCAGCGCCACCTACGGCCTGGATTCAACTATATGCTGCAACCGAGAGGTCGAGCATCTGTTCGGTCTTTGCACGGACCCTATAGGCAGTAAGTGAGTATCTCAAAGTCTATCAATTATTTCTCAAAAACCATTTAAGCGATTCGGATCTCGTCTCATATATCTCCTCTAGGTGATGGCCTCTCGGTCATCTAGTACAGCGACTCGGAACGCTAGCAGAACCCACGGCTTCTAATAGCCTGCCCAAGTCATGGCGCAGATGATCATGAACACTAGAGTTGCACTGTACAGCTTCGCAGAGTCAGCCTCCAGCTCTCTCGGTATGGCAGAGGAGCTTACCATGCGTCCACTGAGCCGGATCGGGTACCAGGACCGCATGTGCGCAGCCAAGTCCTGCCATAAAAAAACTCTAGTACCTCTCGTCAAAGCCAGGAGTCTATATCCCCTCCAACCCAACTGTGCATAATATTCAAGTGCCATAAGGGGCGCAATGGGTCGGCGGCATATCATTGTCCCTATGCTTCGAACCAATGCTAGTCGTACGACACCTGCCTGGAGCATGCCGCACGTCCATCTCCACAGACGAGGGACCATGACATGTTTAGGTTGAGATTGCCCTTGGGATTGATTCGCTCTGCGTGTTAGGCAGATCGTCCAGATGACTATGCACCCGAGTGCGAACTGTAGGCAAGACTTCAAGATACACGGCATGTTTCTGCCCATGAGAACGCAACGCTCATACGCTTGGACAGGTTTGCTCTATTTATATGAACGCTTTACGCACTTCACGGGGCGCTTTGGAGGGGCTTGGTTTCAGCATCATGGCAGTCTCTTCAGGGGCTACGTTTCAAATGCATCGCATAAAGGAAGGAGCACAGTCGACATCGCCGTTCCAATGCTTCCTCCATCGAAAGGCCATCATTGCACACAATGACAGCAAACAGAGCGGCACGACTGCTCAAAGAGAAGTTTCGAGTAGAGCGCGATAGACTGCAGGCCAGAGCGGAATCCATGAATGAGACTTACCAGGCCGACGTGTACATCCTCATCGAACGCAGGACGAAATGGTATTCTCACAAAGCTCATGGCGTTCGGAGTGGCTCCCAAACATGCGATGACTTGGAGAAGGGCACGTCTTCGGCCAAACGTGCTGAGACCAGAAAAAGCTCGACAAGGGTGATGAAGGAGAGGTTTCGAGCACAGCGCACCATCCTCGAGCGAAGGGCCCAACGCATAAGCAGTGCAGCCCGAGCAACCATCCACATTTATGTCGAGCGGGGTGAAAGATGGTATTCGAGTATACACGCGAATGGAAAGGTCAGTCCATGGGCTCGCTAGGAGGCATTAGAGCTGACCGATGGATAAGATCGTGGAATCCCGTTCTGGAAGCTTGAAAGATAGCCAGCAACATCACGCTAGCTCCAGCAACGGCATAGTTTGCAGCGATCCAATGTAGCTTTGTGAGGTGAGAAGGCTGGAGCCCAGGTTTTTGTACAGAGGACCGGGCGAGATGAGAGCGCGTGATCCGGAGCGATCCTGAGGCGGAGTCTTGAGCATCGGACATCCGTGGCGTAGCAGAGGGCTACATGGTGTGCTGGAACGACACGATGTCCTCCTGCTGCCACCGGCCTCGTGTACGAATACCCTAAGTGCTGGCGGTGAGAGCGATGCGCCGCGACTCTTTGCCGGTTTGCGGGAATTACATGCACGGCACATGTCAACGCAGGCAGAATTGATCAAGGAGGCAGAGTCTCGGCTGAAATGTGCGCCAAAGAATGGATGTCCGAATGGACCGTGACAATTTGGACAAGGAGAGAGTAGAGAAGTGTGATTAGAGCTCAAGCCGGAGACCGAACGCTGCAGAGGCAGCATTGGCACTATCACGGCGACTGGATACAGATCGTGAATTGTGAGAGATCTCGGAATCAGGAGCCTCTCGCCCGGGAGGCTGACGCTGTTGTGCTCTGCGACTTGGCCTGGGGACGCCAAAATCACCGAGGGTATGATATGGCGTCTTGCGCCTGCGATGAGGTTAGCGATACAGGATACGGTGCAAGCATCAGCTGTACAAGTTTGCGATAGCTAAATGCCAAGACATTACTGCCTCCGCTCGTGGAACCGCCAGTCCAGCCTTGGCGCGGCAGCCTGCCTTGATGATCGCGTAGTCCGAGCCTGGATGAGACAGGCCCCTGCGTCCCGTTACCAGCCAGCATTCTGCCGATATGCGAGCAAAGGCGATGAAGCGTACATGCCTCACCTTGCTAGAACCTGGCCATATTGTAAGGCTCTCACGCCCCCGCCATGCGATCATATATCGCACCATCAGTATGCAAGAAGGGCTGCCAAATGCTACCCGCAGGCGCGGCGCAGAGCTCAATGTCTGCGCGATGAGGTTACCAGTCAGCATAGCACCCGCAATGCCACTGTGTCGTCCGGGAAACCAGAGTCTCAGTCCTTACATAGTACTAGCGCACGGAAATTCGAAGGACTGCCCGGGATTGGCAAACAAAGCAATGTGCTTAGATATTGCCGAGGTCGTCATCTCGCCTGTCCCGAAGGTAGCCTGCATGTGTAGCCGAAATTTGATCGAGGGGGAGCGAGAACCTTGGGCGGCGGAGACCTGTGCCCGTCGCTGCAGCTTTATCGTCTGCGCACCTGAAATCTTGCCATAGTATTGGTGGATTTTGCCCAACCTCCAGGTCTCGGAAAGGATAGTGGCCCGGCTGTGGTGCAAGAAGTGACGCAGCCGGGCTGTCAGAGTCGCCATTGTCTCCGAAATCTAGCTGGACAGACTCATAGTTGGGACTTTTCAAACTTCCCTACCCACTATGCGAAGTTGAGTAGCTGACAAGACCCTGGAGCAGACTTTAGAGAGGACGTCTACACACCCGTCGCTCGCAAGATTGGAAACATCTTACGTCATATAGCCGCTAAAGCAGCGTTGAGACGCAGTGCAAACGCCGACAACAGTCACCCGGCAGATTGAGCACTGTGTTCCCCGGTGCATTCCCGGAATGAATTACGATAAGCAGTGATCCCTAGACAAGCTATCCACTCCGACATGCTTTATTAGGACTCAATCTAAGCATGAATGTACCAGGGGCGTCCTCCATCATAGCCATGCTATCATCGGAGACATACGGTTCACGCAATGCACCCGCTGTAGACATGCGGGCGATCTGCGGGCGCCATACGGGTCATGTACAGACTTGCAGGGATCTTTGTCGCAAAATCCTGGGCCACCCGCCTACGCCACTTCAACACTGCACGTCGAGGCCGCGCCAAGCAACGCTAGCCACAGCTAGCTAGCGAGCGGCAGACACCTGAACGGAAGAGCGCAGTGTGGTTGTCTGTTTGAGTGCGTTTCTCGCGCGGATGAGGGCTACGGCCGGAGTGTTCCGCGGCGTCTATCTCTAGTTCGCGGTATAGGAGTACGCGATTGTAGCTTCGAGACCTGAGCGGACGTCAACATGGAGCAGCTCGCGTATTCTGTCACCTTTCCGCTTAAGGGCAGTCAGCGGCAGGGTGGCCGCCGCACACGCGCATACGTCCTTTCGAAAAGCGACCAGGAATGCCCTCAGGTCGAGCAGGATGGCTGGCCGGTACTTTAATGCTGTCGAGTACGCCAGAGGCGTTCGTCCCTACGACGTCCCTACGTACCGCAGCACAATCTAACACCTTGTGCTGCATCGTCAGAGAGAGGTCGACCGCAGAGGCACCGCGTCCAATCATAAATCGGTATCTCGACTGTGCAGCTTCACGAAGATCGAACATCAAGCGACCATGGCACATTCTCAGCAACACTGGACCGTCAACCCTTCCGACCTCCATGCTACTGGTAGCATGGAGTCTTTCGGGAGCTTTGGTGGGAGAGCGGAAGACACCAACGTGCCTACGGCGGATGAGGCTGACCCATTCATGGATGAGTTGTAAGTCCCTTCCCCGTAGCCTTGTCGGGTCGTAATTGACCGGCCGCAAGAATGGGCCTGCAGCAGTCTACTGCTCCTCAGCAAGATCTAGAAGCATGCTTGAGCGACACATCCGCCAGTGCCTGCAGTTTGAAGCCCTCGGAGGATGCAGAAAGAAGCGCACTGGAAGTCTTCGAGGGTTGTTTTGACGAGAAGCGCATCCGCACTATTCTGGAGCAATCAAAGACACGCAAGGCGAGTGGAATACGCGGATACACACCGCAATGATCGCAGCCCTGCAGACAGAGAGTGATTGCTTCTGGGCCGAAGGTGGCGGAGAAGGTAAGTCCGAAGCTCTTCTCCCTTTCTGCAATCTCTGGATGGTCTTGACGCCGTGCAGTTGTGTCAGTTCGGGTGTCGCAAATGGCCTACAGCGTTGCTCCAGAAGAAATGGGAAGAGTATTTACGCTCAAATACGCGAGAGAAAACGGAGGCTTCTCGGAGTGGCAATGAGCGGTAGTGCGTTGACAGAGCTAGAGGCCAGTCATGCGAACTACTCTATTCGCGACATGTGAATTATGTAAGCCATTCTCCGCAACCGCTCGAGAGGCCAGTTAGGAGCAACCACGTAGCAGCAGAAAGGCCGATCGCAAATGTCGAAATCACACCTGCACACGCAAGCTTGGCGATTGCTTCCCGTATATTTCCAGGTGTCCTTGAGTTGTTGATGTGGTACAATCGACCCATGCCGCTTTTATCCTGGCGTGAGCTCATCGAATCGGGCTTTGATTCCCCCCGCTTCCTGCCGTGCCGCTGGTTCCGCGATGCGCGGTCCGCGGTGCGCGATGCGCGATCCGCGGCTGCGAGGCGGTCGGGATGCGATGCGAAACGGGTGTACATGCTGGGGGCGCCCGGGGCTCAGAGAAGAGCTAGCCGCATGCGTGTATTAGCCAACGGCTTGCGCACCCATGACCATTGCAGTGACTTGTCTGTCGTGGCGCTTATCGCGTTCATGTTGCGACGTCCGAGGCAGGTGACGATGCGTGTAATGCGGCGCGCCTCTGCTAGTGGACGCACTAGTTCCTGGCGCAGCAACGGCACGCGGGGCGCTTCAGCCAGATTCATTAGCGCCACTTGCTCCGCAACCTCATGATTACTCGTCCCCGAGGCTATCATGAATGATCCAGAGGCCAGGCTTACAAGAGCACGATTTCAGTACACTGACGTGCCCCAAAACATTGTCTGTCGCCCCCATATCTGCCACCCATCTCTCGTCGGTCAATGCTTTCATGCTGGCGCAAGATCTACTGCAGCACACTAGCAGCGGCCACCAGATGGATTGGGTTGACTCGCATGACCAGGATGCTCTTCGTCAGGATTGATCGTTATCTCGCCACACTTTAGCGCGCTGTGCCTCGACATGAACGGGCGGAGCGACGGCGTCAACAGGGGTATTTCATTGCGTTTGCGCGACCAATCCCGTGTCGCATTGTCTGGCACTATTGTCACCGGAGGACGTGAGCCGTCATGCCCTTTTGGAAGCTTGCCTCTGCAACACTTACGCCGCAAAGATCCTAATAAGCGATCAATGGTCATTTCTTTGTCCAGGAGCCTGCTTGCAGCGTCTCTCGCACATAGAGGTCTTTCAGGCAGCTGGGGCAGGCAGGAACGACCATTGTCCACAGTCCAACGACTATTCCAGACGCTGTTAGAAAAGCAGTCTCACTGAGGCGTAGCTTTGGTACATCGGTATGTTTGAACCCTTGACCGTCCGACCTCACCGCTTGACAACAGTCGCAGACTTCTTCTGCCACGAAGAAGAAACTATCGGCCGAGCCGCTACGGGAGGAGCAAAAGCGAAGATGAATCCATCAAGGTCGTCGACAAGCCTGCCTGGTCATGGTCACCGCGACTTCAGCTCTACGGGCCTTTCAGGCATCCTCCGTCAGAGCTCTTACTCCGACGTCACTGCTACACCGCAAGCTGGACACCCGCCATTGGTTGGCAATCTTCCAACCACTTACGACGTTCACATACACAATAGCGAGACGCTCGAAACACAAGGTGATAGCATTCCACACAGCCTGAGCGGAGACTTGCACATCGGACTGTATAAATTCGCCATGCTGAAGTTTGGACAGGGCGAGGAAGCCGGAAAGGTCTTCGAGGATGCTAAAGCAGAATATTCCCAACGTCTCGACGTCACCGACATCTACTATGTCATCGAAAGGGCGATGTGTGACAATGGCATGTGGACTTCGATCGACTCTACCTCCTCATCTCGGCGATGAAGGCAACGGAAGGGAGATGTGGCTCAAAATCCTCGATAGGGTTTGTTTTGCTGCAAGACATTACATGCATGCGCACTAATGAACGATCAGATGCGGAACAGAGGTTTCGCGGGTCAAGGATCCGGCTGAGATTGTACGGCACTGGTTTGCCAACTTCGAAATACCCTTTAGTGAGGAGCACAGAGCCTGATGAGGGAAGAGCGTCCGCGGCAGAGCGCTTAGTCCGGGCCAGGTAGCAGAGCGCGTTGTTGTCATGGTAATTGTGTAGCTTCGCACCGCTGTCAGTTGGTATAGTCACCGTCGCTTCCACCCAGCAAACGCGGTGTTTCGCTACCAAGGCTTCGATCGACGCATTGTAAGGGCCCGTGGTTGAGACAAAGCGAATATTTCTGCCACGCATGTAACGGGAATCAAGTGAAATGTCGTGTCTCGCCGGAATTCGGGTCGACAAGGGTTTGAGCGCAAGGTGTGAAGTTGGTAAACAAGCATACAAACTTTCTCGGCTGCCGACAAAGCCATGTTATTTGGCGCCGGTGATCCGGTGGACTTGTCCATCAGATACTACTGCACTGAAAATTCACCAGTGACGAAGGAGCTAGCTGGAACGAAAATGCGAGAGAGGTATCAGGAGTTCACTGGAGACATAAGAGCGATTGTAAGATGACGACCGAGCCAACATGCACGACTCGTCCACGGTTTTGAATCGAGCAGGCCAGTATGTCTCTCGCAACACACATGCATGGATGAGTCTTCGTGCCTCCAGCGATCTCGAACCCGTCCCACGCTTGTTTTTTGCACCATCTCGTACGCCAGTTCCACTCCTTCACTTCCGTGCCTTCTCTGAAGGAACTCATTCCCAAGGAAGCTAGAGTTTCTTGATACGCTGAGTTTGGTGTGAGCGCAGGCCGAAGTCGAGATCGACCAAGACGGGGTCACAACGATATCGACCGTCGCTGCTCGAGACGCCATTGAAGGACAATATCACCGGACGAAATACTGGGTCAGTCAAGGCACACCATCTTCGGCAAGCCTGCGGTAGATTGTCCAGAAGCACAACATCGCTACTGCGACTTCTTTAATCTGTGTGCTTTGATATATAAGGGACAAGGGCTTTGCGGATCCCATTAAACCCCGGCAGAAATGCGCATGTCTACCTGACGGCTGGCCGGAGTACGGATGGAATGGAGAGTCCAGAAACATCGCGGACGTCCGTACGGAACAAGGGCTTGATTAGCAACCCGAGACTGCCGACATCCGAACGGATTATTTATTAGAGGTCTCAATGTCCCGCCAGGCTCAGGCGGTGGCAGCGGAAACAAGTACTCAGAGAACGCTGCGCTGGGCGCAAATACGCTGAGCACGCATCGAATTTGCAAGATGCTTGACGTGTGCGACACTCTCGGTCTGCGCTCCGTCAGCAAGAAACTTAAAATTCAGATTACGCCACAGTATCAACGGTAGAATCGGCCGTACAGACATGCACCCGACTCACGTCGAGGTTCGATAGGATGACTGGCCTTTCGACGGAAGGGTCTGGTTTGCTAACCAAGAACGAAACACCACACTCTAGGAAGTCCGAAATGGTATAATAGCAAAGAACACGCCTCGGTCGCATTTCGACGATTTCTGCGTCAGGACTGCCGTCAATGGGGCCACCTCTTTACCACATGGACGGCACCAAGGTACTAAGCCCTACGGAGGGACAATCGATTAGCCGAAGCTGCTTTCCAAGAAGAAGATTATTGAGGCCATTGCGGCAGTGGAGGCATGCTCAAAGCAGGATTATCACATTCAGCATCGCGGAAAGAAGATTTGATTCTGTGCGAGGATTTCTATCTTGTGGTGTTGCCAGGCGTTCGACGAGTCTTCATAGCTCTTAGCAGGTTCGCCATGACTGCCCCAGCGTTTTGAGTGATGCCACAACCTCTCAGAGCCTCGTCTGCAAGCCTTTGTGTCCGACCGAGGTCGGCTGTTCGTCAAAACTAGCGCGTATCCATATGTTCAGAATGTCCAAAGTCGATTGGTCCTATCGCAAATGCTTACTCGTTCTGTGTAGAAGGCAGCGAAGGAATCCGTCCGCCGGCGCCGAAAACGTCGCCACCCTCACGACGGCGAGATATTGGAGCGTGTAAGAGACCCGACCCCTTCTGTCGTCCTTCAGCTGCTGCCGAGGAGGGCTCGGCAGAATCTTCGCTCAGCCCGAGACAACAGATGCTGCAATGGATCGCTGGCCAGATCATTCCCCGAGAGCAGTCTTTTGCCACAGCTCTGGCAGATGTTGGGATCCTATTGACGATCAGGCGACCTCCTATCCAGTACACAAAATTTCTTATCGTGGAAATACAGCTCGAAGGCCGTACAGTGATCAGGTATCGTCAAAAGTATATGCACTTCGCGTACTGTGCAAGGAAGATCAGAAGTCTCAACCCTACAAGCAGAGTCGACTTAAGTACTCAGCTGGTGGGAGGTCCCCACGCGCTATGGATCAAACCAGATGCGATACGGATGGCACTGAACTTGTGCCTATAGTATCGTCTGGGCCATATGTGGCATAACATGGTATCAGCAGGGCTTTTGGCGAGTGGGTGCCCGAGAGGAAGGTTCAACCCCTTCCCGCCCTACCCATGCGACATCCGATTAGCTTCTAACGCTTAGGAGAACCGCCTTCTACACAACACCTATCGCGTGTGTCGACCCACTGCGGTAGGCCAGAATTCAACAGCGCGTTTGATTCAACGGGAGATGGCTTCTTGGCCTGATGCAGCCGGTCCCTAGCAACTACGTTACATTGATCTCTGCTGATTCTCTCCACTAGACTCATGTCCCTGCAGCAGACCGCCATGATATTGCCTGCACGGCTTACCGCTCCTCTATACAGGATTTTCTCACTTCGTGCTGCTTCGTCGCGTCATGGCATCTGCGATGATCAACGGAGCCACTGACGGCCTCGATTGTCGTCCCACCAGCCTCGAAACAGTCCGCACATATGATCCCACGACCCCTGAGGCTGCGAAGATCAACGACCATCTGGTCAACCACCCCTGGCTATTCGCTTGCGTGCCACAAGCCGGGATAAAGGAGGACCGGCCTCACATCCCGACCAAGCTCGGTAAACCTTTGCATCGCTTCGTGGCCGATACGTTGATAGACGACCGCAAGCTCAGCGTCCCCCCTCTGTCTTCTACGATAAATCGTCGGCGCTGCCCGCGACAGTTCAGCTCGCTCACGTGGGACCGGCTCTTTGCGGGCACGTTGACATAATCCACGGGGGCTTGCTAGCTACGTTGCTTGACGAAGGAATGGCGCGTGCATGCTCTGCTGCGTTGCCCGATAGGGTTCTTGTGACGGCGAGCCTTAAGATTGACTTCAAGATACTCTGTTCGAGCGAACAGCTACATCGTGTGCAAAGCAGAGACGACGAAGAAGGAAGGTCGCAAAGCTTGGGTAAGAGGATCGATCGGACTTCTTGGAGATGAAAGCGAGAAGACTCCGTGCTAGCAACCGCAGAGGCTTTGTTTGTTGAGCCCGGGGCGCCAAGCATATGGTCACGGTTTCGGCAAGTGAAGGATACGCTATAAGTGTTTCATCATGGCAGCGCATCACAGCAGCGCAGCGGCGTGACTGTGAATGAAGCTATCTGACGCAACACTGATAGGACTTTTGATATTGTTAGTACTGTTTTGCAGCTCGTTTTTGCGCTGAGGAGGGACAAAGTGCAAATCTTCCTAGTATCCCCTTCTGGACTCCGTGTCCTCAGTGCATGGGAATCGTGCCGGCCCTGGCATGTCACCTGACAGCAAGACGCTGTGCCATCCAGAATCATGGTTCAATTAGCAAGTCCATGCGACAGCCCCGTCATCGGGCGACGAGCCGGACCTGCTGGATGCAGACAGAATGAGGACTGCCATGCGCCTAGAATTACGATGCCTAATTGAAACCTCGCCACCCCGCTTTCCAGCTTTTTGAGAGCGCGCTGTGACGAGCTGAGTGACACCATACCAATGCAGACTCCAGGTCGTGCCAAGGGAAGCAGCTGCAGTCCTCCAGGCACGGTGGACTGCGGAAGCCTTAGAGCATCCCCAACCCTGAACAGATTCGATGAGATTGGATCAAAGTGTCCCAAGGTCACTGTGAAGCTGCTACTCGCCTCACGACTCATGACTTCCCTGATATATCAGGCACTAGCTGATGTTCAGCTGCCGGGAGCAATCCTTCGTGCTACAGGGTTACGTAACGTGTCCTCGCAGTTTGCACACTGCCACGCCCAACTGCCGAAGTTGATACCGCATTGATTGCATGCAAAGCGTCTCGCAGGACTTTGTTGACGGATGCACTTGCGACTGTTAGCATTCACGACGTGATGGCATCGACAAGCTTCAGAACCGCATTGGAAACACCAGGCACAGCCGCACATGCATCTGGACAGATCGTCAGTGACATCGATACTGCGCTTGTAGCAAGGTGGAGTCCCACCGAACATCGTTACAACCCCGTCTCGCCAGCATAGGACTCCGCATTCGGGGCAAGTTTTAAAATTTCGTCGAGAAATGCCTTCAATCCATCAAGTTGTGCATCGTGGACCGAATCGGTTCCTTTTACCAGCATTCCATCTTCTCCGGCGATGATCTCGCTAGTAGCTCTTGCCGCACGCGAGGATGTTGTGATCTCTGCGCTGAATTAAGACTTTTCGTTCTGATTGCGATGGTGTAATATTCCCGCAGGCATTCATCGGAGTAAGAGCTTCCGCTAAGTATCTCGTCCATGCAGGCGACACAGTGCCCGGATACGAGATGGCTGGGAGAGGGCACGGAGGACGGCAACACAAAGCGGACTCTGGGTTGAGATTTGAGCGGAAGGGACAAGTAAGCAGACTTGGACTGATGTGGCCGGGGAAGAATGGAAACCCGTTTATGCCCTTTTCGAAGTGCACAGGTCGGCCTCCGACGCTGTTAGTGAGTCCATGCATCGAGAATGCAGGTCCGGCGTCGAAGGACGCTTGGAAGAGGCCCGGACAAGCGATAGTGGATCATGCTATCCTACACAATGCCAGGGACAGTAAAGCGTTGGCCTCAAACACTGCCGTGCTCCACTTTGACCTATATGATGGAGCACGGTGACATATGACTGCGCACTATACTCAAAATCACACTATCGACAGTGAAGTCCGGAAGTTGTGGTATGCCCCACAATCCTATTCATCGACTGCATTCGCTCGCTACAGCGCAGAAGAAGCCACACATGATGTCCTACTATCGCGGGTCCAAGCTGCTGCAAGATTCGGCCTGAGAAAGCGGACAATGCGTCTCAGGCGCTGCTTTGCGACTCAGATCAATTCCTGTAGTGGCAAGGTTAGGGCACCGTAGAGACACCAGCGAATGCGAATGAGTGATTGAATGCATCGCGACAGAATGAGCCTGCTTTTGCATCATTGGCGTTGGAATCAGACTTTGGGAGTGGGGCTAGGATCCGGCTGTTCAGACACACCTTAGGTTAGCGTTAGCCTTCACTTATCATCTTCAAGACTTCCAGACATTGTAGCAAACCGAAGTCCGTAGTAGAGAGGCTGGTGGCTATACCACTGATAGCGAGGAGTCTGGCAGAAGATTGATACATCTGAAAAACCATCATGATGGTCAATGGTGTACCTGGAAGCGAGTGTCAGGCCAAGCCCTAGTTCGCTGGAACAGTAAACGCAGCATCAGGGCCTTCCGTGACGTATGATTTTCTTGTGCCGTCCCGGTAGAACTTTTGTGCGCCACGTAGTGTTCGATTGGCCAGCAACGTCACTGTCGCCGAAGTAAAATTGTTCTATTTACCTTATGCTCTCCTTGACATCGATAAATGCGGCAGCCGGCTTCTGAAAGCAATGTGTTCGCCGAAAAACTCTTCAAGATAAGGTCAAGAAGATCTCCTTCAGCGAGCAGAGTGCTGCTCAAGCGGCCTGGGTGGAGGATCACAAAATACCTGCAGCGTCCTCGCTATGTTAACGAATATTTCCAATCGCTGTGGACGGCCGAGCATCTCAGACCGTAGTGCGCGGCTAAATCCAAATCACTTGTCCAGGCATGCCCGAAAGCTGGAACGCCAGCGTGCTTAAGAGCATAGCTTTCTAGGCTATGCGTGATCTATACTGCTGGAGTAGTAACTCGGCTTCGTTATGCTCGTGGCATCTGCTCCTCGACTCCTCGCTCTCGAGGTCTTCCCCTCTGCAGCAGATTTCGGGGCCGCTTCTCTGATGCACGCGAACTATCAACGTCGCTCGACGATCGCCTGCGACGCCTAGTGCCCTCAATTCCGCCTTCGAAACCGCCGTCGTGCGGACGAAGGAGGTCTTTGACCGCATTGCGGAAGATGTCCAGAAATTGTGGGTCGTCTGGATTGTTTGAGTGGTTGGGATGCTGCTGGTGACGACCGTACCGAGCCGCATTTCCAATGACGTGTTCATGAAGGGCCCGGATGACAGACGGCAGTTGGGCTGGCAAAGGCCAGTTGGCACACTGGCCATGTTTCTGAGCCCAGAGCAGCGACTTTAGCGGTGCGGTGATGTCGCATTCATCCCAGACAGCCCCGCCGACGGTGACGGTAGTCTCCATAGTGTAGAAGGCATGCACAAGATCACCGGGCAAGAATGCTACGTCGTTCGGTTCGAGACGAAGAAACACTGAGCTCCATCCGGATCCCATTCTTGGCCGCTCATCTCGAAGTCCTCCAAACGTGTCGCCATCTCCTCCTCCGGCACATATACGCAGATTTGGAGGCCTGTCACGTTTCTATACCATGTCGGCCCTAGCACATTCCTTCTCGGCCCAGAGAATGCGCCAGGCGTGGAAAGATGATTGAAGACAGACAGCTGTGGATATCTCCTGCGCCGCCTGAAGAAAGCCGATGAAGTTGAGGAAGCAGACTGGCGCGCTGCGCGGCCACAATCCCTGGACTGTAGCGCGGTAAGTGGGTGAAGACGGGTTGATGGGCCCGGTATGCGGAGGGCAATTTCAAGGCAGTCACAGCTCCAGAGCCCGTGTCCACCCACCGAATGAACTCACGCATGGGAACCAATCGGCAATCGCCATCTTCTAATGATCTGACCTCCACGTCGATCTCATTATAGGCGTCGAGTAAAGTCTGAACTGCACTCTCCACACTATGCAAGCCGCTGTCCGTGAAACTTTCTTTGATGATGACAGGACGCTTGAAGCGCGTGTTCTGATTAGCGCGGCCAATGAACTCCTCTGAGGTGAGACAGATCACATCGTAACTGGCAGCGGCTGTAGAAGAACCATAATCCAGATCCAAAATGTCCGCCGAGGATAATGTCGCACATCGCGTGTCGTTGCGAAGCCACTGCGCTCGAGACACACACAGGCGGGTCGGCTGGTCTGCGCCTGCCTTCGATGCGATCTCTTCAATGTGATGTCGAATATTTGCTGCATGCTTTTCCGGCCAAGTACTCTCGATGCTTGGCCTCCCACGGCCATCAGTGCACGAGGTGGGGGCCGAGTAGAATCTGGAGCACGCAGGGTCGGGGAACGCGCTACGCGGCGGACATGGAGTGGTTCCGCGATGTGGCTGAATGATATTGCGGAATTTCGCCGACGGAAGAGTCCAACCTTCCAACGGTGTGATTAATCCTCCTATGCCACGATAGCGGCGCTGAACCGGCGTGTTGTACGGACCAGTCGGGAAAACAGCCGCGCTCGCGTTCGGGACATTCCCCCGTATTCCTGTCCGGACCGTTGCATGCTCGCGCGTCTGCGCCTCCTTTGAGCACTGCACAGGTATTATGAGATCCTGCACGGGTGTCAGAAGGTCCCGCATGGATGCCAAAGGGTCTGGCCTGGAGTTCATGGGGTCTTGTATCGATGCCGCAGGATCTTGTACCCCACAGACATCTCCCATGTTGTCAGTAGTGCGAGAGGAAGATGCCTGTCCGGCGGAGAAGCCTCCACCAAAAGGGTCCGCGGGTGATCCGTCACAAGTGAGATATCTTATCGTCGAAGCCGTCGCATCAACAGAGCCTCCAGTTTGTGCTGAGCTGGACATACTGAGGACTCCAAGGTCGGACATCCCGGAGTCCGAGCCATTGCTTCCGTCGCAGTTTCGGTCGAAACGCTGGTGAAAATTGAATTCATTCTGTACTGGGGTAAATAACGATATACCAATTCCCGCAGGCGAATCTCCGACGCTTGCAAAATCGTCAGTCAGGGCCGACCCGCTCGAGCTGGGGCTATCAGAAGAACTAGACGGTCCCGAATCGGCCGGTCGCTCTTGGAAACCGCAAGATGGGAGGTCGGGGTCCAAGAACATGCCATCAGAGTCTTCGAACAGACTATCGCCGGGTGCGCCCATCGCATGCATCGGCGAGCTTCGCGGTGTCCAGGGGCGCATTTGATGATCCGTCTCGCCAAAACTTGCGACTGGGCTAGAAGTCGGACTTTTGCCGCCCTGATATCCTACGGCTCCCTCGACAGAGATCTCGGAAGCGGCGGACGTGGGAGACCGGTCTTGTCTCTGACCCTGCCATTTTCGAAGGAGCCCGTGTTCGTCCGTCTCCAAGTAGTAGAAAGCCGTCGAATCCGGCCGCCACGTATCCAAACGATCGCCCTTGACCCGAACAGAGCCGTCTCTGCATGTGCTCCACTCAGATACTTCGTCCTGCCGCCAGTTTGCTGAATCAGAGCTGAGCTGCTCGCCATAGACGTCTTGAGGACTTAGTTTGAGTTCTGCCATGAAGTGCCACTCTATCTTTTTGAAAACCGCTTTTTTCCCAACAAAGTCTCGCCTCGTGGCGTTTTCGTTCGTGATGGCTTCCCGATGCCTCAGCAGCAGGATGCAATTGGCCAAAGGCACGAAATCCTTGAAGACAGGCCACGCTTTCACACAATTGTAAATGTCTCGTACCATCTTCTGACCGCTCTTGTCCCACTCATAGTGTTTCACGACGGGTTTGGACCAGTTCAAGTAGATGAAGCCTAGCTGCGCCACCTTGCGGCGCTCTTCGATCCCTCCTGCTTTCGATTTGGCCAAGTTCCTACTCTCGGACTCTGCCTTCTCGCGGAAGTCTCGAAACGGCACTGAGACGGACGCTTCCGGATGTCTTTGCTCCAACCAGTCATGAACACTGACGATGATGGCAGCATGAATATTGGATCGTTCCAGTAGTCCACGACAGATCTCTCCCACCTCGGATATTTGGAAGTCTGATTGGCCTGCATCGTGCAGCTGCTGCAAAATGTCACTTAGTTCCTCATCGATTCGGAGAACGCTGGAGTCCATGTCGCACGTGTGCAGGTTCGCTGTACGGTTGCACGGCTGCAGCAATCAAACGGAGACCGTGGTCCCTGGAATAGTGTGGAATTCAATCTACATCCGTTCGACAATCGCATAGATCAACATAAGTACCTTCGTGCTGTGCCTCTTGCACCCCGCCAAGATCGTTACACCCTATCCAGACGTTGAGGCAAGCTGGTCTTGGCACCATAAAGCACCGCGGGGTAAAGCCGGCGGGCACAGACCTCGACCGAGCAACGGGACTGCCGAGCGTGTTCTTGCGAGCGTGTAGGCGAGTGGTCAGCACTCGGGTTAACGTACCATTGAAGTTTGCTTACGTGGAAACTATGCTGGGGCACTTTGAGCGAGTTCTCCCAATTCCTTGCTGCTCTCTTCCCCCCCCCGGGCCTCACGGTCCGCCTCAAACCACCGCCGTCGGGCTTTCAAAACTGAGGGTCGAAAAACATGACAGGCAGGCGCATCCCCAAGCTGTCCTGTCTATGCTCCGCAGAGGTGTTCAATCTCAAGCACCTGCTCGATCTCAACACTGTCTTACACCGCCGTCGACCCTCAGCATGCATTGGAACGGGCAGCCAGGCATTGTACCTATCTTTTCCTTCATCCTACTCGGGGTCTTCTCCCTCTTTATCTTAGTGCAGCAGCTATCGGCCCTTGTGAGGTCGCTTGCGCATACCGTCCTCCGCCTTGTGCGCATCCACCTTCTTTAATCCCCGGCTCCGACGGGGTCAGCACCTGCTCAATCCAACCCGCTGCGAGGCGGTCGCGCACGCAGCCCACTGGGTCCTAACGGGCTGCTTTAATGCCTATGCTATCCACAACTTGCCGGCGGCCGGAGTCAGAGCTGGGGAATTAGCCGTAGTGCACCTAGTGCCGCTGTTAGCAGTCCGCCAGCTCAGTTTTCTCGCAAGCCTGCTTAGAGTATCTACGCCATGCATCCACAAAGTTCATAAAGCACTTGGCCTGATGGCGGCTATGCAATGTGCAGTACACGCTGCAATCCTGTCGCGGACTATCAGCATCACATCATCGGCAGGACGCTATGGCATCACGGTTCGTGAATAGCGTTGCTCCTCTCCTGGGTGACACCTACTGATCCGGAACTAGAGTATATCCGCAATCGCAGCGCTCGCCCTCCTTCCCTGGATTAGACGCTCCGCATACGAACTCTTCATTGATACTCACGGTGTTCTAGCTGTGGTATCCGCATTCACCCTCTGGGGTCATCTCAAGCCGGCAACTTTCAGTCATCTGCTACTGCGCATCGCTGCATGCATCTTCTTGACCTTGAGCGGAGTTGCGCATGCTGGACAGTTATACAAAAACGTGAGTGTATCTTTCTCGCCTCGAACGTGTTCGCTTCACTTCCGGCCCACCCGGATCCAGAAGGTGCAAGAATGCGGAGCTTCATTGTTGGTGGAAGTCAGCCTTGCAAAGTCATGGTCCATCCGTCCAGGGCAATACGTGTACCTGACCGTCTGCACTTCCAGATGGATCTCTTTCATGCAAAGGCATCCCTTCGCCATTGCTTGGTGGGACATGGCTGGCCTTCAGACCCCTGATCGGGAAGAGAGGGGGATGCGCCTCTATCTCATGATAAATCCGCAGCGCGGCTGGACCCGACGCATCATGTCAAAGCCTTCGCGGCTGGAAAGAAGCCTTGCTTGGGTTGACGGCCCCTTTGGGGCAGTAGATGGCCTCGAGGGCTACGAAACGATTCTCCTGTTTGCCTCGGGACCGGGGATGTTCGCGGTTCTCCCGGTGATCAAGTACTTTACACAGCGCGCAAAGTGCAGCAGGGCCAGGACTTGCCGGATGAAATTGGTGTGGGAAACGCACGACTTACACGATTTCAACAAGAAACTGAAAGATTGGATGCAGAGCATCTTGGATGACGAGAGTATTGACATATCGGTAAGCGAAAAATCACCCAGAGAACCACCACTTGAAACTCACACGTGACAGCTGTTCAATGCTACTATTCACACTCTAGCCTCTGTACAGGCTTCCGCCCGGGCCGAAGAGCTCCTCAATGTCGAGGTCGCCAGTCAATCAAACACTGGCGGCCTCAGGGAGCGCAGCTCTCGTGTTCTCATGGTCTATGGGCGCGCGCCCGACGTGCGCGTGTACTTACAAGATGAACAGGCGGACCCACACCGCTCTCTAGCTGTTGTTGGTTCGTTACTACCCGAGTTGCATGAGGCTAGAGCGCCGCTGACTTTTCACAGTCTCGGCCTCCGAACAGCTGCGCGAGTCCGTCCGGGAGGAGGTCGTCGAGGCTGGCAGAGGAGACGTTCGCTTGGTGCAATTAGAATTTCAGCCGAATGTAGTCCTGCGTTGGCCCAGCGGTGTTGCCGCGTAGCCAGTAGTAGACAAATACCCGACGCAGCCGAGCTCGCTCTGCGCTCTGGCAGCCTCTGGCAGCCAAAGATGCATGGAACATCGCTGCGGAGCCCGAAAATGACACATGTCAGTAAACAGCTGTGTGCCGGCGCGTTACATGTGGTAAAACAGAAGGCTCAAAACGTCCACCAGCTTTCAAGCAGTGATCGACGAGCTTTGTACTTCCAAGTGTGTCAAAGACCCGTTTTCGGAGCATGGTCAGAGCAAAACAGTTGCCACATCGAACACCGTGTGCAGACCAATTTGAGTCGTTGCATAATCACAGGTAGAGCCTGCAGAACTCTCCGTGGTGATACGCCCTTTGGTTCTTCAGCAACGGGCTGTATCCCAGTTGTTGACGGTGACGTTCCCATCTCAAATCCATCACGATGCAGGGAGAGAGCGGCCACCTGAGATTTACAATATCGACTACCGAGTCTCTGCTCACGTTCGCGCAGCCGCCTCTTAAAGACGAGTTCATTATCTGATCCACGCTTGAGAAGGTGAGGACCACAATGCTGCTTGACGAGGCGAGTGTGTTTCGAGACTTTGCCGGCCTCTCTGTACCTGCGCTCAAAAAATAGTCCGATCGCGCTGGATGCTCTGCGGGCGCCGGTCATCTGGACATTCCAGCCAACCCTCTTTGCTATCTGGGGAGCCGTGCCCCCCTTTCGTAAGACACCTAGAGCATCCCTCTGCGACCAAGAGCGTATAAGAGCCTGCTCCGCCGATGATTGCATCAATTGTACGCACAAACAAGATCAACCTTCAACAATATCTCCTTCACCAGGCATGGCCTTGGAAGGAGGCATCCGACCGGTGGAACAGGAAGGCAGTTCAGAGACAGCTATCATGGCTGCGATGCCACGCTCGGATGCAGGTTTTGTAGAACCCTCTCTAACCAAAGCGTGTACACTGGAAGCGGAAGCAGAGGAGATCAAAACAGGGGGATTGAGCTTAATGAGGTCAAGGCGTCAGTGCAATTCCACCATGTTTAAGTCGCCACGCTGAAAAAACAGGTGCCACAATCGGTAGCAGATTCTTCAACGGCCAAAGGCCACCCACTCCTTACCCTGCCGATATGGCAGGACTGGGACAACGTGGGTCTGTGGGCGGCATAAGCCCACTCAGTGCCGATTCGACCTCTAGCTCGCACTGCAGTAGCCCGGCACAAGACCCGTTCTATGAGCTGTCCGTACTGTTAATGGACCTCGCGCAAGTTACTTCGCAAATCGAAGCAACTGTGTCAGACAGGTGGGGACAGGATACGCAATCGCTACTAGAGCATGTGATGAATGTTAAGGCGGTGCAAGCTAGTATCGCTGCAGCGCTGGATCAAGTGCATGCGAGAAAAGTCGAGTATGAACTGCGAATATACGAGGAGTGCAAAGGGAAAGCTCGCGAGGAACTCATCGCGGAGGTCAATGCTTTTTTGCTAGTAACGTGAATTTTGCCGCCGGGATTCTTTTAGGGTTAGGGGTTCTATGTCAATTACTATCCATCCAACATTGACTGTCGCACGCCAAGGTGTACTCAGCCCTGCTAAATTTACACTAAACGCGTACTTTGCTGTGTGTTATTACTAATTCATACTCTTATATCTATTTTGAAGCTAAAGTTAATATAGTAATTAGTAAAGCTTAATATTATAGAATTGTTAGTATTATTAGTTACTGCTACTACTACTTTTGCCCCCTATAACCCCTCGGATTACTCTAGTGAATTAGTAGTTATTATAGGTTGCCTTTGTATATATAGACTAGACCCCTTGTACTATTACTACTAATTTAGGTAATATAGCTATATAGTAGGGTAGTATAGAAAGTAATACAGCTGTATAGCGGGTAGTATAGAAAGCCTACCTTAGGTAGACTACTAAGCCTTAGGCTTAGTATAGTGCCTATACAGGCGTACTACCTATACAGTACTAATACAGGGAGAATATCTAAAAGAAGATATCTCGTAGTGTATAGGACAGCTTCCTACTAAACGATAGGTTTAATTATAGGCTAATTACTACTTTTTTTAAGTACTGCGTAGGCGGTACGCCTGTATAGGTACTATACTAAGCCTAAGGTATAGTAGGCTACCTAAGGTAGGCTTTCTATACTACTCTGCTATACAGCTATATTAATTGCCTCCTCCCTAGTAAACGGTATCTACGACGTTGATAATATATTAGTAGGGAGTATACGCAGCGCTAGCTATACCCCCTCGTCTAATCTGCGTATCGTCTTAAGTCGTAGTTGTCGAGTTATCGCTGTCGTAGGGTAGGACTCTACTAAGAGAGGTTGTACCTTCCTTAAGTTTTAGGCAGTAGCGCCTATAGGTGTTTTACCTACGTTAATCCGGCGCTCCGCGGTCGTAGTAGGTGTTTGCTCTACTTGTTTGTTTCTAACTTCCTTTCTTTTATATTAATACTATCTTTTAGGTTAGTAGTTACTCGATTGCTTTACGCCTTTAGTATCCTATCGACTATACTACTACTACGCTATCGAGCTACTAGCGCTACGCTTGCCTAGTATAGCTAATACCTGCTGCCTAGGTTGTATAAGCTACACTCGTTATACACTATACTATACCGACGCTATAGGTACGTATCCTACGCGACCTACCTAGGAGGTATACTAACTATTTCCTAGAGCTAGAATACGATAGTACCTTTAGCGCCTTTGCTAAGAAGTACTATAGGTATAAGGTATATTTGTTGTTACGCGCTAGCGCTACGCCTATAGCTCCCCTCTCCCTCGCTCTAGGGTTCCTTACTAACTACTATAGAGCCTTCTGTTACGGACATCCGTGTACGAACGTACTAAGCTAAGCGATTAGACGACCGCGCTCTAAGAGCTTCGGCGCGGTATATAGAGTAATCGAAGGACGGAACAGCGACATAACTACTAATTACTACAATAATAAGAGTGATTAGTATAATCAATATTACTAAGCGTACTGATTACTACTAAACAGGCCTTAATAGCTATAAATCTCCTATATATATAAACAGTAGATTCTTCCTATATAGAGGTGTGTTCAGCTTATATTACAAACTAACTAAAAGCTTACAGCAACTCAGACCTTATTGTACTTATTTGGAGTTTACCTAGACTTAAGGTACGTTATACCTTACCCTTATTACTAACGATAGTAACGACGCTATCGATCAATTGTTATCGGCTAACTAAGACTAATACGACCCTGTAACTAAGCTACGCTTGCCCTATTAGGTAGGACGAGTATAAGGTTATATAATAGTAAACTTCAAATAAGTACAACAAGGTCTAGGTCGCTGTAAGCTTTTAGTCAGTTTGTAATATAAGTTGAATATACCTCTATATAAGAAAGGTCTCTATATATATATATAGGAGACTCGTTGTTCCTAGACGACCGAATAGTTATTCGACTATATCGTTAGTTAAACGGTTAGGTTAACTACTAGCTATTATCCTTAGTTAATTAGTTAGTTCGACTATCTTCTATAGAAGTGTTACAGGAATATCTAGAGAAGATATCTCGCAGTATACAGGACAGCAATTTACTAAACCTACGGTTTAATATAGAGCTACTTACTACTTCGTTAAGCTTCGCCTACGTAGCGAAGGTAAGTTTACTACGCTAAGCTAAGGTTACGTACCTAAGGTACTAACCTCTAGGGTAGCCTAAGGCAACTTGTACTAGTAGGCTGTCCTACTATATTAACTACCTCCCCCTAGTAAAGCTCGTCCCTAAGCTTATCGTATCGCGCAAAATATATACGCTACGTATATACTTATCGTACTTTACTCGTACGTTTAATTCGCGTACTGTTTACTGTTATAGTTATAGAGATATCGTTCTTAGGGCTTAGCTACGAGTATAAAGCCGGTCGTACCTTCTATAGCTATATACCTTCCTTCTTTGTATAGCTACGTAAGTAGCCTACTTACGTCGCGCTACTAACCTACTAGCGTATTAAACAAGGCCTGCGACCCTTTGTTTAATTCTTTACTTCCTCTAATATATTATCTATATCTACCGATATCTCCTAAGTACCTCTTATCCGTACTACTATAATAATACTACTATATCGTACGTATAGCGTATACGCGAAGCAACTATAGAGACGCCTACTAAGAGGGTAAAGTATACTAAGCCGAAGGCTTTAGTATATAATAGGTATATCCTATACCTTAATACTAACCTTAGGCGTACGCTTCTTATACTTCCTATATACGCGTCGTAATACGCACTCGTCTACTCTACGTACTAACTGCGTCCTAGAACTCTACTATAACGGCGCCTTCGGCCCCCTAGCTAAGAAGTATAGCTGTTGCGCCTACCTACGCTATAAGTACGTTAAGATAGAGCCTATACTCTATCTAGCCTTTAACGACGTACTTACTATACGCGCTACGCTTACGCGCGCTGTACGCGAAGGCGAGGAGGAGGGAGGGCTATATAGCTACTACTATAGCTAGCGACGTCCTTACTAAGTAGTTACGCACCCTTAACTATAACTATAATAAGCTTATAGGTAACGTACGTACGCCGATCTAGTAGTACGTAGGCGCCGCGCTAGCGGCTAGTAATATAGGCTCCCTATATAAGATATAGAGCTTACGTCGTAGGGTTCTTACGCTAGTAGAGGTAGGTAAGCTAGTAAATTTTACTACTTCTCGTACTTAATTAGCTAGCTAACTGTATACGTAGTAGTTAAGCTATAATAGCGTCGATACTAGTAGTATCGATACTATTCTAGGCATCGACGCTCTAGCGTTGCTACTATCGACAGAGGGGGAGGAAGAGGAGGAGGGGGAGGGGGGTAAGGAGGGGGAGGAGGGTAAGGAGAAGGAGGAGGAGGAGGAGGAGTAGGCGGCGCTTCGGCGCTTTATTCTTGTTTGTTGTAGCCTTAAGGCGCTACGTATACGCTCTGCGTACGAATAAGCCTTACTCTATATATATACCTTACCTTACCTTCTTACCCTTCCTCTATTTGCCTTCCGTACTCGCTACTTACGATTCGTACGTTCCTTATAGTCCCGAATCGCTTACTACGTATTCTAATAGTACTCCTCTAGCTCCTAGCTAGTATATTCCTTAGGCTAGCCCTTCTACTATACTAAATACTACTGCTTCCTATACTAGGTCCTCGAGTCTTCAATCGATTTAATCTCCTATTCGTCGTCTTCTATAGCTAGCGGCCTAGGCTCTATAGGCTCCTCGCCTACGCGCTACTTCTATAGTTCTAATAACGATATATAGAAGACGTTGTAAATCCTGTATAAAGTTAGTAACGATAAGTAGTACGCTTATAGCCCGATCGCGTCGCGTATATAGAACAGCCCTGTAAATCGTATATTTAACTTCTTCGTACCTTTTAAACGTAGGTTCTTAGTCGATAAAAGTACTATATTGCTAACCTTGTACGTTCTCGGCTTCTACTTATAGTTCTATATAGCTCTCTACGCTTCCTAGGTAACCTACTAGCGCTCTACTAGTATAGCGCTTATACTATATATACTCCTCGTACGCTCTACAGTAGCCGGTACCCTCCCTTTCGGAAGCTCGTCTCGAGCTAGACTATTACGGATCTCTCTCTAGGTTCTATCTGTATAGTATCTCGAATAGGCTTATACGCAGTGTATTGTAGACGCTATTGTTAGTTACGAACTCTACAAACGCTAACCTACTCGCCTACTCTTCTTACGCCTCGCTATAGTAGTACTGAAGGTACTACTCTAGGGTTTAGTTTATCCTTTCGGTCTAACCGTCGGTTTATAGATAAAACGTAGTACTAAGCTTATACTTTATATACGCTTCGAATACGAAGTCGCTCTAGTACTAGCTCGTAAATACTAAACCCCGGTTACTTATAATACCCTTTAGAATACTGTATCGTCGGACGACTGCGTCTAGTAGGATACTTATAAGCTCTACGCTATCGTACTACTTACTCGTCGCGTTATACGATACTATCTTAGTATATCGATCTATAATTATAAGGATCGAATCTACTGCCTTACTATTTAGCTTAGCTAGAGGTAGATCTATAATAAAATCTATCGTAATCTCCTCCTAAGCTTAGTATAGTATAGGAAGTGCCTACGCTTCGCTATATAGGCAATATCTCCTCGGCTTTATAACCTTATATATTACGTAGGTTTCGTAGTACTCGGCGACGTCTTTAGAGAGGCTTAGCTACTAGTACTTTCGCCGTAGTAGCGCTTCTATCTTATCCTAGCTAAAGTAGCCTACGAGCTCGTTATCGTAGTAGATACGTATAAGCTCTATATACGTTACGCTATCGTTTAGTACGTATAGCTAGTCCTTAAAATACTATAGCCTACTATCTTATACCTATATAGGATCGTTGCCTATACTACGCTTCTAAAGCGCTAGTAAGGCGTCGTTATACTTTTGTAATATCTAGATTAGACTAGTAAGGTCTTACGTCGGATTCTTACTATATAGGGTTTCGTCCCTTATAGATTATCTTATAATTACCCGGACTAATACCTCGCCCCTAATAGAATACTCTTCGACCGCGCCTCGCTAGCGAGGCGTATACTCCTCCTAGATCCGTATCCTACCTACTATTAGAGTAAGAGTCGGATAGTCTCCCTATACTATAATCTTCTATTATAATATAGGAAGTAGCTAGCTTAACGTAGGCGAAGCGCCTTCGTAGTTAGGGCGCTAAGATAGCGTATTAGTAGGATTCGTCTTCCTACTACGATACTTAATTACGAAGTTAAACGTAGCTAAGAAGGTAGCCTACCTCGCTTATCTACCGTTAAGCTATTTAATACCTATAAAACCTCGAAGGTTATTATAGTCGGTAAGTACCTAGACTATATATATAGAGCCTTCGAGGTAGTAGTAGTACTACTTAAAGCCTTCTATAATCGCTAGTAGCTTGCTGTCGTAGGTCTTGTAATTCTATTCTACTAGAATTAGCTTCCTTAACTAAAACGCGATTGGGTACTACTATGTAGGCTCTTCGCCTTCGCTAAGTAGCTACGATAGTATCGCTAAGATAGCGAAGTTCGAAGTATCCGTCTCTATCCGAAGCCTCGCCTCTAGAGAGAAGTACTGTAGGATTAGCGCCTCTACGAAGGCTACCTTTAGTATATAGAACGCCTACTCCTATAGTACGCTCTAGGGAATCGGCCTAGGCCTCTTACTATTTACTATACCCTTCGAGAGCGACGTTAAGGGCTTAATAATCTTCGAGTACCCTTTAATAAACCTCTAATAGAAGTTCGTAAAGCCGAGGAAGGTTTAGACCTCCTTAAGGTTCTTTAGGGTTAGCTACTCTTCGATTATAGCTACCCTACTCCTATCTATCGCTATGCCTACGCCGTTTATAACGTACCTAAGGTACTCTATTTCTTGTATAAAGAAGTAGTACTTCTTCTAGCTAGCGTATAATATAAACCTCTATAGCCTTTCGAGTACGAGGTATAGGTACCTTACGTACTCCTTGTATATCTAACTATAGATAAGGATATTATTAAGGTAGACTATATAGATATTATCGATAAGGCCGGCTAGGGCCCTATTAATATACGCCTAAAACGTCGCTAGGGCGTTAGTTAGGCCGAACGGTATAACCTTATACTCAAAGTAGCTATATTACGTACGAAACGTAGTCTTCTACTCGTCGCCCTACTTAATCGGAATACGATAGTAGGTATCCTTAAGATTAAGGGCTGAGAACTATACACTACTCCCGAGCCTATTAAGCGTCTCGCCTATAAGAGGTAGTACATAACAGTTTTTTACTATAATAGCGTTTAAGCTACGATAGTCTATATATATATATAGAGAGCTATCCTTCTTTAGTACGAATAGGATTAGCGTACCTACTTTGCTTACGCTATACTAGATCTATCTGTTCGCTAAGGCCTACTCGAGGTACTACTATAATATCTCTAGCTCCTACTACGAGAGGTTATATAGTAGCTAGAATAGTAGCTTCGCTCTAGGGAGAAGGTCGATCGTATACTCTACGCCTTTAGGTAGTACGCGATTACTAATATCCCTATTTAGGATTATATCTACGAAGTCGATAATCTCGCTAGGTAGTAGCCCTACTACGGTATTTACTTAGATTGTATATATATATAGTATACGCTTTAGATCCTACTAGAACTCGCGTATATTACGTACGTCGACTATAGACGTCTCGTTACGCTCTATAAACTACTATTAGTCGCTTCTCGCGTCGGCTACTACCCCGTATTAGTAGCGCTATAGCCGGCTAAGGATTACTTCTAGCTCCGGTCCTTATACTACGAAGAATACTATAGTTATACTATACTTAACCTATATTAAGTCTATAACTCGTATATAAGCTATAAACACGCTAAGATACTAGCTCCTAGTTCCTTTTTCGAAGGACCTAATCGAGGGTAGGAGTATCGATACCCTTAGTAGCCCTAAGCGGCTTATAAGTACGTAGGAGATAAGATTAATATCCGCTCTATTATCTAATATATACTCTATAGCCGTTATACGCTTACTAGGCGCCCTAACTACGTAGCGTATACGTTTCGCTAGGAAGATATAAGAGCTATACTATATAGACTCTTCGCGTATAGCCCTTATATCTAGTAGTTAATCCCCTATAGGCTCCTTCTCTAAGGAGCTACTCGAGGGGGTTCTAGACTTTAGCTTCCGACCTATACCTACCCTACGTACTATAGGCTTATCGCTGTCGTTACGCTTCGGATAGTCCCTACTAAAGTAGCTATAGCCGTTATACTTCTAGTACTTGTCCCTATTGT
Source organism: Acidiella bohemica (assembly GCA_019670975.1). Taxonomy (NCBI): domain Eukaryota; kingdom Fungi; phylum Ascomycota; class Dothideomycetes; order Mycosphaerellales; family Teratosphaeriaceae; genus Acidiella; species Acidiella bohemica. Next base: position 294,614 of record JAGUCJ010000024.1, read on the forward strand.
TAGCGCTCCTACCTAATATAGGCTTTGCCTACGACTCGCCTACGCCTCGCTAGCTACCTAACTTATAATACTTCTTCGAACTATATCGCCCTCGGTCCTTAGTAGCGGTACGCTTCTAGCTCTATAAGCGCTCTACTACGCCCTTACCTTTAGTAGCTTTAAGGTAGGTTATAAGGGAGACTAAGTCTTCCTATTACTTTAGTACCTTATAGTACAAGATAATAGCTCTATACAGCGTAGGCTTTAACTTTATAAGGAGATAGCGAGTACGCTACTTAGTAGTATATAGCTATATCTACTCCTCTAGGGTAGTAAGTTCTATAGTAAACGCCTACGTAGTCTAGCCCTCGCCTTACCTAGTAGTCTCGTACGCTATAGTAACGCTAAGGCTACGATTTATAGGGTCTTCGACTACGTCGAGTATAAAGTTCCTAAATTTAGCCTAGTTATAGTCTTCGAGGGCTCTAATATCGTACTTATAGTACTAGGTTTTACGTAGTTCGCCTATAAGAAATATAACCCTATATAGTACCTTCTCTCGATCCTACTAGTATCTATCTCTAGAGAGTGTAAATACTAGCTCGAGAGAGCGGATAAACTCTCGAGCCTCCTTAAGGGTTTTCCCCCTAAAGGGTTCCGGCTCCTTTAGCCTCGGCTTATTAGCTACCGGCCTTAGATATAATAGCTTAGCCTCCTTATCTACGTAGCGTCTCGCGTATATCGCGTAGGCGTAGCGCCTACGCTTCGTAGTCGAGTAAGTATATCTAGCTCGTCCTATAAATAAAGGATCTGTATATCCCTTTCTAGTATCTCCTCCCTAAGGCGCTATTAGCTCGCCTACTTGTTATAGACGAACGGCGTATATATAGAGGTTCGTTGTAGTATTCAACAAGTTCGATAAGGAGAGAGGTACAAAGGTAGTAGCCTCTACTAAGAAGTAGGTAGAGCGCTAAGCGCGTACTAGTTAAGTTAGTATTAGAACCCTAAGGGCTTCGCCCTCTACCCGGTAGCCTCTACTAAGAAGTAAGTAGAGCGCTAAGCGTATACTAGTTAAGCTAGTATTAGAACCCTAAGGGCTTCGCCCTTTATATTACCCCCCTCCTCCCCTCTCTACCCTCCGCTAGAGAAGCTACAGGTACCGCCTACGTACTATTCCCTTCCGATCCTAATTATATAATTTGCGCGCTACTATATACCTCCTTCCCTCGTAGGTACCTACTTAAAACGTATAGTAGTCTGTACGTTCGCTATATAAATCGTCTCTATACTGTTTGTTAAACTATATATAAAGTAATAGATCCTATTATTACCTAATCCGGTACTCCTATTGTTTGTTCGTTGCCTCCGACGCTTCTTCGCAGGATTTACTATTATTATTAATAACCCTTACTTTACAAAAGACGTTCGTATAAGCTTTAATACCTAACGTAACTATTATTGTACGGATTTATATTAGAAATATCGAAACTCTAGCTATCCCCCTTAGGATTTCGATTCTCTTTCCTAACTAAAACTAATATCGTAAGCCGATACTCTTAGTACTAAGTATAGTATTAGGCCTTCGGCTATAGATGTTTTAGGACTTCGGTACTTACCCCTCGGACTCTAATAATTACTAACCGGAGTTAGATATCTAACCTAATTATCTACTATATTAGCTACGCTAATAAAGGCGTTAACTACGAAGATTAAGCTGTAATTATCAGCCTCTATCGGTTTTCTATCAGGCTTCGCTAATTCTTTCTAGTCCTACCGGTCCTAAGCCTACGCTACTTACGCTGTAGTTCGAAAGAACTACGAGAACCTATATATCTCCCTCGGACTCCGGTACTTTTTAGTCGCTAACTACTTAAGCCTAACGGTTACCTATATAGTATATACTACTTAGACTCGGTCGGATAATATTATAGCGTAAGCGTTAGTCTCTAATAGTTTTTCGTAGGCTAATGCTAGTTTAGCGAAGATCTCTATAGTAACCTAGTAAAGGTCTTAAAGGCCTAGAAGGCCTTAAAGCCGATTATAGCCGTAGGGCTACTATTAAAGTATATCTCCTAGCTACTAATAATTTTCTATCGCTAACCGCCGACTTAGTACTATAGCGGCTGAGGTAAACGGTCGCGTAATTAATATCGTAGTGTAGTAAGGGCTATAGTAAGTATTCCTTTAGGCTCCGATTATTTTTCGTCGCTAAACGATACTTAGGGCTACTATACTGCCTAGGTTAGTCCTTAGGGGCCGTCATAAGAATCCGTAAGTAGGGTACGATAGTTTAATAGTAGGGGGCTATATTCTCGTAGCGGCGGCCGTTAAACGCTAAATAAATTACTTTAACTTATAGTTTTTTTTTTTTTTTATCTTAATATCCCTCCTTCCCTAAACTCTAGTACCCTATATAAAAACCGTCGCTCTCCTACTCCTTAGAACGCCTTCTCTTCTTTGCCCTTTCCTATTTCTCTCTTAGGCTATCGTTTAACTCTATACTTCTATACTTCTCCTTAAATATATCTAACGTAGTAGTATCCGCTATATTATCTAAGGGCTCCTACGTCGGCGTATAGTAACTAGTCTACTTTACTAAGGCTTCCCGGCCTTTTCCCCTCTTATAGTTCCTCGCGTATAGGATCTCCTCTACCTACTACTCCTTATACGTCTCGAATAGTATAGGTTCTAGCTAGCTATCGTCGGTCTCCTACCCTAGTAAAGGGTCCTCTAATATAGGTCTTAGTAAGTTAGTATAAAATACTAGGTGAATACTACTAGGGATACCTAATAAACGTATAGAGACCGGTAATAATATTTCTACTACTATAAATTTCGTATACCTCGTATCGAGGCTCTTTTTTAGTCTATTTATATAATAGTTCCGGAGATCTAGCTAAACCTTGTCGCTAACCTTATAAACCGGCGCCAGTATATAGTTTTTATTAGCGCTCTCCTCCTACTTCTACGTAGAGACTACTATCGAGGCTTAGTAGAGAGCTAAGATCTACTAGATCTTCGCTATAAATACTTCTACTCTTTTTTCGGCAGGGAGTATAGCTGCGCCTATAGGGGGCGCCTCTACTACTATAGGTAACGGCGCTTCGTATCTATACGTCGCGAAGAACGGGCTTATCCTAATACCCGTATATAGCCGACTATTAAGCGCTAGCTCGGCTATAGAGAGCTAGCGCTTCTAGTCGGACTACTCTTAATTTACGAAGTTTCGTAGGTATACCTAGACTTCTTAGTTAACCCTCTCTAGGCCCCTGTCTGTTTGCAGGTAATAGGCAGAGCTTAACCGTTAGTATACGCCTAGTAGCTTGTATAGCGCTTTCTAAAAGGTACTAGTCTAGTTCGTACCCCTATCGCTCGTAATCGCTAATAGGAGGCTATAGTAGCGTACCTAGTAGTCTATAAACTTTTCAGCGTATACCTCTACTTTTATAGTAGGTATTACCTCGAGTACTACCTATTTATATAGTCGGTCTTTAATAACCTATAGATATCCGTTACCCTCGGATTCCGGTATATCTATTATAAAGTCTATAGAGATCTCCTAGAAGAAGTAGTTAGGGACCGATAAGGGCTTTAGGAGTCTGTACTTATATTCCTACTATACCTTATTTCGCCTATAGTAGTCGTAGTTACGTAGGAACTAGTAGATATACTACGATTATAACGGCTAGTAGAAGTCTCTCCCTAGAATCGAAGAGGTAGCGTCCTACCCTAGATAGCTGTAGACCGACGAATCGTATATAGACTAAATTAACTTAGTATAGAGTATATCGCTCTTACGCTCTTTAGGTCCTATACCTTAGTAACCAGCCTCTAACGTAAAGAGGGTACCTAGTACCTAGAGTTTCCTATAATACTGTAACCTACTACTAGGATCTAGCGTATAATCCCTAGCTTATATCTTTAGCTTAATCTCGCTAGAGATTATACACGCCCTACTCTTTATATCGTAGAGTACGGTCTAGTATAGCGAATCGCTCTCAGCCGTCCTCTCCTATAGCTCGTTTAGTTTAGGCTCCTAGAAGGGCCCTCCGTTCTCTAACGTATTTAGTATAGGTACCCCTCCGAATACTATAACGAGGATCTAGACTAAGCTTGCTACGACGACCGACTTATTTTTAACGGTATTTAGCTAGTTAGGGGCTCTCTCTAGGTCTAGGAACCTTCGGAATCGCGAGAGCCTATCGTCCTCGCCTAGGGTATCCTATTCCTGCCTCGAGAGGGTATCTAGGATATTAGCTTCGGTTCCTAGTCGATATACTAAGGAGGGTTAATACTTCGCTAAGGTCTTATACTAGTAGATCTATCTCTCCGATAGCTGTCTCTTCGTTATAAAGTACTCTAAGTTCTTATAGTCTATCTAAATTATAAAGGGGCTATATACTTTTAGTTTAGGGGCCTAGAACTTAATATAGGCTACTACTACTAGTAACTCCTTATCGTAGATATCGTAGTTAATCTCTACTTTACTAAGCTTCTACGAATAGTACTCTATAGGCCTCCTTACGCCGTTCCTTTCTTATACTAGGGCGCCGCTAAGCGCGAAACCGCTATAATCTATCTCGAGGAACGTCGGAAGTATCGGGTCCTAGTAAGAAAGTACTAGGGCTTAGTAGAACCTCTTACAAAGCTCTTAGAAGGTAGCCCCCTACGCTTCTCCCTAGGAGAACGGCGTACCCTTACCGGTTAATACCGTTAGAGGGGTAGCTACCTTAGAGTAGTTCGCGATAAATATATAGTAGTAGTTCGCGAACCTAAGAAACCTCCTTACTTCCTTCTACGTTTTAGGGGCCTTCTAATCTAGTATAGCCTTTACCTTCTCTAGATTAGTTCCTACTCCTTTTCCGTTAGCGTATACGATAAAACCGAGGTACTTAGTAGTCTTCTATATAAATTTGCTCTTATCGGGGTCTAGGTATAGGCCTCTGTCCTAAAGCTTCTAGAGTACTACTCGTACTTTCTAGAAGTAGTCCTCTTTCGAACTACTCGAATAAATAACTACGTCGTCTATATATATAGACGTATAGTCGTTAAGAACTTCTCGTAATAAAGTATTAATATACCGCTAAAAAGTTATAGGGGCCCTAGATAAACCAAACAGGTATACGAGCTATTTAAAGGAGCTAAACTAGGTTTAGAACGCTGTCTTATACTCGTACCCTTAGGCTATACAGATTTAGTAGAAGGTAGAAACTACGTCTACCTTAGTTAACTACTAGGCTCCTAATAGATTTCGTAAGGTCTCTAGGATTAACGGTAAGGGGTACTAGTCTTACTTCGTAATAGCATTTAATATATAGTAATCGTAGTAGAACTATAGACCCCTACTAGGCTTCTATATAAAAAGTATAGGGGCCGCTGCTTCCGAGCTCGTAGGCCGAATATAACCCTTAGTAAGGAGCTTGTCGAGAGACTTCCTTAGGACGAGGAGTTCCTCCTTCGATATACTATATAGTAGGCCCTAGGGTAGTTCCGGCTAGGATCTGTCTAGTTTCTTATAGAGTTCGATACAATAGTTAATACTAGGGCGGTATAGAGCGAGCTTCTCTACTTCCCGACGATAAAATAGTAGTACGAAGTCGTAGACTTCTAGAGGTAGCTATATTTATAGCGCCTCTATAGTCGGGTATTCCCTAGTCCTAAGGGCCTTCTAGATATCCTCTAAGATAGTAGCGGCGAGCGTCGTAAAGTTAGTAGTTAACGTAGTAAAGTTACTACAGTCCCTATATACCTTATAGTTCCGCCCCTCCTTTACCTAATACGCTACTCTCCTATAGTAGAACCGACGCTTTTTAGGCGCGGTCCTAACCTTGTTATACGCTTCCTATAGATTCCCTAGGACTAGTAGGAAGGCTAGGCTAGGTACGACGTATACATATACTAACTACTAAAACCCGGCGATTTCTATATAGAAGGCGACTACTCCTTCGATCTCTATACTATATATAGTAGCGGAGGCTCCTTTTACTACCCGTAATTCTCGGCTAATATATAGGAGTCCGAGACCTTCTACTAGGCTTCCGTTTACTATAGCGTAGTATTAGTATCCTTCGTCGATAAGGGCTAAGGTTCCGACGTTATTTTAAAGGACTACGTCGGTATATATAAGGTTTCTATTTATATCCTTTTTTACCTACCCCTACTTCTTTACTAATACTCCTTCTACTCCCTACTCCTAGCTTCGAGGGGGAGCTACTCTTTTCCTATATTCGACGTAGAGTCCGACTTATCTCTAGTAGGTTCTAGTATAGGTTTAGTATATATTATATTAATATTAGTAGGCTATACTACTAGTACGTAGGGGTATTCGTAGATACAGTATCTAGAGGCTCTATAGCGGAAGTAGAGCTTCTTTTCGTAGTATCTCTCTCTTTCTACACTATCTATATACTTAGTATACTACTTACTACTTAGCTCTAGCTAGTCTCTATAGCCCTTCTAACGCTCCCTAGCGGTCTAGGTAGGCGTTATAATAGTATCGCTGTCTATATCGATCTATATGTTAGTTACCCTATAGGAACGTATAGTAACTATAGTAGAGCTACTAGAGCCCTCCTCTTTCTCCCTTAGCTACTATTTATACGCTACTTTAAACTAGTCGGTAGTCTCTACGTTCGTTATAATCCGCTCTACTTCCTCCGAAAAGATATAGTAGTCTAACGTCTTCTATACGGACGCTATATAGATCTTTATAGGGTTCGAGAAGGTATTCTTTAGGTAGCTAATCTTAGTCGGGCTAGACTAGCTCTCTCTACTAGCGCTTAGTAGGAGTCTATCGAATTCTAACTAATAGTTATACTAGGGTTACCTATAGGCGTAGTAGAGGTAGGTAAGCTATTTTAGGGCCTTAGACTACTCGTTACTATCTATAAAAACGTCCTCGAGCTACGCGAAGAAAGCTTTAGGGTCCTTACCTTACTACACGCTCCTCTATTCCTAGAAATAGTATATCCGGGTATACTCCCTAGCCGGGAGGGTATTATAGACAGTATTCTAGTAATATTCGTTAGGGAGCGTAGGTTTTAGGGCAGACCGTACTTAGTAGGAACTCTTTAGCTATAGAAGGTAGTCCCTAAACGTCTCTACTTTACTATCCTAGGGGGATAGCTTCTACTCATAGGGTCCTATCGCTTCTTTAGTAGAGCTCGCTGCTATTACGTCGGAGAGCGCTCCGATTAGCGTCTTTAGTAGAGCGTTAGTAGATAAGTCTTCCGACGAGTTCGTATTAGGCGTCGCCTTAAACGTAGTAGGGCCTAAGTTATCTATAGTAGTACGTATATAGGCTAGTTCTTCGGCTATTAGCTACTACCGCGTATATATCTCTTCGATAATACGCCTTATTTCCTCGATAGACGTCCCCCGAGCGAGGCCCTCGTTCCCCGATAGGTTTACCTCGGTCTCTAGTATAAAGTCGGAGGGTAGGGGCGTATTTTCTATAAAGATCGAACTTAATATTACAGACGAACAGTATATATATAGAGGTTCGTTATAGTATTTAACAAGTTCGATAAGGAGAGAGGTATAAAGGTAGTAGCCTCTACTAAGAAGTAGGCGGAGTACTAAGTATATACTAGTTAAGTTAGTATTAGAACCCTAAGGGCTTCGCCCTCTACCTAGTAGCCTCTACTAAGAAGTAAGCGGAGCGCTAAGCGCGTACTAGTCAAGCTAGTATTAGAACCCTAAGGGCTTCGCCCTTTACACTACTCCTCGAGTACGCCTACCTCGCTAGTAGTAGGAGTAGCTTACTATTCTCCTCCTACGACTAATTCTTCGTCGATAGGGAGGGAGTCCTCTTCCCTAATTAGGACGTACTACGTCGTCGCTCTTGCTAGCGTCGCGCCTATGCTAAGCGTCCGCGACGTACGCTCCTCGCTCGAGGCTATCGCGTCCTATAGGTTGCGAAAAAGGATAGGAGTAAGTAGAACTATTATAGGAATATCTAAAGAAGATATCTTGTAGTGTATAGGATAGTAATTTACTAAACCTATAGTTTAATATAGAGCTACTTACTACTTCGTTAAGCTTCGCCTACGTAGCGAAGGTAAGTTCGCTACGCTAAGCTAAGGTTACGTACCTAAGGTACTAACCTCTAGGGTAGCCTAAGGCGACTTATACTAGTAGGCTATCCTACTATATTAAGAAGCTTAGTTAGTTATATAATCTACTAACTCTATAGTGTAACTTCGATTGGTCCTGAATGCTTCTTTCCTTTCCTTCTGTATGTACGCAGCGTATATTTGTAACAATATACTCCTTAAGGTTATCCCCTAGAGTATCGGAACTACTATTAGCGTCTTTAGCGCCCTACTAATAGGTATTGAGTCCTATCTCTTCTCCCTCGTTAGGCGGATATACCTCTTCTATACGTACCTCTTTTACCTCGCTAGCGCTTAGGGTACGCAAAGCTAGTTTACTACTTATCGGAGGTATTACGTCCTATAGGTTATAAAAAATAAGGGGAGCAATTAGAATTAATACAGGGAGAATATCTAAAAGAAGATATCTCGTAGCGTATAGGACAGCTTCCTACTAAACGATAGGTTTGATTATAGGCTAATTACTACTTTTTCTAAGTACTGCATAGGCGGTACGCCTGCGTAGGCACTATGCCAAGCCTTGGGCTTGGCACTATGCCTGAGGCAGGCTTTCTATACCACTCCGCTGTGCGGCTGTATCAGATAGCCCTGTTTGGTTGATCCTGCGCATCGAGCCGGCTTGGCGCAACATAGGAGATCAGCACTGTCTGGGTGTGAAACGTACAGTGCTACTACAAAACTATGGCGACAACGGCCCAGACCAGCATAGCGCCCAAGAACCCGGGATATTTAAACACTATCGTCCATACATGTCGTTGCACCCTTTCTGTCGTGACACAACATCGAATGGTCGAGCTCCGACGATTCCCCCATCATCGTCGTATACTACCTACAAGAGTTGGCCAGATCATACCGATACGGCCCGTATTAGCTAACACCCTCCTGAACGCCTCGTTTGCCACAATCACTCGCACTTGTCCTGCTCGGAATTGATCCAATATCTCCATCCTTCTGCACTTCCTCCTCCTCATCGTGCATCAACATCCTCGGCCATTCCCATCCACACTCCGCGCTCTCATGCTCTGCGAGCTTGTGTTCCTCTCTCTCATGCGCCCCACTCTGGTACACCTCACGCTCAAGCTCCTCAACCTCATCCTCCTCACTTTCAAGATCCTCACGTTCCCACGCCCCTACGTCGCCCTGTGACTCCTCCCCCGTTCCTTCGAGCTCAGCATCGTACCGCCTCTTCAATTCCCCCTGCGCGAAATGCTCCGCCCTGCGCACCTGCAATGGCGTCCTTCCCGGCGGATACACCGCCGCGATCGCAAACCCGTAGCGCCGTTCTCGCGCCCACCTTATGCGGAGCCATCTTGCGCAGACCTTCGCTCCAAAATCGGGATCGTAGGAGCTATCAACATTGTTGTAGAAGGGCGAGGGTGGAGCGGAGACTGCTTCATCGTGGCTGATGTCGAAGTCAGGACTAGCGGCTATGTCGGGATCTGTTCGATTGAGGTCAGGGAAGGAAGGCCAAGTGCTGTCGAAGTCGAAATCGATGTAAGCGCGCGTCCTATGCGCGAACCCTTCGTTGGTGCTGGTGGGTGGCGTTGGCTGCTGTGTGCGCAAGCGGCCTAATTTCGGCGCCTTGGGGTCCTTCACGTGGGTGTCGTCCGCGCAGCATCGCTTGCGTTTTCCGAGGTGAGCGGCCATTGATGCAGATTGTTCGCGTGCTAGATGAAAAGTGTGATGATTGTTGACGAGTTCACATTCGGATATGTCTGAGCAAGTGGTTCAGCACGGATCATCCAAGCGGGGCGAGTAGGGACCGCTAGTAACGCCCGTGCGCGGCTCGAGCCGTCGTCCCGCAGATGCCGATCGCCCGTCCCATCATAGCCACTGTACCACGCCACATGGATCGTACAGGTGTCTGCGCTACTGTAAATGGACAATCGCAACCCAAGACGAAGCTGCCACCATATCACCCACCATGTCAATCTCCGACAACTCGGAGCTGCGTCAATGGCTCAGTAGATTGTGGGCGGCAGACGATTGTTTCCTCGCCCTAGTTCCCGCAAATCGCGCGGGGGCTGTCGCATTCAGTGATGGTGAGCAGACCATTTGCGACTATCGCACCAGGGCCGTTCTGACTGAGCACCAGTGTACCGTCGCACGCCATCAGATAGCTGTGGCATAATGGCTCGGCACAACGAAATGCCCCTGAAAGAAGCCTTGGCATTCTACTCAGACCCGACTTGCGCCAGCACAGCAGCACGAACATCACTTAGCCCCCAACCAAGTGATCTCGGCTCTGTCGGCAGCGACTCCACCCTCGATGACGCCGATCTCGTTCCCACCATCACCGGCGCCTACGTCTTTTCCTTCGACCTACTGCCCTCGCGCCGCAAGCTCGGCTGGTTCGCTGGCGTTTCCCTCTCGGCCAAATTCCAGTTCGACGCTAAAGCCACGGAAGCCGACCTCGTTCTCACTCTCAACTCAAGCCAGGGCGTGAAGAAAGACCACCTCCTCTTCTCCTTCCTACCCGACTCGGGCAACTTCGCTATCCGTAACCTTCGGCAGGACAGCCAGGTCGCTCTGGACAGTCGCACCATCCCACACAAGAAGTGGGCGCCAGTGCTAACTCCTCAGACTGTCCTCACGGTCGGCGAGCTCTCCTACTACGTCGTCTGGAACGTGCCGCAGACGCGTGAAAATGACTTTGCATCTCGCCGCAACAGATACATTACTGCAGATCTGGGACACGAAATCCCGATCCACTCCATCTCCAGCACTCCCAAGCCCGAAGCCATACGTGTGGGATCCTGGACACTGCAAGATTCCGCGGGGAAAGGCACCGAGTCTGTCTTCTTCTCCGCTGTGGGACCGCAAGGCGAATTGGCTGCTATCAAGCAGATCGTACGCCGAGACCCGCGAAGCGCCGAGGTTGCAGAGGCAGAAATCCAGCACTTCGAAAAGATAAAGAGCCGGTTGCGAACTCATGATAATCGCAAGTTTATCGTCTCGCTGCGCGACGTAATCTTCAGCAGCGGCACACGAAACTTCTTCCAAGTCCCCGCACCCGCAGCAGATATTGCGCACCTGGTTCTCATGCCCCTCGCGCGGGGGGACTTCTATTCTATCCTCCTCTCCCCAAACAAAACCCCTACCGACCTGGCATCCAAAACCCTCCTGTTCGCTCAGGCCATCCTCGGCATCGCCGCGCTCCACGAGGTAGGTTACGTTCACCGGGACGTCAAACCCGCGAATCTTGGCGTCGTGTCACTGAACCCCCCTACAGCTGTCGTGCTGGATCTGGGGCAAGCGGTGTATATCCCACAGGATACATTGACAGGGGTGGAATGCACGCCGGGGAAAGGCGGGACGATCGGGTTCCTCGCGCCAGAACAGGAGGTAGAGGGCGGGCGGTACGGGAAAAAGGTTGATGCATTCGCAATGGGATGTGTGGGGTTCTGGCTGTTCACCGGCAGGCGGCTGTTCTCATGGCGCTTCAATCCCTTCCGCGAACCTCTGCAAGAGGGTGTGTCCCGTGAGGAGAAACTGCAGTCGCTTAGCCTGTACAATAATGCACTTGCTCAGCTTGGAGATCCTTCTAGTGCGTCGATCAACCGTTTACTACACGGACTTTTGCAAAAGGTACCAGAGACGCGTTCTTCGGTTGAGGAGGCGGTAGGGCATGAAGCGGTTGTAAGCGCGCTAGGTTCTAGACTGCAAGGGAGTAAGGACGGGGTCAAAAGGGCGGGATACCTGGCTGCAGAAGAGGGTGGGGATCGCGCACCGAAGCAAACACGAGAGTAGGGGATACATAAATGGCCAATACGGTTGGAGGATTACTGGCGGGCAGTGTCCCGTAACAAGGTGCAAGAGCATATACCACAATGAATGGTTCCGTTGCAGTGTCAATGAGGCTGAGGAGGTCCTCAATGGATGGCGGCTACTTATAGATAAGCATTCTTTATACGACCGAACAAAGAGACGGTTCAGACAGGATTGGACGGCCCTGGTGGAGACCGCAGCTAACAGAGAGGGCGGTCTTACTGCCAGCAAGCTGCTTAGTATCGGCGAAATCGACGTACTATTGGACAATATCAATTCTATCCGCTTGAATTAAGGTCGGACCGCGTCCAATGTCGACTTTGGATGTCTTTATGCTTCAAAGGGGCGTATCCATTACTATGGTGGACAGGCATCACTCTTCACATTCCCTGCAGAGAGCTTCGGACGCAGCTGAGCCATTGGCATTGTAGCGAAGACGGCAGGTAATGAAAAACTCGTCAGGTCGTAGACGAAATCAGAATTGGGTGACGCCATTTCTCCTCTCAACTTCTCCTGTTTTCGCTTCTTTTCTCACGTTGCCCGCCTCCGTATTCATACGCCTTGCTTGCCCCGTACGTGCGCCTAACATCTCGACGATACGGTTCTTTTTCGTGCGAGACCACGGATTGGGAAGGACATTCAGGACCTCCGCCCCTGCCACAGAGGGCTAAGGACGCTGCCGCCGACAAAGTCTATCCTTGCTCGGAAGATTGCTAAACCCCAGAAGAACCTCACGACTGTTACGGGTAAGCAGTCGACTCCGCCGCGCTGTGCAACGACACAGAGGGAGTACATAGAATAAGACGATAATAGTACGGCCGAGAGAAGACGCGGCGTCGGAAGACGAAGGCGCAGACAACCACCAAGAAGAAGAAGGAGAAAAGGCAGAGGGAAGTAGAAGGTGACACTAATGAGGAGGACAGTAGCGGAGACAGTCGAGTGCACATCACAGCGTTTACTTGCGAGTTCGCGATGTGTCAGCTCCTCCACTCTATGTGGGGACAACGTCCGTTTCTGAAAAGCAGATTCCGGCATTGCGTGACACTTCCCCATTCTCTCAATCGCTTGTTCAGGACGTCCTGATTGGCCTTCCGGCCTGTCGGAATGGTCACATACCCGATTTTCACCATGTCTGGCAAGTCAGCGCATGTGAATATGTACACAAAACCCTGCTCAGCCTCATCTGCTCCAGTCTCTGCCGACAGCTACCTTACCACCGATGACTGAGAGCCCGGGACGCGTTTGCGAATTTCTACTAGCGGAAGAGGTGGGGTCCCGAGGGTACACGCCTTGAAGCCGGCTCGGTGCTCCATGATAAGTTGTTCCTGCTGTGCTTGAAGCTTGACTGACTTCTGATGTGTGCCGCATAAAAGCAGTCGAATACTCTGCCCCTTTTTGCTGCTATCAAGCGCTGTGTGATTCGATTTATACATCATTCAGGTTGCAGAGATTCTATCCGCTTCCCTGACAGGTGATCTACAAGGGCGATTCTTCCCGCCATGCGCAAGACAGGTGTCATTTTAGCCGAAGAGTGCAACCTTCGGTTTAGCCATGAGCGAGAGCCTTGCTGAAACGGAGAGATAGTCGAGGTCGAAGACGAAAGTCATCCTGAGAATCACGAGCAGTCTGTACGAGCGAATCAAGTATGTATAGCTTGGGCGGTCACCCGGGCAGCTGATGCGTTTCAATGCGGAAACGCCAAAACCTTGCGCATCTTCGCTAACAAAGTACAATACCGGGACTCCCAGCAAATGCGGACCCGCTCATCAGAAGGAGCTTCGGTCTGTTTGATCAGGCGTACAATCACCTTTAGTCGAGATGCCTTAGGCATGTCGACTGTTACTCATGAGCGACACTTCCCTTCTACTTGCGATAGCTGCGGCGACTATATGTAAATCACTAGGATTACGAACATATCTGACACCCGAAGTCTGGATTTCGAAGTTAATAATGAAAGGGACAGCAATAGGCGGGTGTAACCTTGTCAGTAAACGCTAATAGTCGGCTCGAAATTGCTAGCGTAGGACAACGTCCTTCTCGTATATCTATCTCGGATACATATTGCTGCAGCAAGCTGTAGCTATGTAGCTACTACTAATTGGATTTCAATCTCACAAGTAAGGCAGGTGTTTGTATAAGCTCGATCGGGCTGTATCTGCAGCCGACACGAGACTATAAGCAAGGAAGCTAGGCGTAGAATAATATACTACTATTATAGCTGTAGCAATACTTACTCGACGTAGTATGTATACGTCGTGTCTATCCGAGAGTCGCCTAATTATTGCCGTGCGTCTCGTGCAAAGCTAGTCCTGATCCTGTCGTTTCCTACTAGCTTGATTAACATAACCTACTTGGGCTCGGCTTAGGAAAGCTTGAAACATAAGATAGTACATAAGTTGCTCGCCTAGTACTTTCCGATCGGAAATACTCAGTGTAATACACATAGATTGTTAAAACCTATTGTAGTAGCGTCTACTATAGGTCGGATTCTTGGGAATACAGAATTATATAAACCAATCTGTACAAGCCAATAGATACAATATCTTTAGGCTACTGATCAACTCCCAAAACCCGAGTATTTCTAGTAATAGTGAAAATCTCGACGGAGTATTAGAGCGCGAACGCCGTTATTACTACTTATATACTTTAGAGAGTGAAAGAATTTCGCAAATTGTGTCGTTTCTAGCAACAAGTAAGAGAACTCAAAGATTTGAAGGCTTATACAGCTCTATTAAATCCGCCTAAGTGTTGGAAGAATCTGAAGGGTAATGAGTTCTTCGTAAACTAGTGTGCTAACGCAGACGCGAATAACCTAAAGACAGTAAAGTTCTTCTACAAAATAATTTAGGACGTTAGCAAAGAGCTGCGCAATACTACTAAAGCCTTTGCCCTACCGTTACTGTACTAGGGCAATGTAAAGATCTTAGATATGTGTACAGCACCTAGTGCTTTCCTTCCTACAGCTCTGCAATACTATCCTAGCGCTTCAATTACTGCCTACAGTCTACCGGTCTTGCCACTCTTGACCTAGTGTCCGAAAACAAATCAATAGTCTGTATTGGGCCTTGAATAACGGGTTGGTTACTAGGAGAGCGTACAGTGAACTTTACCGCAGGACGAGAGATAACTAGTAGTGTTAGCCTAAGAATAGTCGTCCTCCTGTCTACCCGTTGTCTTAGCTTTAACAGGCTTTTATTCTGTCTATAACGACGGTTGATACTTTAGTGCTAATATTTAAACGAAATAAGGTAGTAGTTGTAGACAATTCAAATTAATATTCAACACAGCAGTACCTTCTAAAACTATCCCTTGCTCTAGAGCGACTCTACTCTTAGAGACAAGACCTTAGCTAGATTCTCCCTTCTATTCAGACACATAGTTTGCAGCTCCTTAGGATTAGCGTATATCTCCGGTTCAACAAGCTACCTAGACTTATCGTATATAACCTCCTTTGGATTAAAGAGCCGCCGATTATTCATTATCCTTATACTGTCTAGCTCTAGGTTGCTTCCGATCTATATCGCTAGATCTCTTACGTAATCTTGGATCGAGTTTCCCTAAAGTTCTAATTCCTACAACGTCTTCGAATACTTCTTAAGAAAGCTCCGGAGCTGTACCTAGTCGAGACACTAGTACGAAAGTTCTAAAGTGCGAAGGGCCTTAAACTCTCGACATCCTACTAGGTTCTCGAACGATACCTCTAAGCGACTTACTATCTATCTAACATTGACTGTCGTACGCCGAGGTGTAGCTAGCCCTGCCAAATTTATACTAAACGTATACTTTAGCCTATAATTGCTACAATATCTCGCCTATAAAGCTAAAGTTAACTAGGCGATTGTCGATATAGCTAAATTCGAGGTATTATTCGTCGTTACTATCGCTATAATAGAGTTCGAGGGCCTAAACCTACTAGTAGAGGCTGCTACTACCTCTACTCTATATACGCGTAAACCCTCGCTAAAGGTATAGCTCAATAATTAGGCAATTAGTCGTTATCTAACGCCTAGCGATAGTATTACTAGTAATAGGTAGTAGCTAGTAGATAATTTAGGGCTATTACTACTAGCTACACTACTATAGAGTCGCCCTCGCCCTTAGCCTCGCTAGCGATTGCCTTCTCGCAACGTACTTATAATTAGCTCTTTACCTCCTCGAGTATCGCCGCCGAAGTAGCCTCTCTTTATAGATCTACCGAAGAAGCTAAGGAAGTAGTAGAAGTAGTCGGCGGAGCCGTCGAAGAAGCGTCCTATTATAGGAGAAGATAAAGAGGTAGTAGATTCGGATAATAGCTTAGATCTATAGGACTATACCTATTAGTTCTTTGTTTATAAGGGTAAGGTAAAGATACCTAAAAGCCTTAAATTAGGCGCTAGTATTAGTAGCCTTGCCTATATAGAGTTCGATAGGTAGCTCGAGAGTGTTATAGGCGAACGGCGTATATATAGAGGTTCGTTATAGTATTCAACAAGTTCGATAAGGAGAGAGGTACAAAGGTAGCGGCCTCTACTAAGAAGTAAGCAGAGCGCTAAGCGTATACTAGTCAAGCTAGTATTAGAACCCTAAGGGCTTCGCCCTTTACATTACCCCCCTCCTCCCCTCTCTACCCTCTACTAGAGAAAGTACGGGTACCGCCTATATACTATTCCCTTCCGATCCTAATTATATAATTTGCGCGCTACTATATACCTCCTTCCCTCGCAGGTACCTACTTAAAACGTATAGTAGTCTATACGTTCGCTATATAAATCGTCTCTATACCGTTCGTCGTTTATAAAGTAAAAACTATATATAAAGTAATAGATTTTATTGTTGCCTAATCCGGTATCCTATTGTTCGCTCGCTACTTCCGACGCTTCTTCGTAGGGTAGAAGTTACTATTATTGTTAATAACCCTTACTTTACAAACGACGTTCGTATAAGCTTTAATACCTAACGTAACTATTATTGTATAGGTTCGGATTAGAAACATCGAAACTCCGGCTATCTTCCTTAGGATTTCGATTCTCTTTCCTAACTAACAATACTAACATCGTAAGCCGATACTCTTAGTACTAAGTATAGTATTAGGCCTTCGGCTATAGATGTTTAGGGACTTTAGTACTTGCCCTTCGGACTCCGATAATTACTAACTAGAGTTAGATGTCTAACCTAATTGTCTACTATATTAGCTACGCTAATAAAGGCGTTAACTACGAAGATTAAGCCGTAATTATCGGCCTCTATCGTTTTTCTATCGGGCTTCGCTAATTCTTTCTAGTCCTGCCGGTCCTAAGCCTACGCTACTTATACTATAGTTCGAAAGAACTACGAGAACCTATATATCTCCCTCGGACTCCGGTACTTTTTAGTTACTAACTGCTTAAGCCTAACGGTTACCTATATAGCTTATACTACTTAGACTCGGTCGGATAACGCTACAGCGTAAGCGTTAGTCTCTAATAGTTTTTCGTAGGCTAACGCTAGTTTAGCGAAGATCTCTATAGTAACCTAGTAAAGGTCTTAAAGGCCTAGAAGGCCTTAAAACCGATTGTAGCTATAGGACTACTATTAAAGTATATCTCCTAGCCTCTGTCAATTTTCTATCGCTAACCGCCGACTTAGTACTATAGTAGCCGAGGTTAACAGTCGCGTAATTAATATCGTAGTATAGTAAGGACTATAGTAAGTATCCCTTCGGGCTCCGATTATTTTTCGTCGCTAAATAATACTTAGGGCTACTGTACCGCCTAGGTTAGTCCTTAGGGGCCGTCGTAAGAACCTGTAAGTAGGGTATAGTAGTTTAGTAGTAGGAGGCTGTACTCTCGCGGCGGCGGCTGTTAAACGCTAAATAAATTACTTTAACTTATAGTTTTTTTTTTGTCTTAATATCCCTCCTCCCCTAAACTCTAGTACCCTATATAAAAACCGTCGCTCTCCTACTCCTTAGAACGCCTTCTCTTCTTTACCCTTTCCTATTTCTCTCTTAGGCCGTCGTTTAACTCTATACTTCCGTACTTCTCCTTAAATATATCTAACGCGGTAGTGTCCGCTATATTATCTAAGGGCTCCTACGTCGGTATATAGTAACCGGTCTACTTTACTAAGGCTTCCTAGCCTTTTCCCCTCTTACGGTTTCTCGTGTATAGGATCTCCTCTACTTACTCCTCCTTGTACGTCTTAAATAGTACGGGTTCCGGCTAGCTATCGTCGGTCTCCTACCCTAGTAAAGGATCTACCGATATAGGTCTTAGTAAGTTAGTATAAAATACCGGGTAAATATTACTAGGGATACCTAATAAACGTACAGAGACTAGTAATAATATTTCTACTACTGTAAACTTTGCGTACCTCGTATCGAGGCTCTTTTTTAGTCTATTCGTATAATAGTTCTAGAGGTCTAGCTAAACCTTGTCGCTAACCTTATAAATCGGCGCTAGTATCCGTTTTTTATTAGCGCTCTCCTCCTACTTTTGCGTAGAGACTACTATCGAGGCTTAATAGAGAGCTAAGATCTACTAGATCTTCGCTACGAATACTTCCGCTCTCTTTTCGGTAGGGAGCGTAGCTGCGCCTATAGGGGGCGCCTCTACTACTATAGGTAACAGCGCTTCGTATCTATACGTCGCGAAGAACGGGCTTATCCTAATACCTATATACGGCCGACTATTAAGCGCTAGCTCGGCTATAGAGAGCTAGCGCTTCTAGTCGGACTACTCTTAGTTTACGAAGTTCTATAGGTACGCTTAGACTTCTTAGTTAACCCTCTCTAGGCCCCTGTCCGTTTATAGGTAGTAAGTAGAGCTTAACTGTCGGTATACGCCTAGTAGCTTATATAGCGCTTTCTAAAAGGTACTAGTCTAGTTCGTACCCCTATCGCTCGTAATCGCTAATAGGAGGCTATAGTAGCGTACCTAGTAGTCTATAAACTTTTCGGCGTATACCTCTACTTTTATAGTTAGTATCGCCTCGAGTACTACCTATTTGTATAGTCAGTCTTTAATAACCTATAGATATCCGTTGCCCTCGGATTCCGGTATATCTATTATAAAGTCTATAGAGATCTCCTAGAAGAAGTAGTCGGGGACTAGCAAGGGCTTTAGGAGTCTGTATTTATATTCCTACTATACCTTATTTCGCCTATAGTAGTCGTAGTTATATAGGAACTAGTAGATATACTACGATTATAATAGCTAGTAGAAGTCTCTCCCTAGAATCGAAGAGGTAGCGTCCTGCCCTAGATAGCTATAGACCGACGAATCGTATATAGACTAAATTAACTTAGCGTAGAGCGTATCGCTTTCGCGCTCTTCGGGTCCTATACCTTAGGAATCGACCTCCGACGTAAAGGGGGCGCCTAGTACCTAGAGTTTCCCGCGATACTACAACCTACTACTAGGATCTAGCGTATAATCCCTAGCTTGTATCTTTAGCTTAATCTCGCTAGAGATTGTACGCGCCCTACTCTTTATATCGCAGAGTACGGTCTAATATAGCGAGTCGCTCTCGGCTGTCCTCTCCTATAGCTCGTTTAGTTTTGGCTCCTAGAAGGGCCCCCTATTCTCCGACGTATTTAGGGTAGGTCCCCCTCCGAACCCTGTCGCGAGGATCTAGACCGAGCTCGCTACAACGACTAACTTATTTTTAACAGTATTCGGCTAGTTAGGGACTCTCTCTAGGTCTAGGAACCTCTAGAAGCGCGAGAGCTTGTCGTCCTCGCCTAGGGTATCCTATTCCTGTCTCGAGAGGGCGTCTAGGATAGTAGCTTCGGTTCCTAGTCGATATACTAAGGAGAATTAATACTTCGCTAAGGTCTTATACTAGCGGATCTATCTCTCCGACAGCTGTCTCTTCGTTATAAAGTACTCTAAGTTCTTGTAGTCTGTCTAAATTGTAAAGGGGCTGTATACTTTTAGTTTAGGGGCCTAGAACTTAATATAGGCTACTACTACTAGTAACTCCTTATCGTAGATATCGTAGTTAATCTCTACTTTACTAAGCTTCTACGAATAGTACCCTATAGGCCTCCTTACGCCGTTCCTTTCTTGTACTAGGGCGCTACCAAGCGCGAAACTACTATAATCTGTCTCGAGGAACGTTAGAAGTATCGGATCCTAGTAAGAAAGTACTAGGGCTCGGTAGAACCTCTCGTAAAGCCCTTAGAAAGCAGCCTCCTACGCTTCTCCCTAGGAGAACGGCGTACCCTTACCGGTTAACGCCGTTAAAGGGGTAGCTACCTTAGAGTAGTTCGCGATAAATATATAGTAGTAGTTCGCGAATCTAAGAAACCTCCTTACTTCCTTCTACGTTTTAGGGGCCTTCTAATCTAGTATAGCCTTTACTTTCTCTAGATCGGTTCCTACCCCTTTTCCGTCGGTATATACGATAAAACCGAGGTACTTAGTAGTCTTCTATACGAATTCGCTCTTGTCGGGGTCTAGGTATAGGCCTCTATCCTATAGCTTCTAGAGTACTACTCGTACTTTCTAGAAGTAGTCCTCTTTCGAGCTGCTCGAATAAATAACTACGTCGTCTATATATACAGACGTATAGTTATTAAGAACTTCTCGTAATAAAGTATTAATATACCGCTAAAAAGTTATAGGAGCTCTAGATAAACCGAATAGGTATACGAGCTATTCGAAGGAGCTAAACCGGGTTCGGAACGCTGTCTTATACTTATACCCCTAGGCTATACGGATTTAGTAGAAGGCGGAAACTACGTCTACCTTAGTTAACTACTAGGCCCCTAACAGATTTCGTAAGGTCTCCGGGATTAACGGCAAGGGGTACCGGTCTTACTTCGTAATAGCGTTTAATATACAGTAATCGTAGTAGAACTGTAGCCCCCTACTAGGCTTCCGTATAAAAAGTATAGGGGCTGCCGCTTCCGAGCTCGTAGGCTGAATATATCCCTTAGTAAGGAGCTTATCGAGCGACTTCCTTAGGACGAGGAGTTCCTCCTTCGACATACTATATAGTAGGCCTAGGGTAGTTCCGGCTAGGATCTGTCTAGTTTCTTATAGAGTTCGATACGATAGTCAATACTAGGGCGGTATAGAGCGAGCTTCTCTACTTCCCGACGACAAAACAGCAGTACGAAGTCGCAGACTTCCGGAGGTAGCCGTACTTATAGCGCCTCTATAGTCGGGTATTCTCTAGTCTTTAGAGCCTTCTAGATGTCCTCCGAGATAGCGGCAGCGAGCGTTGTAAAGTTAGTAGTTAACGTAGCAAAGTTGCTACAGTCCCTATATACCTTATAGTTCCGCCCCTCCTTTACCTAATACGCCGCTCTCCTATAGTAGAACCGACGCTTTTTAGGCGCGGTCCTAACCTTATTATACGCTTTCTATAGATTCCCTAGGGTTAGGGTTAGGGTTAGGGTTAGGGTTAGGGTTAGGGTTAGGGTTAGGGTTAGGGTTAGGGTTAGGGTTAGGGTTAGGGTTAGGGTTAGGGGTTAGGGTTAGGGTTAGGG